>JARQOC010000001.1:381564082-381952537 GCA_033576535.1 Allobates femoralis
AAAGCTACCCAGCATGTTATGTGTTGTGGGGTTAATCTCAAAAGGGTGTGTGGTTTTAGGGGAATGACTAAGACGGCGGGAGGTCATTCCCCTTACCTCCCCTGAGGGTGTGGCTGAGCCACAGTAAAAGCACAAGGTTGTTTTTTTTTCTTTGGTTAGGAGACTGGTGTGTGGAGGCTCCAGACTGTGGAGCTGAGCTGAGCAGTAGCTGCAGTCTGCAGCCAGTCAGTACAGACAGACCTGTACACATACGGACTGTGTTTACTCGTTTTGTTTTTTTTTATTTTTGATTTACCTTGCAAGCCAGTGACGCTCCTTTGTTATTGTGCCCAATTCTGCTGGGTTTATGAGGTTTTAATAAACCTGCAGCCAAACATTCCTGTGTCTACGTCTGAATGCAGCCGAGTGAGTCGTCTTGCCACAATATATAGATGCACATATGAAATATGCCTAATCAAAGTGAATATATATATATATGTGTATGTAATCCATATATACATGTGGATTACACACACATATATATGTGCTGGTTTGAGGGGAGGGGGGCGCCGATACTCACCTTCCGAAGATGCCGATCGTTGCCTAGCGACGCCGGGACTCGGCTTCGGCTTCTCCTGCCGCACTACGCATGCGCTGACCAGAAATGACGCGGTCGCCGGCCTCGCGTCATGAAGAGCGGGGCGGGAAGATTCAATGGGCTCCCCCGCTCTTCAAATCGATAATGCCGCCCATTAGGGCGTTAGGAAGGGAGCGAGGCGGGGGGAGCGCGGCTCTGGGGACACCGCCCTCCTGACAAGAACGCCCCACTGTCACAGAAACTGTAAGTTTATAAAGTCTTTTATTCATCTTCTATAAAGCCATATTAGGTCAGGCAGGAATGGTTAGGGAGCTAGTTAGGGTCTGTAGGGGCAGGTAGTGATAGTTTAGGGGCCATAGATTAGGTCACAGGTTCCCTTTAAGAACAATGGTACAACCTAAGATAAGGGACAATTTGAGTAAGGGAGAAAGATTAGCCATTGAAACCTTGAGTAAAAATAATGATTTAGTAATAAAGAATGCAGATAAAGGGGGGGGATAGTTCTTATGGATAAAATATGGTATATAGAGGAAGGGAAGAAATTATTGGACGACATAGATTTCTATGAAAAATTAGGACAGGATCCTAGCATAGAAACATTTACAAAATACAAATGCATGATTAAAGAGGCATTTGATAAAGGAATCCTTAACAAAAAGAGAAAAAATTTCTGGATACAACTCAATATAGGATGCCAATAATGTTTTTCCTTCCTAAAATACACAAGGACCCCAAAAACCCCCCATTACGCCCAATAGTCTCAGGTTATAACTCAATAACATGCAATCTTTCACATTACGTTGATTTATTTCTGCAGAGGTATGTTACTGAATTGGGTTCCTATCTTAGGGACTCATCACAATTGATTAGTGAGCTGAGGTCCCTTCCCAAAATGACAGGATGTGTGTTAGTCACATTAGATGTGACGGCACTATATAATAATATCAGACACAAACTTGGTATGAATGTAATCCAGCAGACTTTGAGTAATGATGAAAATCTATTAGAACCCCAGAAAGATTTTTTATTGAACTCAATTGAGTTCATATTAAAGAATAATGTGTTTTCCTTTAACGGTAAAATATATAAACAGGAGAAGGGCTGTGCGATGGGGACGAGATTCGCACCCAGTTACGCCAACCTGTTCATGGGGGCAGTTGAGTCCGCCCTCATTGCACAGCCCCCTGAAGGTAGCCTGTTTGATCTATCTAAAATGAAAGGGGTAATATTTTACAGACGTTATATAGATGATTTATTCATTATTTGGAAGGGAACAGTTAGTGAGGCTCAAAGGTTTACAGAGATACTTAATGATAATGAATGGGGTATTTCCTTTACAGCAACCTACTCTGTATCAGAAATTCAATATTTAGATTTATTAATTAAATTTGATGAAGAGGGTAAGCTCTTTACTGCTACTCATTTCAAGACAGTGGACATCAATAGTTACCTAGAATTTAGCAGTGGGCACCTACCTAGTTGGTTGAAAAATATACCCTATGGACAATATTGGCGTATTCGTAAAAATTGTTCTAGGGATATAGATTTCATGTCAGAGTCAGCTACCTTAAAATATAGGTTTAAAGAGAAGGGTTACCCCACAAAAATTCTGAAAGATGCCTTTGCCAAGACCAGGATTTTGACCCAAGAAAATTGTCTAAGTAAGATGGCAGATAAGAGAAAGATAGTAGATAAGAATGATGACAAAAGCAAATGGAGCTTTGTGACTACCTACTGTCAATCTCGAACCTTAATAAGGTCCATCCTAAGAAAATACTGGTTTGTTCTAAGAGGAGACCCTCTCTTGGGGTCAAAAATGCCCAAGAAACCAACTATTGTTTTTAGAAAAAATAAAAATTTAAAGAATTTAATAGCCCCTAGTGATATTAAAAAGAATTTTGAAAAACCAGAAGCTTTAGCTCCTCGGATTGTTGAGAATTGGGGATGCTATTCATGTAAAAGTGGAAAATGCATGTGTTGCAATATAATACAGGATGGAATGAAACAATTTAGATCAAACACAACTAATGAGATTTTTGAGATAAGACACAGATTGACATGTCAATCTTCTTATATAGTTTACTTATTGGAATGCCCTTGTGGGTTGCAGTATGTTGGTAGGACGATACAGGCAACCCACAATCGTCTAAACAAACACAGACAAAATATCAGATCTGGGTTTCAGCAACATAGTGTCTCCCGACATTACGATAAGTATCATCAAAGAGACCCCAGTAAGATGAATCTTACTATAATTGATCAAATACCGGAAGGGGGTCAGGGGAGATTAAGTAGACTTATTAAGAAAGAAAGTTATTGGATCTTTAGATTGGGGACTCTGTACCCAGAGGGCCTCAACTTAACAATAGAAAAAGTGTCCAGAAATTAAATAGCTTTTTGTTATGTATAATATCTGTGGTTTTATATCTAATCTCCATTCCAAGTCTTGTTACACATATACAATAATTTTAGACCTAGTTCGGATGTCCTTATAGATTATTAATTTTTATACTCATGAATATTTAATAATATTTTAATATATGATATTTATTAATATTTTTATTGATATATTTTTTTGTTTAATATATTATTATTATTTTTAAGATTATATTTATAATATATCATATACATAATTTTTATTCTGTAAAATTGGGGATTCAATGTTTTTACACATAATTTTTTATATATGTTGTTATGGTTTTTGAGAGAGTATATGATGATTGAATACTATAATTATCTAATGAAGAAGTAGTTGTATAGGATCATTTTATAGGACCCTCGGGAGTGAGACACAAAAGGTTAAAAAGAGGGAGTTTTACTTAGATATTTGTTGTCCAATGAGATACTTCGTTGCTCTATATATTGTTTTAATTGTTATATTACCTCCATTCCACTTGAGAAAGACGGTACTACACCGTCGAAACATGTCGTGGCGGATGGAGGATTTCTAATAAAAGGACTTTCCAGTCAGCAGAGTCCCTGGCTTTAATCAGAGCGCCCAGCACGAGACCGTGTAATTGAATCTACTTAATTTTTGTGCTGACCCTGGAACCCTATTTAAGACATGTACGGGCAAACCCAGATATCTCTGGACTCTCAGTCTGCAAAGCCTCACACAAAGTAGCAGCATATGCTGATGATTTACTATTTTTTATCTCCAATCCCACTGTCTCTTTGCCAAATTTGATGAAAGAGTTCCAAATTTACTCTCAACTTTCAAACTTCGAAATGAATTTTACTAAATCAAAGGCACTCAATTTTAATTTGCCGTCCTGGCTGGTGGATTCATTGAGATCCTCATTTAGTTTTACATGAGCTCGCCAACACCTCACCTACATGGGGACTAAACTGTTGGCTGATTTAAACAAACTCTATCTATATGACTTTCCCCCTTTACTTAAAACCATTGAGTCTAACTGCGAGAGATGGGCTTAATCGCTTTTTTCCTGGTTTGGCCCTTCCAAATCATGAACATGAATGTCCTGCCCAGAGTACTATACCTCCTTAAAACCCTACCTATCAGGATACCACATGAATTCTTTAAATAAATGCCATCCATGCAAGGTAAATTTATTTGGGCTGATTAGTCAGCTAGAGTGAGTAGGGCTATCCTTACTAAACCAAAGACAAGGGGAGGCATTGGTTTGCCTGATTTTAAAAGGTACCATACAAGGTACCACTCACCTAGCAGGAATGATAGACTGGTGCAGGAATTGAAGTCACGAAGCTTGGGTTCATATAGAACAAGTCTTCTGCCCAGTTCCCTTAGATAATCTGCCGTGGGTTATGCCTTCAGCTCCCTCATACCTGCTATCACATCCCACGATTGGGGCCACGCTTCGGTGCTGCAATAAATTGCAACTGCGCACTTCCATTATTTCTCCCTGCTTCCCGCTTACACCTATCCTAAGTCATCCCAAATTCCCCATCTCCAGCTTGGATAAAACCTTTGCAGTCTAGCTTGTGGCGGGGTAAGATAGAGTTGAAGATCTACTGGGAGGAGGAGATGAATGGCCTTTCGTAGCTATTATGAAGACGTGGAGGGGAACCAACCCTTTAGGTTGGTGTAGATGCTTGCTTTTAAAACACTTCCTGTATTCGCTGCCACCAAAAACCTCTTTTCAACATCCTAAGACGCAATGTGAGGTTCTTTGTGTGGGTCTGGAGACAATTAGACATACAGTGCTGTACAAATTAATTGGGACAAATCAAGTCTTTACTTGTTTTTCTTGCATTAGTTTTACTATTTCTGATAAATGTATTATCAGTTCTTGGTGTCGTTTTCCTTTTTCTTCCACATTTCCCTTTTCGTTTTGGAGAAAACTATCCAGTTTCATTGTGTGTGCGAATTATTCTTGAAACGGTAGATTTTCCAATACCAACGGTGGAAGCGATTTCTCTTACAGTCAGACTTGTATGTTCATTAAGAGTAATAATTCTAGACCTCTTCCGTGGAGTAACATCCATTTTTACAGGCACAAATCACACTGAGAGAAAAAATACAGTAAACCACTCCTCACAGAAACAAGCTCTCAACTGAAGCTGAGGGGGCAGCTAGTTGTTATTTTCTTACTAAAACCAGTCAAACCACATTTTATTACTCAAGGTTGTACACTCACACTTTTTCAAAACAGTTAAAACTGGTTTGAATCACTGACTGGTAACCCCAACTTACGATTTTTCTTAAAAAAATGTTTTGTCCCAATTAATTTGCACAGCACTGTACTCTGTACTTGACTTACTCTTTGCTGACCCACTCCCTAGAAAAAATACAAAAATTCGGAAAAAAAACTCACCAAAAATTAGTCATGTTAAATATCCATTGCACCTAGCAGGAGGCTGCCAACTCCACTGAGAGGTAACACAAGTGTCTGAATACCGGTGCTTAACCTCCTGCAACCTAAGCGATGGGGGGCGGTTGTAGCACCTGTGACCAGCCATGCTAACAGGGAGGTGATTAGTGATATATGTAGACACAAGGTTACCATTGGGCGTAAGTCACACTGGTATATATGATACATAGTGTCAGACTGCAGCCTATTGGTCACGCCCATGCTATTAGATAAGGCGGCCTGCTACGCACCACATACCTGCATCACAAATGACTGTGACTGATGTGGCACCCTGCCTTAACAGGTAGCCACAGGACAACCTAGTGCATGGAGGGATTTCCACAACAAGTAACCTACACACTCAACACCCTCCACCCCAGGCCTGTAGGGGAGCTCCATTTGCTGCCTTTAAGAAAGATCCCCTATAAATACCGATGCTGGGGGTGGAGTTAGTCAGTCCATGCAGTACGGAATAGTACTGTGAAGATACCTGGTGTCGGAGCCACGCTAGGCCCGAACCAGAGGACTGTCTAGCCAGAGGGAGGTAACAGAGAGTGAGGGTTGGAGGCGAGGCTAGAGAGAAAGAAGTAGATTTGGGGACAGAGGAGCCATACTGGTTCACCCCAAGGAAGCAACCTAGATGCCAGAGTCTGAGTCTGTTCAGGAGCAGTTAGCCCAGCAGAAGAACAGCGGTCCGACCAAGAGACTTCAGTTTCCCCGGTCACCTGTGACCATAACCAATCAAAGAGCCAGGACCCGCAGAAAATCCCCAGAGGTAGCGGCAATCCAGAGAAGGTTCTTACACGAGCTCAGAGTTACAGAGGAAGAGAAACATGCAGGACGCCAGGCCAGGCTCTATACAGGTCAGGGCTTCACCACAAGTAAGAGAAGGGACAAGGAAGCCTTACAAATCACTCGCTGTGGAAATCCTGAAGTGCATTCCGACCACCTGGAGTGTACCCTGGACAGTGCCGGTTTGTCATCAGTAAAGGTACGGAAAACTACGCCCAGTGTGTGTGTCAGTTCTTACAGCCCTGATCCTGTCCAGCACAGAGACTGTAACTACCTCCCGCTTGCAGAGCCTCATTCCTGTGCTAAGTCCTATCCTTACATCACTGCCCCGGGAACCCCGCTCCATCTACAGAGAGCTACACCATCAGGCTGCCCATCTGTGGCGCCCCGCAACGAGTGCGTCACAGGAAGGTATTGCATCCCTTCCAGAAGATCTAATATCTTCCGTCTCGGTGATGACATGGTTAAAACTCAGAGCTCCATACCCTACATGCACCACTAGAATAGAGGGCCAATCAGGTCCTGGTGGGAGGGGGTAAAGGAGTAGAGTGTGAGAGAAAAAGAGAGAAGAAGGAGAGTCGTCAGGAGGAGGAATGTAGGAGAAGCAGGGCTCTGCACAGTTCCGTGCAGCCCTGGAGACCACTTACTGGCTGGCGCCATTAGTGGTGCCCTAGACCGGGAAACGGGCAATTACCGAACGGGTCCAATCATACCTGTGCCCAAGAACCACCCACCGGATCGCTGGTTCCGAGGTGAGCAAGATGTTCACCGCAGCTCCGCAAACCAGGGTGAAAGAACCGCTTCCAAGAAGCACCTCACCACCGCCACAACCTAAGTTGTCTTGCCAGCAGGGACTCACCACTGGGGCACAGGACCTTCAGCCTTATTAGCTAGGTACCGCTTAGAAGTCTCCCACGTACCCTGACCTGGTACGCTAAGGCAACCCGGCAACCTGTTAGAGAAACTAAGGAAAGGAGTAACACCGCAGAGCTCTGTACCAAGAACAGTCATCGCTGGGATCGCCCGGTCCGTTACCCAAGACTGTATACCTTGTACCATCTTGTCGGTTACAGTAAAAGACCCGTTCAGAGGACGCCGGTGTCTGTGTTTTCTTCAGAACTGTTTTAACTCTTTGTATGCTAAAAAACCACTAAGCTGCCGTATTACATCAAGGACAGCTCCTGGCCCCGGGGACTCCCGCTGATCCTGTGGGGAGCGTCCCATCTAGCTGCCGTACATCCCCAGGAGGCCCAAGCAGCATCGGTGAAATCACCAGAATTCCCGCAGGTGGCATTATGACAAGTAAGAATTAACCCCTATCCGTTCAAACTTTCCCTTTTGATCTGACCACCGGGCCCCACAGCCTCGGGCGCGGAACCGTGAAGGGAGAAGCAACCCGGAGACGTGAAGACCCGACTACGGTGAGTCACATCCAACCTCCTAGAGGTCTGCAGCAGCGCTGGTGTCATCACCAGACTCTATAGGTGGCATCACAACTTTTTCAATCAAATCCCTGTATATATTTCCCGCCCTTTTAAAACGACCCCCAGGGCACGGTCCTGGGCAACGACCGCCTGTGACATCCCCAGTATCCAACGCCCAGGATCCGAGTATCCCAAGCATTGGGGCAGGTCACTGAGGCCCAATGGTAACCTTGTGTCTACATATACCACCAATCACCTCCCTATTAGCATGGCTGGTTGCAGGTGCTACAACCGCCACCATCATTTAGGTTGTAGGAGATTGAGCACGAGTATTCAGACACTTGTGTTACCTCTCAGTGGAGCTGGCAGCCTCCTGCTAGGTGCAATGGATTTTTATCATGCCTAATTTTTGATGAGTTTTTTTCTGACCCATTCCCTAGACCAATCGCCATCACCTTTTTTGGCACAGTGGGAGCCTGAACTTTTACAGATGAGAAAGCTTCTAACATCTTCACACTTGCTCATAGCACCTCAATCAGCTCTAAATTCAAGAAGCCAATTATAAAATTTTACCTAGGTGGTACAGAGTCCCAGTTAGGATCCAGGCGATTCTTCCAGGGGCTGATGGTGGCTGCTGGAGATGTGGAGTTGGACCTGCTACTTTTGGCCACACTTTTTGGGACTGCGACAGGCTTAGACCATTCTGGGAGGCACTGAGGGAGGTGATAAACCAGGTCTCTGAAATTAAGGTGCCTCTGTCACCTGCTCTAGTACTATTACATCATAGCAAGGCTCCTTTTCTGCTCTACCGGAATTCATTGCTCATATTTTTGATCATGGCCGCCAGATCTTGTATCCCAGCACTATGGACAACAACGTACACCACCTACTGTTGCACAATGGATCAATAGGGTCAATGACCTAATATACATAGAGAAGTTGACCATGGGCGAACTGGATGGAGTTTCAGTAAACAGAGTATTATAGCTGGTTACTGGAGGGTGGCAATACGATTAATAGAGTCTCTGGACTCTCACTCCCCACTCCCTCCCCTCAACCACTACCCCCTTTCCCCCCCCTGTCTCCCTCTCTTTCACCTTCTCCCCCAACTCCCCCCCCCAGCTTCACTTCCCCTCCCCCTTGTATCTCTTCTGATCCCTTTTCCCTTAGGCCAACTTTTCTTAACTTAGTCCTCTTCTTTACCCTTTTTACTCTTTTCTTACCAAATTACTTTGTATTTTGAAAACTAAACTATTTAGAACTCATCAATGGCAGCTTTTCACACCATGTCAGTGTCTTGAATACTTTGCATGTTTGTTTTGAATACATTCACTGAGTATGGCTTGTTTTTATATGTTGACGCCAATTGAACATGCTTGCCATTATTCTATGTTGATCATATTTGCTTTATAAATAAAGAATTATAAAAAACAAAACAAAAACAAAATGCAAACCTTTTGGTCGCCACTGTATACTTTTAGATTTATATCAATAAAATGATAGTTTTTAAAGCAATTGAAGAAGGAAATGGTACTCACCAGTATATGATGGCATCAAGTCACTTTTATTCTGGGTGCTTCATACAAAGTGCAGGAAGGGGGTGGGAGGACGGAGGACTACAGCGTACCGTTTCGTACCGTTCAGTTACTTTCACAGGTCCTTCCTGAAATACCTGAACGGTACAAAATGGTAGGCCGTGGCTGTCTGTCCTCCCATCCCCTTCCTGCACTTTGTATGAAGCACCCGGAATAAAAGTGACTTGCTTGCATCATACATTGATGAGTGCCATTTCCTTCTTCAATTGCTTTTATCAAGTCGCATTATGTATCTGAAATTGATCAACACCAGTTTGCCGTCACACCTGCTCTTCTAATAAGCCGCTGCAGTTTCACGGCTGTCCCAGAGTCTGTTGTAGTGCCCAGTCTTACTGATTTGAAGGACTGCAAAAATTATATATTTTAATATTACTAATTTTGTGACTACTCACTTTTTTGTGGTGTATACGTCTAAAGTCTTTCCAACCTCGGAATCATCATGGATCATATCCGTGTCTGGTGTATTAGTGGAACCCCAGAAATGATAAGTGAGTGTCCTGAATGATCCATGAGGGACCGAGTGCCACCCACCAATGAGGGGCAGAGTGCATGGTGTGTTACCATATCATTAAGATTCCTGTATTCCAGTGGCAAAACTGCACTATGTGATTGTTAAAAACATTTAGCATATACTTAAATAAAACAAATCAAAAAGTCAGCAAAATAATCCAGTCTTTCCAACTATTATGCATTTTATCCATACTGAGGTATTATGACTATTGGGCGTAGTGAAGAAATATAATGCACTTCTATTAAACTACTATAGGCTTACCACAGAGAATCTTCTAGTAGGATACATCCTCAATGAGTGTAAAGGCCCCTACACACATTAGATCATTCCCACCATTGTAATAGCTCACTAGAAGATATTCTCGGGTATGACATCATTTGGACTCCAGTTTTTATTCCTCTAATGTATCAAAAATAGAAATAAAACAAATCTTATTACAATATGAATGTCCTAACATAGAATATGTATCCCTTATGCTTTCTATGAGTGTGTAATCTGATACTGAAGTTTTTCACACATATATCTGCTAGTAATCTTCAGTGGACTGCAGCAGAGTAAGGCCACACTAAGGCCACGTGCACACGCTGAGTATTTGATGAGTTTTTTACCTCAGGATTTGTAGACAAAACCAGGAATGGGTGATTAAACACAGAAGTGGTGCAGGTGTTTCTATTACACTTTTCCTCTGATTGTTTCACTCCTGGTTTTGACTACAAATCCTGAGGTAAAAAACTCATCAAATACTGAACGTGTGCACGTGGCCTAAGGCGGCCATAATAAGCATACATCAATTATATGGCCTACCCATGAAGACATAACATCTGCCCAAGAGCTGCAGATACAAATCAATAGGATTATTTTTTTCTAAAAATGACAATAGACTTTTCCTTTTTCCTTTTATAATATGTGCTAATCTGGCTGATTCATTTTCGTATTTGAAAAATACAGGTCAAGATAGATTCCCTATAAAAATATGATTTACGCTCTTCAATGAATTAGTGGCATCTAATATAAAACCCATCACAACATTGTGTTTTCATTCAGGCAGTTGTTACGTGAGATGACTGAACGTCTTCAAGAATGGGGGCCTGCACAATGCTTGGGTGATGTGTTTACCAAGTTTTCATCACGGCTCAAGACATACACTAACTTTTTCAACAACTACACAGTGATCCTTAAAACTATTGATAAGGTAAAGTCCAATGTAGTTCTTTCCACAAACAACCCATTTAATATCATACTTACTGCTGCCCATATACATAAGTCCTCGAAATGTCATGGCCTGCTAGTGATATGGTGGTATTGGGAAGCAGAAATACCATTAGTGCAAACTGTGCAGCTATATAGGGGCCCAAGGGTTAAGGGGCCCAATTCTACCACCTAATCAGGTGGAATTGTACTTTACAATGAGCTATTGGACTTCAAAGGGCCCATATATTGTTCTTGTACAGAGGCATTCATCTGACAGTGTTCACTGCTGGTGGTCCTAAGATTATTTGCCATTCCTTAAAAGCCACTACTTGTTAGCAGCACTGTGCTATAACTCACAGGGGTTATTCCCAAAAAGGAACCAGTGTTAATGACATCCATAAGCCTTGATGGAGGATGCACACTTTGAATTGTGCTTTATGTTATATACTGTATGAATACAAGTAAAACAGTTTTTTCCTTTAATGTAGTGCAGAGAAGCCATGCCAACATTCAGAGCTTTCTTGAAAAGACATGATCAAACAATCTTAACTAAAATGATGAGGTAAGTAAATTCCAGGAAAATAAGCATAGTATATTGTTGTTATTATTATTATTATTATTATTATTATTATTATTAATTCCAAGGTGTCGTACATGAGAAAGGGTAACATACAAACAAGTTAAAAATAAATTGGTCAAACTAACGGTGACAGACTGGTACATAGGGGAGAGAAGACCCTGCACTTGCGGGCTTACATTCTACAGGGCAATGGGGAGGGAGACAGTAGGTTGGTTCTGCTCTGGTGGTGGTGGAGCGTCAGGTCCAGTGGTGGTGAGGTGGCACCGTGCTCATTGCAGGTTGTAGGCTGTTCTGAAGAGAAGGATTTTCAGGTTCTGCTTGAAGGTTCTGTGTGTAGGGGATAGTTGGACATTTTGGGGTGCAGAATTCCAGAGGATGGGGAATGCTCAGGCGAAGTCTTGCAGACAGTTAGATGATGAACGTACAAGTGTGGAGGAAAAGAGGAGGTTTTGGGAGGATCGAAGATTACGAGTTGGAAGATATTGGGAGATTAGTTCAGAGATATATGGGGGTACAGATTGTGGATGGCTTTATAAGTCAATGATAGTAGTTTGAATTAGATACACTGGGGGATTGGGAGCCAGTGGAGGGATTTGCAGAGGGGAGAAGTGGAGGAGCAGCGAGGAGAGAGGTGATGTCTGGCCCAGAGAGGTAGATCTGAGTGTCGTCAATGTACAGGTGGTACTAGAATCCATGGGACTTTATGAATTGTCCTAGGCCAAGGATATAGATGGAAAAGAGAAGGGGTCCCAGGACAGAGCCTTGAGGGACCCCAACAGAGAGGGGATGGGGTGAGGAGGTAGTGCGGAAGTGGGACACACTAAATGTGCGGTTGGAAAGGTAGGAGGAGATCCAGGAGAGGGCAAAGTCAGTGATACCAATAGAAGAGAGGATCTGTAATACGAGGCAGTGGTCGACTGTGTTGAATGCAGAGGACAGGTCAAGAAGGAGAAGGATGGAGAAGTGTCCGTTAGCTTTGCTGGTAATTAGGTGATTAGTAAGTTTGGTTAAGGCAGTTTCGGTGGAGTGGTGGGGGTTGAAGCCAGTTTGAAGTTTGTCAAAGAGAGAGTTAGATGAGAGGTAGGAGGAAAGTAAAGTGAGGACATGCTTTTCAAGAATTCTGGAGGTGAATGGGAGCAGCGATGTGGGGTGGTAGCTGGATGTGGAAATTGGGTCAAGGGATGGCTTCTTTAAGATAGGTGTAATTGTTGCATGTTTGAAAGTGGAAGGAAATGTACTGAAGGTTAGTGATAGGTTGAAGAAATGGGTTAGGGCTGGGATAAGCATGGTCGTGAGGTTGGGGAAAAAGTGGGAAAGGATGGGGTCCAATGCACAAGTGATGAGGTGCGATTTGGAGAGGAGGTGTGCAAGTTCTCCTTCAGTGATGGAGGGGAGTGGTCTGGTATACATAAGGGTTGTGATGGTTGAGTAGTAAAGACTTGTCTGATCTGAACGATCTTGTTGGTGAAGTGTGTTGCAAAGTCTTCTGTAGAGATACGAGAAGTAGGAGGGGGCAGTGGGGGATGGAGGAGGGAGTTAAATGTGTTGAATAACTGCTTGGGGTTGTGGGACAAAGAGGATATGAGGGTAAGAAGTAATTCTGTTACACACATACATTTACAAACATAATTGTGCCCAGCATGACATTATTCACTCTGCCAAATGTTCTAAAGTGGTGTTAGTGCATGCATAAGATATAGATGTAGGATAATATATAGATACTAGATGGTGGCCCGATTCTAACGCATCAGGTATTCTAGAATATGTATATATGATTGAAGAACAGCACACTATGACTGACAGCCTTGTAGACAGGAGTAAAGGACGTCACACTGACTGACAGCCTTATAGATAGGAGTGAACTTCGTCACACTGACTGACAGCCTTGTAGACAGGAGTGAACTGCATCACACTGACTGATAGCCTTATAGACAGGAGTGAAATTCGTGACACTTACTGACAGGCTTGTAGACAGGAGTGCAGTTCGTCACACTGACTGACAGCCTTGTAAACAGGAGTGAACTGCGTCACACTATGACGCAGCATTCAAATCGTGCACCAAGCCGCGCGCCGCGTCTCTCATTGGTCGCCGTAGCGACCAATGAGAGACGTGGAATTCAAACTGCGCGCCAAGCCGCGCTACTTCTCTGATTGGTCACCGCGGCCGCACCGACCAATCAGTGAAGCGGCGCAGCTTGGCGGGAAATATGAATCCCGCGCCACTGATTCGTTGCTGCTGAGAGTGACAACCAATCAGATTGGCGGGATTCATATTTCCCGCCAAGCCACGCCGATTCGCTGATTGGTCACCGCGGCTGCAGCGACCAATCAGAGAATTAGTGCGGCTTGGAGCGCGGTTGAATTACGTTTCTCTCATTGGCCTCTACGGCGACCAATGAGAGACGCGGCGCAGGGTTTGAATTATGCATCTCTCATTGGCCGCTACGGCGTCCAATGAGAGACGCAGCGCACGGTTTGAATGCCGCGTATCTAAATGGTCGGCGCGTTCAGCGTCGACCAATCAGATTGAACGCTGCTGTGCGAGATGCCTGTGTCAGTCCTTATTGTCACTCTTGCATTCTATTCATGAAACAGGAGACTCAGGATTGGCTCAGGCAATGACCGCTGGCCATCCTGAGCCTTCTGTTTCATGAATAGAGAGACAGTGAGGACTGACACAGGCATCCTACACTGCAGCGCTCAATCTGATTGGTCAGCGCGCGCCCTGGGCCATATTTAAATTACACTGAGCGGTGCACAGTGTATTTTAAATATGGCATCATGGCGCGCGCCGCTTCTCTGATTGGTCGCTGCTTAACGTGGCGACCAATCAGAATAGCGGTGCGTGCCATATTTGAAATACACTTTGCGGCTTGGCACGTGCCGTTCCTCTGATTGGGCGCCGCGTTCAGCAGCGACCAATCAGAGGAGCGGCACGTGCCAAGCCGCACAGTGTATTTCAAATATGGCACGCACCGCTATTCTGATTGGCCGCCACGTTCAGCAGCGCTCTATGCCCGTCCTTATACATAATAAAGGATAACGCTGCATTCCTATCCTTACGTGTAATAATGGATAACACTCCATGCCCATCCTTATACATAATAAAGGATAACACTCTATGCTTATCCTTTTACATAATAAAGGATAACGCTCCCTGCCCATCCTTATGTATAATATAGAATAACGCTCCCTGCCCATCCTTATACATAATAAGGATAGCTCTCCATGCCAATTCTAATGTATAGTAAAGGATAACGCTCTATGCCCAACCTTATCTGTTATATAATTGCGAATCGGAAAAGCGCCCCTCCGCGCGCACTTTCCGATGTCGTCATGTGGATACGAATTTAACATTGGGCGCGAAGCGCCCAATGCTGCGCGAGCAATGGTCGCGAGGCCATTGCGAGTCGCTGGCCCAGGGCGAGCAATGGCCGCGAAGCGGCCATTGTGAGCCGCTGCCCCAAAATCGATCCACAGCCTCGGCTACAACCTTACCGATTTACCGCTCAGGTAGCGCGAGCAATGGCCGCGAGGCCATTGCGAGTCGCTGCCTGAGCCGCAACTCGCTCCCCGGGGACCATGGAGCGGAGACGGCCCCGCTACCCACAACTCGCCCCCCCAATGTCCGCACAGCCTCACCCAGGTCCAAACAGGCCCCCCATGTCCGCATAGCCGCCCCCCCATCTCCGCACAGCCACCCCCATGTCCGCACACCCACCGCCATGTCCGCACAGCCCCCCCCCCATGTCCGCACAGCCACCCCATGTCCGCACAGCCCCCCCATGTCCGCACACCCACCTCCATGTCCGCACAGCCACCCCCATGTCCGCACAGCCCCCCCATGTCCGCACACCCACCCCCATGTCCGCACACCCACCCCGCAACAAAACCACCCCACCGCACCTAAGGCCCTACCCCCTAAGTCCGCCCCACCCCTACACGCTAAGCCCCGACCACCTAACCCCCGACCCGCAGCATCCTAAGCCCCCGCCGATACCCCCTAAGCCCCGCCGTCTACCCCCTAAGCCACCGCCGCCCCTAAGCCCCTACCCCCTAAGCCCCGCAGCAGCCCCGACCACCTAACCCCCGACCCGCAGCATCCTTAGCCCCCGCCGATACCCCCTAAGCCCCGCCGTCTACCCCCTAAGCCACCGCCGCCCTTAAGCCCCTACCCCCTAAGCCCCGCAGCAGCCCCTAAGCCCCTACCCCCTAAGCCCCGTAGCATCCTAGGCCCCCGCCGATACCCCCTAAGCCATGCCGCCTACCCCCTAAGGCACCGCCGCCCCTAAGCCCCTACCCCCTAACCCCCGTAGCATCCTAGGCCCCCGCCGATACCCCCTAAGTCCGCCGCACCCGTACACGCTAAGCCCCGACCACCTAACCCCCGACCCGCAGCATCCTAAGCCCCCGCCGATACCCCCTAAGCCCCGCCGTCTACCCCCTGCCCCTCTCGCTAAAGCCCTACACCCTAAGCCCCCGCAGTCCCCTAACCTAACGCCGCTGTCACCTAAGGCCCTACACCCGAAGCCCCCGCCGTCCCCTAACCTAACGTCCCCGTCGATCACTTACATGCCTTCAAGTCATCTGATCGTCCGTCCGATCCACAAGTCCTCCGTCCGGCCAGGCGTCCTCTTCCTCCGGCCCTGGGGGTCTTCTCTCTTCTTTCCGCCATCTCCGCTTCTTCGTCCGGCCCCGGGGATCTTCTGTCTTCTTTTCGCAAACTTCCACCTCCGACGTCCTCTTCCTTCTCATTAAGATAGAATGGACGAAAAATCCGCCATTCTACCTCAATGAGATCTGAGGCCCTCTTCTGATTGGTCGCTGTATACTGCCCTCAGCCAATCAGAAGAGCCCCTCATTTTTTTATTATTTTTAAATTATTTTTTAATTCTTTTTTTTATTATTAAATTTATTTATTTTTTTAAGTGACACTGAGACACAGTTCTCATTCAGGTCCGCATTTTTTTTTTTTTTTATTATTATTTTTATTTAATTATTTATTATTTTTTAATTATTTTTTTATTATTTTTTAATTATTTTTTAATTCTTTTTTTTATTATTAAATTTATTTATTTTTTTACTTGCGAGTGAGACACAGTTCTCATTCAGGTCCGCCTTTTTTTTTCCCCATTGACATACATTAGCGGTGTGTCTGCGATTTTATGGCCGGCCACCTGGTTCTATTTGTCGGCCCTAAAATCGCGGACACACCGCTAATGCATGTCTATGGGCAGTCAGCCCGATTTCGGATTGGACGCCGACCAATCAGAATTCGAGCTGACTGCCCATAGACATGCATTAGCGGTGTGTCCACGATTTTAGGGCCGACAAATAGAACCAGGTGGCCGGCCATAAAATCGCCGACACACCGCTAATGTATGTCAATGGGGAAAAAAAAAGGCGGACCTGAATGAGAACTGTGTCTCACTCGCAAGTAAAAAAATAAATAAATTTAATAATAAAAAAAATAATTAAAAAATAATTAAAAAATAATTAAAAAATAATAAATAATTAAATAAAAATAATAATAATAAAAAAAAAAAAAAAACGGACCTGAATGAGAACTGTGTCTGACTCTCACTTTAAAAAAATAAAGAAATTTAATAATAAAAAAAATAATTAAAAAATAATTTAAAAATAATAAAAAAATAAATTAAAAATAATAAAAAATTCAATAAAAATAATAATAAAAAAATTAAATATATGCTAATTATATCAGCCCTTTCAGCGGACCTGAAAGAGAACTGGGTCTCAGCCTAAATAATAAATTTAATAATAAAAAAAATAATTAAAAAATAATAATTAGTTAAATAAAAATAATAATAAAAAAAAAAACAAATGCGGACCTGAATGAGAACTGCGTCTCAGTCTGACTTAAAAAAATAAATAAATTTAATAATTAAAAAAATAATTAAAAAATAATTTAAAAATAATAAAAAAATAAATTAAAAATAATAATTCAATAAAAATAATAATAAAAAATTAAATATATGCTAATTATATCAGCCCTTTCAGCGGACCTGAAAGAGAACTGGGTCTCAGCCTAAATAATAAATTTAATAATAAAAAAAAAATTAAAAAATAATTAAAAAATAATAAAAAAATAAATTAAAAATAATAAATAATTCAATAAAATAATAATAAAAAAAATGCTAATAATAATGATATTACTGCTAATAATAATGCTATTAATGCTAATAATTATGCTATTAATGCTAATAATAATGTTATTAATGCTATTATTAATGCTAATAATGCTATTAATAATGCTATTAATGCTATTATTTATGCTATTAATGCTATTAATGCTAATATTTATCCTATTAATGGTATTATTAATGCTATTAATGCTAATAATAATGCTATTAATGCTATTAATGCTAATAATAATGCTATTAATGCTATTAATAATGTTATTAATGCTATTATTAATGCTAATAATGCTATTATTAATGCTATTAATGCTATTAATAATGCTATTAATGCTATTAATTATGCTATTAATGCTATTAATGCTAATATTTATCCTATTAATGCTATTAATGCTATTAATAATGCTATTCATGCTAATAATATTGCTATTAATGCTCTTTATGCTAATACTAATGCTATTAATGCTATTTTTTATGCTATTAATTCTATTATTTATGCTATTAATGCTATTAATAATGCTATTAATAATGCTATTAATCCTATTAATGCTATTAATAATGCTATTCATGCTATTAATAATACTATTAATGCTATTAATGCTATTAATAATGCTATTAATGCTATTAATAATGTTATTAATGCTATTATTAATGCTAATAATGCTATTATTAATGCTATTAATGCTAATAATAATGCTATTAATGCTATTAATAATGTTATTAATGCTATTATTAATGCTAATAATGCTATTATTAATGCTATTTATGCTAATAATAATGCTATTAATGCTATTAATAATGCTATTAATGCTATTATTTATGCTATTAATGCTATTAATGCTAATATTTATCCTATTAATGGTATTATTAATGCTATTAATGCTAATAATAATGCTAATAATGCTATTATTAATGCTAATAATAATGCTATTAATGCTATTAATAATGCTATTAATTATGCTATTAATGCTATTAATGCTAATAATAATGCTATTAATGCTATTAATAATGCTATTAATGCTATTAATTATGCTATTAATGCTATTAATGCTAATATTTATCCTATTAATGCTATTAATGCTATTAATAATGCTATTAATGCTAATATTTATCCTATTAATGCTATTAATGCTATTAATAATGCTATTAATGCTATTAATTATGCTATTATTGCTATTAATGCTAATATTTATCCTATTCATGGTATTATTAATGCTATTAATGCTAATAATAATGCTATTAATGCTAATAATAATGCTATTAATGCTATTAATAATGCTATTAATGCTATTAATTATGCTATTAATGCTATTAATGCTATATATGTATCCTATTCATGGTATTATTAATGCTATTAATGCTAATAATAATGCTATTAATGCTATTAATGCTAATAATAATGCTAATAATGCTATTAATAATGTTATTAATGCTATTATTAATGCTAATAATGCTATTATTAATGCTATTAATGCCAATAATAATGCTATTAATGCTATTAATAATGCTATTAATGCTATTAATGCTAATATTTATCCTATTAATGCTATTAATGCTAATAATAATGCTATTAATGCTATTAATAATGCTATTAATGCTATTAATTATGCTATTAATGCTATCAATGCTAATATTTATCCTATTAATGGCATTATTAATGCTATTAATGCTAATAATAATGCTATTAATGCTATTAATGCTAATAATAATGCTATTAATGCTATTAATAATGTTATTAATGCTATTATTAATGCTATTAATGCTAATAACAATGCTATTAATGCTATTAATAATGCTATTAATGCTATTAATTATGCTATTAATGCTAATATTTTTCCTATTAATGCTATTAATATTGTTATTAATGCTAATAATAATGCTATTAATGCTATTAATAATGTTATTAATGATATTATTAATGCTAATAATGCTATTATTAATGCTAATAATAATGCTATTAATGCTATTAATAATGTTATTAATCCTAATATTAATGCTAATAATGCTATTATTAATGCTATTAATGCTAATAATAATACTATTAATGCTATTAATAATGTTATTAATGCTATTATTAATGCTAATAATGTTATTATTAATGCTATTAATGCTAATAATAATGCTATTAATGCTATTAATAATGTTATTAATGCTATTATTAATGCTAATAATGCTATTATTAATGCTATTAATGCTAATAATAATGCTATTAATGCTATTAATAATGTTATTAATGCTATTATTAATGCTAATAATGCTATTAATAATGCTATTAATGCTATTAATACTGTTATTAATGCTCATAATACTGCTAATAATGCTATTAATACTGCTATTACTGCTAATAATAATGCTATGGCTTATATTATTGCTATTGATGATGCGAATATTATTTAAAAATCTTTAAAAAAACAATAAACATATTTTAGATACCCGATGCATTTGCATCAGGCTAACAGCTATAACTACTATAATCAAATTAATGCACGTTCTAGAATCCCGATGCATTTGCATCGGGCTCACAGCTAGTACATAATAAAGGATAAAGTTCCATGCCCATCTTTATACATAATAAAGGATAATTCTCTATACCCATTTTTATACATAAAGGATAACACTCCATGCCCATCCATATATATGATAAAGCATAATTCTCTATCCCCATCCTTATGCATAATAAAGGATAATGCTCCATGCCCATCCTTATGTTTAATAAAGGATAACGCTCTTTAACCATTCTTATGCATGGACAATAGCAGTTTGCAGCAATTTAATACAGTGATAATTGAAATATTTAAGTCTATCGTGTTTCCATAATGAATATTGTGATTTGTGCAGAACTGTCCCTTTCAGCCCCAAGATTCCGTATTATGACATCATCAGCAGTGGGTCATGTAACCTGGGTCATTATGACATCACAGCTTGGTCTCTATAAATAGAATGTAACACAAGGAAATGTGCCATTTGTTGGTTGGTGATTGGAGGAGATAGTTGGTAGAGATAGTGACTGCAGATTTCCAGTCACTATGACTTAAGACCACGTCACACACACAGATACCTGTTCCGATATTGTTCGCAGATCTCTGGTTGCAGTGAAATCTTGGACACATTGTTACATTTTGTGGCCATGTACAAATGTGTCCATGATTTCACTGCAACCAGAGATCTGTGACCAATAATGAACAGATATCTGTGTGTGTAACGTGGTCTTAAGATCTACATTGACTGATGTCAATCAGCCGGATTGCAGGAGATTCTTCAGGAGTTTTCACTGAGCTTCCAGCATCTTCCAGCTGACGCCGTGGTGAGCTTCATCCTCAGATCTCTGTTATATTTAGTGAGTGATTGCCTTTACTGGTGCATTATTTATCTGTAAAAAGGATACATTCTGTAATTTTGGGCAAGGAATTAATTTTGCTTATCTGAATAAATCTAGTTGAAAGGTTGTAGCGCAGCCAATTAACTAGCTTTTAGATTGTGGGCATTTCAAGAGCCATCGCAGCAATGTCAAATAATGTTAATAAGTATAAAGACCAGATCACGGGTGACGCCGCTATTTTGCTTTGATTAGCGCTAGGGATAGGACGCTGAAGTGAGGGACAGACGGTGAAAGATGTGTTGCACAATTTCTCCTGAATGTGGTAACATGTGACACTACTTCACTTTTTGGCCTAACAGCAGAGCTCAGGAAGGAAGGAGAAAAATGTGACTTTTGAAGCACAGAGTTCATAGAGTAGTTTACAGACACCATTTTCAGAGCCCCTAAGTGCCTCAACAGTAAAACCCCCCACAAGTAACTCTATTTTGCAAATTACACCCCTCTGGGAATTCATCTGTAGGTGTAGTGATGATGTTGCAGAATTAAAAATTGCAGGCCCTTGTAGTGCCAGAACATTGTACTGCCTATGCATTGTGCGTAGTTTGTGTTCCTGGAGACGCACACGTCGTAAACTAAGCGGGCTTTCCTCATTGTATTGTTCCCAAACATGTGGAGATTAACTGTGGTTAACGGGAGGGCATAGGGGCATTTGAATTTAGTAGTGCAGAATTTGCTAATTTTTTTGGGGGGAGGGGGGTGAAACTATAGCTCTTTTCCAGAGCCTTTGTGTTTTTATATGTGTATATATTTCCATTGACAGACGACAGACCTGAGTGGGGACTTGTTTTTATTGTGGGTTGAGTTTAGTGCTATTTGTAGCAATATGGGGTACAGGAAATTTTGGATCAGTTCACATTTATCCTGGGCTCTACCCTGAGCTCTTACATTAGGTTTTCCATTTTCATTTCTAAAATACGTGATTCAGGTAAAAACCCTCGACGGATCCATTCATTAAAGGGATCCTGTCACCTCCAGAACGCCATCTAAGCTACCTCAAAACATGTCCCTGCAGTATCCTATCACTAATCTCACACTCCTTTTGTCTCCTAAAAGCATCCTGTGAAAGTGCATAAAAACGATTTAATACTCCCTCATTAGGGATTATAATTATCAGGGGCTATATTCTTTAACCCTTAGGGCGTGTTCGTTATGTGCCCTGGTCGTCATAAGATCACACTCTAATGGGCATGATCTTATATTCATGTTCTATTCAGGTGCCCTCCCTGCTCTGCACAGCGCTGGCTGGGCATTAATGACGCAATTCGCGTAATTTCCGGGATCGGGTGACTTCAGTACACCTACGCCACTGTGTTCTTCTTCAAGCACCGCATGCGCAATGCGGTGCTTGAAGCCTAAAGAGTGGCGTGGGTGTACTGACGTCACCCGATCCCGTAAATTACGCTCCCCATGTGTGCTGCCTCTCTTGCCCTTGGGTGCTCTCTCCCTCCTTTGCTGTTTTCTCATCTCTTATGCTCTCCTTTGAGCAGTCTCTTACCCCTGTGCTGTCTTCTCCCTCGCGTGCTCTCTCCATTGGGCTGTTTCCCTATGTGCACTCTTCCCCGTGTGCTGTCTCTATCCCCTGTGCTGTCTTCCCCCCTCATGTGCTTTCTCCTGTCTCTGTTGAAAAATAAAAATAAAAAGGACACATAACAAAGACATTGTTTCAAGATTTTTCTCGTATACTTGGTTGCACCTTTTCTCTTTTAAGTGTGCCGAGGTCCTTTTTGTACTATACCCCCACTGCATCTGTCCTCCTGCAGCATCCCATGCTTTGCAATTGCCTGACTTGTTTGGTCTTGACCTGCTTTGCACACCCTTCCTACTGCATCTGTCCCCCTGTCGCCCCTGTCCCCTGCCTCCATCTCATCCCCCTTCCTATTGCACCTATTCCCCTGTCGCTCCTGACCCCTGCCTCCATCTCATCCCTCTTTCCTGCTTATCCCCCAGCTGCACATCAGCCTTGCTGACATTGCTGCTCCGCCCCGCAGCAGCTGTTGCCACACTATGCCTGATCCCCAACTGCACCTCATCCCCCTGCTTCACCTCTCACCCCCACTGAATCCTACAACTCTATGCAATGTTTCCCTTTCTCTCCACTCTCACTCCCATCCTACTCCACTTCCTACTATCCCTCCCTATCACTCCTCCTGACAACACAATATCACTCTCTCCCTCCATCCTACCCAGCCATCTCACCCATGCCTCTAAACTTTTCCTCCACACCCAATCCTTTGTCTCCAAACATGCCCGCCACGTAAGCTCTCCTGCCCCCACCTCCTAAACCTCTCCCTCTTACTTGCTGGCGACATCTCCCCAAATCCTGGTCCCCTCCACCACATCCCCACCGTTACCTTCCGCCCACACCCATTCACCACCACTAACACCCGCAACCCCTGCAACCTTACACCCATTCCCCAAGCTACCCCTCCCCCAATCCCCCTATCCGGTGCACTCTAGAACGCCCACTCGGTATGCAATAAACTCTCATTCATCCACGATCTCTTCATCTCCAACAAATTCTCTTTCCTTGGCATCACCGAAACATGGCTCACCCCTTCGACACAACCTCCTCGGCTGCCCTCTCCTATGGTGGACTCACTCTCTCTCACACCCCCAGCAACCCCCGCGGTGGAGGTGTTGGCCTACTCCTGGTCAACAACTGCTCCTTCATCCCTATTACGCCACCTCCCTCTGCCCCCCTCCCCTCCTTCAAGGTGCACTCTAGAACGCCCACTCGGTATGCAATAAACTCTCATTCATCCACGATCTCTTCATCTCCAACAAATTCTCTTTCCTTGGCATCACCGAAACATGGCTCACCCCTTCGACACAACCTCCTCGGCTGCCCTCTCCTATGGTGGACTCACTCTCTCTCACACCCCCAGCAACCCCCGCGGTGGAGGTGTTGGCCTACTCCTGGTCAACAACTGCTCCTTCATCCCTATTACGCCACCTCCCTCTGCCCCCCTCCCCTCCTTCAAGGTGCACTCCGTGCATATCTTCTTCCCCTGTAGCCTCCAACTGGCGGCCGTCTACCGCCCCCCAGGATCTTCCTCCATCTTCGACCACTTGACAACCTGGCTTCTCCACCTCCTCTCCTCCAGCATCCCCACCATCATCATGGGTGACTTTAACATCCCCATCGACACCCCCCACACTGCTACCTCTAGACTCCTATCTCTAACCTCCTCCTTCGGCCTTTCCCAATGGACCTCCTGCGCCACACACAATGATGGCCACACACTAGACCTAATCTTCACCCGCCTCTGTTTCCTCACCGACCTCGCAAACTCATCCCACCCGCTTTCCAACCACAACCTGCTAACTTTCTCCTCCCTCCCCCCCAACCACACTTCCCGCTCTCCGCAAACTCCACCACACCCGCAGAAATCTTAAACTTATCGACTTCCACTCACTCTCCAAGTCCCTCCTCCCTCTCTCAGACTTGGCTTCTTCTTAAGACGCTGACACATCCGCCACCCTCTACAACACCACTCTCAACACAGCCCTTGACCAGACTGCCCCCCTCTCATACAACACAACCCACGCACACGGAAAACCCTGGCTCACCACCCTCACAAAAAAACTTCGACAGACTTCTAGGACGGCTGAGCGGAGATGAAAGAAGCCCCACTCCGCAGAGCACTTCACCTTGTACAAACAGTTCCTCATCATCTTCCATCTTCAAGACTGTACTCGCCGCTGCAAAACAAGACTACTTTTCTTCCCTAATAATCGCCTTGTCCCACAACCCCAAGCAACTTTTCAAAACTTTCAACTCTTTACTCCACCCCCCCGCACCCCTTCCCTCTCCCCTCATCTCCACTGATGACTTTGCTACCTTTTTTAAAGAGATCAACAAAATCAGACAAAGCTTCAATCCACAATCCCCTCTTCCCCCCCTCCTTCACCCAAGCCCCCTCGCCCAAATGTAGTTTTTCCCCCATGACTGAAGACCACCTCTCCTCCCTTCTAGCACGATCCCACCTCAGCACTTGTGCCCTCGACCCACTCCCCTCCCACCTCATCCCTAACCTCACCACAGTCCTCATCCCTGCCCTAACCCATCTCTTCAACATATCACTCAATTCCGGCGTCTTTCCTTCACCCTCAAACACGCCCTAATCACACCCATCCTCAAAAAACCCTCCCTCGACCCTGCAACAGTCTCCAACTATCGCCCTATATCTCTTCTCCCCTTTGTCTCAAAATTACTTGAACAACACGTCTAATCCAAACTGTCCTCCCACCTCTCTTCCCTCTTTGACCGGCTTCAATCCGGTTTCTGACCTCACCACTCCACAGAAACAGCCCTAACCAAAGTCACCAATGACCGACTGACTGCCAAGAGCAAGCGAGACTACTCCGTCTTCCTTCTTCTTGACTTTTCTGCTGCTTTCGACACAGTCGACCACTCCCTCCTACTTCAAATTTTAGAATCTCTTGGCATCACTGACCTAACCCTCTCCTGGATCTCCTCCTACCTAACAGACCGGACTTTCAGTGTCACCCAATCCCATATCTCCTCCCCGCCCTACCCCTTATCTGTTGGAGTTCCCCAAGGCTCAGTTTTGGGGCCACTACTCTTCTCCATTTACACCGTCAGCCTAGGCCAACTCATTGAGTCCCACAGCCTCCAATACCACCTCTATGCTGACGACACCCAGCTCTACCTTTCCGGCCCTGACATCTCCTCCCTACTATCCAAAATTTTGCAATGCCTCTTCGCCATCTCATCCTTCTTCTCCGCCCGCTTCCTCGAGCTCAACATGGACAAAACTGAGTTCATTGTCTTCCCCCCTAGTCGCTCTCCCCCCCCTTTCCGACCTATCCATCATTGGTAATGACTGCACACTCTCAACTGTCCCCCATGCCAAATGCCTCGGGGTAATCCTTGACTCTTCCCTCTCCTTCAAGCCCTACATCCAAGCCCTCGTCACTGCCTTCTGACTCCAGCTCAAAAATATTTCCCGACTCCACTCTTTCCTTGACCAAGACACTGCTAAAACACTTGTCCACACCCTCATCATCTCCCGCCTCGACTACTGCAACCTCCTTCTCACCGGCCTCCCTGCTACTTACCTTGCACCTCTGTGAACCATCCTCAGTTCCGCTGCCCGACTCATCCACCTGTCTCCCCGCTACTCCCCTGTCTCCCCCCTCTGCCGAGCCCTTCACTGGCTCCCCACTTCCCAGAGATCCTGGTTCAAAATCCTAACCCTGACATACAAGGCCATACACAACCTGTCCCCCCCATACATCTCTGACCTAGTCTCTCGATACCTACCCTCACACAATCTGCGCTCATCTCAAGAGCTCCTTCTCTTCTCTTCTCCCCTCGCATTACCTCCTCACACAACCGCATACAAGACTTCTCTCGTGCATCCGCCATACTTTGGAACTCTCTTCCCCACCACATCAGACACTCCCCTACCCTGGGAACCTTCAAGAAAAACCTGAAGACCCACCTCTTCCTTCAAGCCTACAACCCACACTAAGACCTAATCTCTACCTCACTCTCACCTCTCCCCTTCCTACTGTCTCCCCACCCACCCCCTATAGACTGTGAGCCTCATGGACAGGGTCCTCTGCCCCACTGTACCTGTATGATTTAAGTGTCATCATTTTATGTTCTTGTCCTCGTCTACCCTCATACATGTAAAGCGCCATGGAATCTAATGAAAATTTTCCCCTCACAAAACATGGTCCATTTGCAAACAAGGGAATGTGACTATAAACATAATAATACCCTGTTTTGAGGCTTTTATGTTTTTCACTGATTACAACCACTGGGGTAAATTTATCAATAATTTATAACTTAGGCTGCAAATTTAGGCAAACTTAATTTGCTCCAAATGTATCATATATCATCATTTTATTTGATAAATTTTCCACATCTTTAGAATGTCTAGTTTTTGTTATCAGCACATATTTTGCTGCACCGTGTCAGATATAGACCATTCCCCCATCGGGCAAGCCACACAAAAAGGTTCAAACCACATGATCAATGTGATACAAGTACTGTATATAAATAGATCTTTGGCTGAAATTGCATCAGTAATTTATCAGAATATGCATATTATATTTCTTAGAGAAGACTATGCAAAAAAGCGCCAGAAAAATTGCAGTGCTCAGAGCAAAAAGAAAAGAAAAAAAAAACATAATAAAAAGTGGTTATATTTGTAGTCTTTTACATAATTTACAATGGAATTAGCATTTTTATGCTAGTTAAAACATCAACAAAAAGTCCATGAAATGTGATGCATTATGTTATTTGAATTCAGTCATAAAGTAACATACAATATGGATTTACCCATGTTCCCATTTTAGGAATTAGAATAAAAATGTCATATTTGGAACATTTTCAACGGAGATTTTATAAGGGATTGAGCAGGCTTACAAAATTGATAACCTATGCGTTGTGTAGTTCATCAATATCATATTAACCCCTTCGTGACTCAGCCTATTTTGACCCTAATTACCTGGCCAATTTTTGTAATTCTGACCAGTGTCCCTTTATGAGGTAATAACTCTAAAATGCTTCAACGGATCTGAGACTGTTTTTTCGTGACATATTGGGCTTCATATTGGTAGTAAATTTAGGTTGATAAATGCAAAAGTTATTTGTGAAAAAATCAAACATTTGGTGAAAAGTTTGAAAATTTGGCAATTTTCACATTTTTAATTTTTATTCTGTTAAACCAGAGAGTTGTGTGACACAAAGTAGTTAATAAATAACATTTCGCACATGTCTACTTTACATCAGCACAATTTTGGGAAAACATTTTTTTTTTGTTAGGAAGTTATAAGGGTTCAAAGTTCATCAGCAATTTCTCATTTTTCCAGCAAAATTTACAAAACCATTTTTTTTTTAGTGACCACATCACATTTGAAGTCACTTTGAGGGTCGCACATGACAGAAAACACCCAAAAGTGATACCATTCCAAACACTGCACCCCTCAAGCTACTCAAAACTACATTCAGGAAGATTATTAACCCTTCAGGTGCTTCACAGGAACTAAAGCAACGTGGGAGGAAAAAATGGACATTTTAAGTTTTCCAACAAAAATGTTCTTTTCGCCTCAATTTTTTTCATTTTCACATGGGCAACAGGATAAAATGGATCCTAACATTTGTTGGGCAATTTCTCCCGAGTACACCGATACCTCATATGTGGTCATAAACCAAACCACTGTTCTGGCACACAGCAGGGTTCAGAAGGGAAGGAGTGCCATTTGAATTTTTTAATGGAAAATTTGCTCCAATTGTTAGCGGACACCATGTCGTGTATGGAGAGCCTGTGTGCCTAAACATTGGAGCACCCCCACAAGTGACCCCATTTTGGAAACTAGACCCTCCAAGGAACTTATCTAGATGAATAGTGAGCACTTTGAACCCCCACGGGCTTCACAAATTGATCTGTAAAAATTAAAAAGTACTTTTTTTCCCAAACATTTTCTTTTAGCCTCAATTTTTTCATTTTCACATGGGCTGCAGGATAAAATATATCCTAAAATTTGTTGGGCAATTTCTCCTGAGTACACCGATATCTCATATGTGGTCGTAAACCACTGTTTGGACGCACGGCAGGGCTCGGAATGGAAGGAGCGCCATTTGACATTTGGAGCTAATTTTCCATTCAAAAGTCAAATGGTGCTCCTTCCCTTCCAAGCCCTGCCATGCGCCCAAACAGTGGTTTATGACCACATATAAGGTATCAGTGTGCTCAGGAGAAATTGCCCAACATATTTTAGGATCCATTTTATCCTGCTACCCATGTGAAAATGAAAAAATTGAGGCTAAAAAAAATGTTTGAAAAAAAAAAGTACTTTGTAACAATTGGAGCTAATTTTCCATTCAAATTGTTAGCAGACACCATGTCGCGTTTGGAGAGCCCCTGAGTGCCTAAACATTGGAGCTCCCCCACAAGTGACTCCATTTTGGAAACTAGACCCCCCAAGGAACTTATCTAGATGCTTAGTGAGCACTTTGAACCCCCAGGTGCTTCACAAATTGATCCTTAAAAATGAAAATGTGAAAAAAAGAATTTTTTAATTTTTACGGATCAATTTGTGAAGCATCCGGGGGTTCAAAGTGCTCACTATGCATCTAGATTCGTTCCATTGCAATGAGCCAATAACAATGCAGGGAGATGACGCTTTAGAGAATGCTGGCACAGGCGGCAGGGAGGCAAAGGAGGGGAGGTGGTGACTGAGGAGGAAGAGGGCATAGGAGCGCAGGGACACAAGGGTGCAGGAGTGCAGGGTTCAGGGCATAGGGACACAAGGACGCAGGGACACAAGGGTGTAGGAGCGCAGGGCAAGGGGCGCAGGAACACAAGGATGCAGGGCACAGGTGTGCAGGGCGAACGGCACAGGAGCGCAGCGACACAGGAGTGCAGGAGCGCAGAGGTGCAGGTCACAGGGACGCAGAGCGAATGGTACAGGAGTGCAGGAGCAAAGGGTGCAGGGCTGCATGTTGCAGGAACGCAGACCTGCAGGGGTGCAGGATGCGGGCTGCAGGGCACAGGGATGTAGGGATGCAGGGCTGCAGTAATGCAGGGGTGTGAGCTGTAGGGCACAGAGGTGCAGGGATGTAGGGTTTGCAGGGCACAGGGCTGTGGGCTTCAGGGACACAGGGGTGCGGGCTGCAGGGCACATGGGTGCAGGGACGCAGGGCACATGGTTGCGGCTGCAGGGACGCAAGGCACAGGGTTGCAGGGTGTGGGCTGCAGGGCACAGGGGGGGCACAGGGGTGCGGGGCTGCCAGGCACAGGGGTGCAGGGACGCAGAGGTGTGGGCTGCAGGGCAGAGGGACGTAGGGCTGCGGGCTGCAGGGACGCAGGGGTGTGGGATGCAGGGGTGCGGGCTGCAGGGCACAGGGACACAGAGCAGCAGGGCACAGGGATGTGGGCTGCAGGGTGCAGGGGTGCGGGCTGCAGGGGTGTAGGGCTGCGGGGTTCAGGGTGTGGGCTGCAGGGCACAGGGGTGCGGGGCTCCGGGGCACAGGATTGCAGGGGTGCAGACCCCGAGGAGACCGGATGCAGTGTGGAGCAGCGATGATGGGAGTGATCAATCCCATCAGATCACTCCCAGATCACTCCTATCATCACTGGAGGGATAGGATTGATCTGGGAGTGATCTGATGGGATTGATCTCTCCCATCATCGCCGCTCCTGTGCCTTCTCACCTGTCTCTTACAGTCCTCCACTCCTGGGTCTCCTCCGGTGCTCCGCACCTGTGGCCGCTTTCCTCTGGTCCTCCCGCTTCTGCTCTTCTGAGTGTCTCGCTCCTCAGTCTCCTCCGATCCTCCCGCTCTCCTGAGTCTCCTCCGGTCCTCTGCACCTGCGGCCGCTCTCCTCCGGTCCTCCCGTTCACAGAGGAGAGTGGGCACAGCAGGGCACAGGAGCGGGAGGACCGATCCTCCCAAGAAGAAGGAACACAGAACCGAGGACTGGAGGAGCTGGATAGCAGGCACTGCAGCAGCCATGATGGGAGTGATATGGGAGTGATCATTCCCATCATCACTGGAGGGGACGATATCCACCCCTTCCAGCGCTCCATGCTATGGAAGGGGCTGTGTTTGTCTCTTCCATAGTTAACAATCACAATTACTGTGATTGGCTGCTGGATGTTCCAACAGCCAATGACAGTGATCGCAGACGAGAGGTGGCAAAGCCACCCTCCCCCTGACATCACCCTAAGGTCCCCTGTTTCCTGCAGCCCCGGTGAGATTTTGCCGACGCCAGTCCCGGGGCTACAAGATGGGGATCCCGCCATGACGTTGTGGGACATCACAGGTCGGGAAGGCACCGACTTCTATAACGTCCCACAACACAACGTCATAGGTCAGGAAGCACTCCTATCTCTATTTTTTTATTAAATGTGTGTATATAACTTGTAATGTAGTGTTAGTGTATTAATATACTTGCCTACTGCTGCTCTCTTTGGTGTCCAGCACCATTCTGCTTAAATTCTGAGTGACATAATCACAATTGCGACTAGTCTGTATGACAGACTGCATGGCCTGTGTGAGCTGGAAGGCCCTTTTGCAATGAAAACCTATGAAGCCTCATTCTGACACTCCATATTATAATTATAAAAAAAAAAAAGTAAATTCCGGGTTATGCTCAGCACATGATGCTTCGGCCACTATGTTTGACAGTGGGTATGGTGTTTCCAGGGCGATGTGCAGTGTTAATGTTCCACCACACATAGCATTTTTCATTTCACACAAAAGATTTACTTTAGTTAGTGATGGGCGAATCCTAAATTACTCGGAATCGCTTGACTCTAGCGAGTCCGAGCCCAGGACTCGCTACTCGTTGCGAGTCTAGCGAGTCCAATGTTAATGAATGGGGAAGCGAGTAATAGCGAGTAGTGTGAGATTTACAAATCGCAGATGTGTCTCGGAAGCTTCAGTCTGAAGCAATCCTAGTTTTGTCATTTATTTGCATTGGACTCGTTTACTTTGTAAGTAATCGCTGGGAAACTCGCACAGATAAGAGAAGAGTCCTGTCTGCTCTGTGCAGCTCCAGGGTCCTAGAGCCCGCCTGCTGCCTGATGTAGCAGTGCTGAGATTGTTCTCAGTCTGCTCATTCCCTGTGCATAGACATCTATATCTATACACAGGGATGTAGCAGAGAGGACATCGCGTTTTGGACTGCGTCGGACGGAAGAGGATTTTTTTAATTAAAGATGGAGTCCCTAATGGCTTTTTTTTTTATTTCTAATAAAAAAATTTCTCTGTGTTGTGTTTTTTTTAAAACAATTTAATAGAAATTCATGGCGGTCATGTCTAATATTGGCGTGACCGCCATAAATTTCGGGCTTAGGGCCAGCTGATAATACAAAGCTGGCCCTAACCTCTATTACCCAGCGTGCCACCGCCACCAGGGCCGCTGGAAGAGCGGGGTTCAGCGCCAGAGGATGGCGCTTCAATGAACGCGCCATCTTCTGGAGCGGCTGCGGGCTGCAATTTGCAGCGGGGGGTGCCCAGAAAGCTTGGGCATCCCTGCGCTGCGGATTCCAGCCCCCAGCTGCTTAGCTGTACCTGGCTAGACATAGAAATTGCGCGGAGCCCCACGCATTTTTTTGACTCCGACTCCGAGACGACTCCGACTCCGAGACGACTCCGACTCCGAGACGACTCCGACTCCGACTCCGAGACGACTCCGACTCCGAGACGACTCCCACTCCGAGACGACTCCGACTCCGAGACGACTCCGACTCCGAGACGACTCCAATTCCGAGACGACTCCGACTCCGAGACGACTCCGACTCCGAGACGACTCCGACTCCGACTCCGAGACGACTCCGACTCCGAGACGACTCCAGACTCCGAGACGACTCCGAGATGACTCCGACTCCGAGACGACTCCGACTCCGAGACGACTCCGAGACAACTCCGACTCCGAGACGACTCCGACTCCGACTCGACTCCGAGACGACTCCGACTCCGAGACGACTCCGACTCCGAGGACGACTCCGACTACCGACTCGACTCCCCGAGACGACTCCGACTCCGAGACGACTCCGACTCCGAGACGACTCCGACTCGACTCCGAGACGACTCCGACTCGACTCCGAGACGACTCCGACTCCGACTCCGAGACGACTCCGACTCCGACTCCGAGACGACTCCGACTCCGAGAGACGACTCCGACTCCGAGATGACTCCGACTCCGACTCCGAGACGACTCCGACTCGACTCCGAGACGACTCCGACTCCGAGACTACTCCGACTCCGAGACGACTCGACTCCGAGGCGACTCCGACTCCGAGGCGACTCCGACTCTGAGGCGACTCCGACTCTGAGACTCCGACTCTGAGGAGACTCCGACTCCGAGACTCTGACTCTGAGCCTCTGACTCTGAATTCATTAAATAATAAAAAAAAAAAATGCGTGGGGCTCCGCGCAATTTCTATGTCTAGCCAGGTACAGCTAAGCAGCTGGGGCTGGAATCCGCAGCGCAGGGATGCCCAAGCTTTCTGGGCACCCCCCGCTGCAAATTGCAGCCCGCAGCCGCCCCAGAAGATGGCGCGTTCATTGAAGCGCCATCCTCTGGCGCTGAACCCCGCTCTTCCAGCGGCCCTGGTGGCGGTGGCACGCTGGGTAATAAAGGGGTTAATACCAGCTTTGTTATACAAGCTGGTATTAAGCCCGAGATTCTTAATGTCAGGCCTCGTTTGACCCAGCCACTAACAATCTCCAATAAAGGGTTAAAAAAACACAACACAGAGAAAAATTTTTATTTGAAATAAAAAAAAAAGCCATTAGGGACTCCATCTTTAATTTAAAAAAATCCTCTTCCGTCCAACGCAGTCCAAAACGCGATGTCCTCTCTGCTACATCCCCTGTGCATAAATATAGATGTCTATGTACAGGGAATGAGCAGACTGAGAACAATCTCAGCACTGCTACATCATGTCTGTGAGCAGGCGGGCTCTAGGACCCTGGAGCTGCACAGAGAAGACAGCTGGACTCGGCTCCAAAGAAACAGCAGTTATTTGCGAGTTTCCCTGCTATCACTGGCACAGTAGCCGAGTCTAATGCAAACAATGGCAATCCTAGTTTTGTCAGCGTTTCTGACAAAACTAGGATTGATATTGATTTGCATTGGACTCGTGCGAGTAATCACTGGGAAACTCGCAGAATACCGAGTCCTGCGAGTCCCTTACTACTCGCCGAGTAACGAGTCCTAGCGAGTAGATTCGCCCATCCCTAACTTTAGTCTCATCTGACCAGAGCACCTTCTTCCATATGCTAGTTGTGTCCTACATGACTTTTTGTAAACTGCAAATGGGACTTCTTATTGCTTGTTTTCAAAAATGGCTTTCTTCTTGCCACTCTTTCTTAAAGGTCAGATTTATGGAGTATATGACTAACAGTTGTCCTGTGGACAGATTCACTCACCAGAGCTGTGGATTTCTGCAGCTGTTCCAGAGTGACCATGTGCCTCTTGGCTGCTTCTCCAATTATTGCTCTCCTTGCTTGGGATGGCAGAGATTAGGTGGACAGTCATGTGTTGGTAGTTTTACAGTAATGCTCCTTGCATTTTTAGATGATGGTTTGAACAGTACTTCCAGAAGAAGTTCCGAGCTTGGTCTATTTTTTTAAAACCTAATATTGCTTTACACGTCTCAACAACTTTATCCCTGGCCTGTCTGGTGTGCTCATTGGTTTTTACATAGCTGTTTGATGCTAAATGTTTTCAACAAACCCCTGAGGCGTTCAAAGAACAGCTGTAGCTATACTGAGAATAATTTACACACTGGTTGACTCAATAGATACATATATATATCGTATATACGTCTTTTCTCGCGTTTGGAATTAATGAGAGATTTCACTCAGATGCCAGCGTTGGAGCCATGCTACAGGCCGTGTGTCCATTGCGTAACATTGACAGCGTTAATGCGGCGCTACCATGGCGGTTGCACCTCGTTTATGCTGCCAAAACCTATGTCTTAAACGCAAGCCCCCATTTAGCGTTAATGTGACCCTAGCCTATTAATACTTTTTCAAGCCACTGTATCTTTTAAAATAAGTGTATTTTTTCATTCATAGTTTACAGGAGTTATTTATTTTTCCGTCCACTCGCTTTGAAGAATATGTGAATCTCTTGTATGCTCTTCGTCTACATACTCCTCCAGAACATTCAGATCGGGAAGATCTAAATTCTGCTATACAGCTGTTGAAGCAATACAAGGATTACATTGGACAGGTAAACTTTCAGCATATTATACAATATCATAATTGACATGACAACACATAGCTCTTAGGCTACATTCAACACTGGAGGCAATGGAGAAAGCAGACGAGGAAAAACGCCAAAGAATTGCAATGCTCATTATTTTTGAGGATACATTTTTTAACCAAAAATTAATTCTCAAAAAAACACTTTGCTGGGATGCCCAATGTCACTGCATTTCACTGCAAGATCCTCAAAAAAACGCAGCAAAAACGCACCGTATGAATGCAGCTTTACATATTTTACTTGTATGGTAAACTACTATAAGAAATTCTGTTACTACAAGCAATGTATTTGTTTTTTTCATGTTAACATTGAGGATAAGGCCAGATGGGGCAGCCAGGTTATCGCTTGGTGTAGACATGAGGCTGCAAACTACGGATGCAATTAAGCGTTGTTGTCTAGAAAACAGGATTACATAATTGCTGCTTTAGCGTGTAGCTGCGACCTGGCCTTTCCATCTGGACTTACTCTGATACTATTTATTTACCAGTTGAAGGCAAGTCTGGAGAAGGACACAGAGCTGACAAACATACAGAAGATGATTCAGGGATGCCCAGTAAGTATAGAAGAGCAGCTATTCATTCCCAACCTCTCTCATATTTAACTTACTTGCAATTGAAATTTTTACTGGCACCGCCCTTTAACATGTGTAAAATGTCTATATGCAAATTGCCTCTTCAGAGAGGAAGAGTACTTGAACTCTACCACCTTGAAAAGTAGCAATCCTAATAGACAATATCAACTCTTTAATGAGCCTTGTCATATGATTTAGGATTGGAGATGAGAGAACTTCCCCGAGCATGTTCGCTAATTTCAAATTCGGCACAAACATTGCAGATTCAGTTTGCAATCAGAAACCCAAGTTTAAAAAGAAAAAAAAATCAACAAAAGCAGCTTTGTTCGGGAAAAAAGTTTGGAATTCAAAATGGCCCTAAATCTTTCCCTGCTTGTTTGGGGCCAAAACACTTGCTGATAGTCCTGTTGGCTGGGAGTGTTCCTGCCATTGGGTCTACCGGCTTGTATCAAGCGGTGTGACTTTTTTTGAAATTTAAGGGTGCGTTCACACATTGCGTATTTGCTGCATATTTTTACGCTAGTGCTCTTGCAGTTTTTGTAGCCAAAACCAGGAGTGGAACAATCAGAGGAAAAGTCTAGTATAAACAAGTGCTCCACTTATGTATTTAATCACCCACTGCTGGTTTTGGCTACAAAAACTGCAAGCGCACTCGCGTAAAACTAAGCAGCAAATATACAGTGTGTGGACACTCTTATGGTGCCGTCACACAGCACGACCTGGCCAGCGATGTCGGAAGCGATGCGCGGGTGCCCGCTCGGTTCTGACATCGCTGGCCAGCTGTCACACAGCATCGCTGCGGCCGGCGACAGAGGGTGTCAAGTTTGGAAAGTGTCAGATGTGGCAGGAGCTGTAAAGTCCAGGAAGCTTACAATGCCCTTAAAACAACCATTTAAGAGAGCTTAATATTTTGGGGGGAATTTTTTTTTTCAAATATTTTTCTAATAAAATGTATTATTTTTTAATTATTTTTTTTGGGGGGAGGAGCAAACTTTTATTATTGCAAAGGGTCAGCAGTGTGTGAGACCGACTCTTCTACAGTTATAAGATATCAATTCAATTAAAAATAGCATATGGCCATTATAAGAATATTTGTGTGAAGCATATAGGTCTGTTCACACTCATGAAACAGCATACTATCGATATTCCTTCTTGAAATGTGAAATCACTATTTAATTTCATTCCATGCATTTACACTACACATTTTTTGGCATGTAGACAACTGTGTTATATGTATAATTCATCTTGAAGTTGTCTTTGCATTGCTACAGTTCCCACTAGCCTTATTTCATGCAAAAAATAGTAATGGCGGTCTGATTAGGAGCGCTCTAAGGATCAAGCAGACATGTAAGATGTTTTAATAAATGGCAAACCTTTTATTCAATTCTTAGCTCCCCTCACAACTCCACTACGCGTTTCAACTGTATAAAACGGTCTTCATCAGGTGGTGTCACTTGTTTTGCACTAGCCTTATTTAGCATTCTAGGTGAATTTGTGAACTTGAATACATTTTTTTCATCATTATGTCTCCTATGAATATGTTAGGCTTCAATAATCACTGCACCAAGCCGCAACCCAGTTGATACTTTGTGGCATGGGGAATTGGATTTGTGAGTGACGTTACTTTCAGCCCACCGCATGGAAGGGTCAATGAGGGGAGCTAGGCAGAAAGTTTGTGCAAACAGTAATATCTTGTAGTGTTTAATTGTGTTGGACTCAGTCCTGGCAAAGGAAAAGGCGGGCCCCTAGGGAAACCAAACAGGCAGCACTGTGGATTTCAGAGTTTTAGCACCATCTTAGCAGTGCAGTTCAAACCAGGTATACTCTGTTACACTTGCTACCATATGCTTGCATTATGCAGTTTGGCAATGGATACTCCACAAGACATGTCAGATCTGGAGGAGGAGGTCATCTTCATCACCACCCCAGGAGCAGCATGCAAAGGAGTGGCTCATATGTGACCAGGAGCTCCACCGTGCTACCCACATTGGGCCTCATCTTCTGCTAGCTGCCGATATAGTGCATGGCTCCAATGCCAGAGAAGGACCCGAGGAGCTCACCGTTAGGAGCTGACCCTTTCCCTATGCCATCTGGGACTGGGAGCATGAGATGTCAGACTGCAGAGGACCTTGCAGCATGCCAGGCTATATTCCACTTGAAGCTGGTGCTGCAGCTACTGGATAACCAATTCCACCTGGACAAGGACCATTAGGATGAGGAAGAGGTAGAAGAGGCAGAAGACCCTGTTTCCCAGATGTGTGTATCACCCACACCAAAGGGGTTTGACTGGGAGAATGCCATGTGGGGAACCCTACTCCCTCCAAGCAACTATCTGACAAGGCATGAACTACCCCGTTCGACATTTGTCTACTTTATTGTGGAGATTAATAGGAAAGGAGAAAGGAATAGGAGTTTGGCGTGCGCTGCCCCACAAAGAACGATTGGATCCAAGGTATTATCCAAGTGTCCTTTATTTCATCCCGACGCGTTTCATGAGAACCCTCACTTCACAGGAGATACAGGAATTACATACATGTGTGAACACCTCCTATATATACTAACATTGAAAAACTCACTGTCGTGACGTCATCAGCGTCCAAACAGCATGAAAAAAATATAAAAAAACTATTAAAACTTTATCAATGTCTGACAGTGCAAGATCACTACAAAACATCTGATCTGTCAAATGAACAAATGAATCGTACATTTATATACTTATATATCATAAAAGGATCATAAAATCTCGACAGATCAACCTCAATAAATAAGTTAAAACATATCACTTTCATAGTTTATACAATCACATCTCCTACATACCAGCTTATATTACAAACTTTTCTAGTTCCTATATCCCTCATTCCTCCCAGATGCGCTCTATTGTGATCCTTCATTATTGGTGCATGTTTTTCTTATTGATCTACCCGAGGATCTCCTCTCTTGTGCGTATCCTATAGTAGACTAAAGAATAAAATGAGGGAATAAAACAGGCCATTGTCCCTGGACGGAAGGGGGCATATAGATGTAATGGTAACAGATGTCTCTGTTGCAAAATGATGGAGGATGGGACCTCCACTTTTAGTTGTGATCAGATTAAATACCACCTAAATTGCCATTCATCCTATGTAATTTACCGGCTGAAATGTGAGTGTGGCAAGTGGTACATTGGTAAGACATCACAGCAATTACATAATAGGATGAACTCCCACAGGTTCATTATCAAAGTGGGACTAATGACTCACGGTGTATCTAGACACTGTGCGGTTACCAATAATAAGAGAGCAAAAATTAGTTTTACCAATAGATTTTTTGCCTCCGGAGACAAACAATCGGGATCAGATTCTGTCAAGAAAAGAAGTGTACTAGATCTATAAATTAAATACTTTGAAACCCAATGGTCTGAATGAGATCATTGATCTATTCAGATGATGATTGATTGCACACAAAAGAGAGACTTGTCTCTAGGTTTATTTTCTGACACCAGGGCTATAAGAGTTTCGGGCATGTGTTATCTGGACCCTGCAATACGACTATTTATACGCAGTTAGAAGAAAATCCATCAGTATAATTATACACCCAGCTATAGAGTGGTGGATATAGGCAGAGTGAGTTCCTTAAGATGTGGTTTGACTCGTCAGAGAGCGAGTTCTATACCACTGTGAACCCAAATATGATACGCCCAAGAGAGGGGATCCTCAGATAAATCAATAAGAAAAACATACACCAATAATGAAGGATCACAATAGAGAGCATCTGGGAGCAATGAGGGATATAGGAACTAGAAAGGTTTTTAATATAAGCCGGTATGTAAGTGATGTGATTGTATAAACTATGAAAGTGATATGTTTTAACTTATTTATTGAGGTCGATCTGTCGAGTTTTAATAGTTTTTTATATTTTTTTCACGCTGTTTGGATGCTGATGACGTCACGACAGTGAGTTTTTCAATGTTAGTATATATAGGAGGTGTTCACACATATATGTAATTTCTGTATCTCTTGAAGAAATGAGGGTTCTCACGAAACGCGTCGAGATGAAATAAAGGATACTTGGATAATACCTTGAATCCAATCGTTCTTTCAGTTAAGACCCTATTTTGCACTATTTCTCCTCCCTTTTTAGTGTATATTAGAAGAAGTTTTATTGTGGAGATAACATAGCCCGGGAGTAGTTGCATGGGTCTAAGGCCAATCACTTATACGACCAGTGTACCCGAGACAAGGTGGTGGCATTCTTACAGGATAGTGGGTTTAGCTTCCTAGTGGAACAAGGTACTGGACATCAGTGCTATTCCAACCTGGTCCTCTCTGCTGCATGACCATCTTCCAAAAAGACTACGCACAATCTTTGTCAAAGAGGTCACCTTCATGAAGGTGATGGGCAGCAAGGTGCACGGTTGGCGTAAGTCAGGTTGCCACCACCGACGAATTTGAAAAGTGGCAGGATTAGGCTGACTTGGAGAGAGTGTGGTATTGGGTACAGGACAGGCCTCTCTTGGTTAGGCAGCTGCACCCAAACCCACAGGGCATGTTGGTCTTCCACAAGTTGCTCCTGTCTGTCCTAGAGGGCGTGGTCATCGACTAGTTCCTCCATTGTCTCCTCCAGCGGTGGCCATAATTAGGCGTGCTGGGGTGCAGGTGGTGGAGAAGAATGTTCCTGCAGTAGTAGCCTCTATGACCCCCCCTTCCCCCCAAGACCATCCGACAGTGGAGTGCCATCACCAATGGTGACTTTCAGCCCGGACAATGCTGGAAGACCGTACTAACACCAAGTACAGTGGACTTTCTTTGAAGAAAAAAAAACGGCATCTTGTTTGGTTGATGATCCATCCCTTTGTTGGCATTTTTGTCCAGGGAAGGACTTTCTTGAGTTTGTTTTTTTTCCAGCTCTTCCTTGACCGAAGCCTGTGTTTTTTCTGTGTTTTTTCTATTAATGTTACATGTCCCCTTCCCTTGTTTTGCACCATTTGTACTCTTGCCTACTGGATAAGCATGCATGCAGCCTTTGGGGTACAACTCAAAGAACCTTAATGCAGTGTTTCCCAACTCCAGTCCTCAAGGCACACCAACAGGTCATGTTTTCAGGATTTCCTTATCATTAGACAGATGATGGAATTATCCCCTGTGCAAGTGATTAAATTATCACCTATGCAATCCTAAGGAAATCCTGAAAACATGACCTGTTGGTGTGCCTTGAGGACTGGATTTGGGAAACACTGCTTTAATGGACTCTGCCCTTAAAGGACTTTCCACTACTTTAAGAGTCTGCGTGCTGATCCCTGTGGAACTTTTGTTTACATATATATATTCATATGTTTGTGTTTGAGTCTGTTTAGTTGTTTGTACTTTACTCCTTGTGTGCTGGATAGTGATGGGCGAATCCTACATTACTCGGACTCGCTTGACTCTACCGAGTCCGAGCCCGGGACTCGCTACTCGTAGCGAGTCTAGCGAGTCCAATGTTAATGAATGGGGAAGCGAATAATAGCGAGTAATGTGCGATTTAAAAATCGCATATGTGTGTCGGAAAGCGCTCGCATTGCCGTGTCGGAAGCCCCACTGGCAACTGTATTTTGCTGCTGTCTCCGAGGCCAAAGTCGCATGTGTTGGAGGCGAGGCAAGCGACTTTCTGCAGCAAACCCCATGCTTTGTGCAAACAGGAAATAAGCCGACTCGAGCTTCCTGGCTGGACGCGCAGAAAGTCACAGCGAGGAAGCATGGCTCCTGTCGACACCCTGCAATTAATTGCTCTGGTGGAGGCTCGGCCCCTGCTTTGGCTGCCCACTGACCCTGCATATGGGGATAATGTCCAGCGGACTACGGCCTGGAGGGAGATCGCACAGGGCGTTTTCCCAACGTTTCATCGTTGTGGCCATGATGTGCAGACCAATATGGGTGAGTTAAATGTGTTCACACGTTATATTGCATTTACCGTATATAGTCGTGTATAAGCCGACCCGTGTATAAGCCGACCCCCCTACTTTAGCCCCAAAAAAGTGGGAAACCATATTGACCGCCATTCTTGTATACAGCGGCTATCACTGTTAGACATCCCCCCAGCAGAGTATACAGCTCCACCTGCAGAGTATACAGGGCCCCCCAGTGTGTATATATGCCACCGATATTAGGGTATACAGCCCCCCCGTGGGTACACAGGTCCCCCAAGACTGGGTATACATGGCCCCCAGTGGTTATACAGGGCCCTCATAGTAGGGTCTACAGCCCCCCCGTGGGTATACAAGACCCCAGCAGTGGGTATACAGGGCCCCGTGGGCATACAGGGCCCCCATAGTAGGGTATACAGGGCCCTCAATGTGTTATAATGCGCCGTTGCATGGTTGCCTATATTTGGATGGGTTCACAATAGTACACTTAGTTTAAGGGCTGTTCCTCCTGGCTCTGAAGGCCAGGGGGTTGGGTGTATATAAATACCACTAATGAGCGGAGTCTGGTGCCCGCACTATTACATTCTCTATGCGTTGACATGTGCCCTGCCCCATTTGTGATTGTGGCCACGTGAGCTCAATGTCCGTAATGCTGTTGATGATGTTCCACACTGTCGTTTCCATGTGCCTTGTATACACATTTCACACACAACATCATTAAAATGTTATTGTTGATTTGTACACATACTTTTAGTGTTTCAAATGTTAAAGAGGTCTAAACCCGGTTTGAAATCATTTCACAGTTGACCACATTATGAAGCGCTGGAGGAGCTGCCGCGACCAATTTAAGCGGCAACACCGGAGGATCATGGAGGGGGGCCCGGAAGCTGGTCACGGGATCATATATTGCCACTATGAACGGCTGTCATTTCTGGAACCGGTGGCCCGTATGCCAAGGTATGTGTCTGCCGCACTGTTGTTTACTATTATTGTTATTATTATTTTTTAATATAGCGCCATTAGGTTCCATGGCACTTTACATGAGTGTTGGAAGCCAACATGGACAATGTAAGTTTATTGGAATCGCTGAAATCCATATTGGAGTTTAGGAGAGCTGAATATTTCCAGGACTCTTCAATCATATACAAGATTGTGATCTGTTAGGCCAGAAGGCCTGTTTTCTTGTGTGTGAGATAGTAAAGGTTGCCTTTACATACAAAAAGAACATTGGCCCTGCAGGCTCCTGGACAATACAGGAATACACATCCTCTGTGGATCTTCAATATAGACGCTGTTTGCCAACTAATCTTATCTACATGTGTATACAGCCTTTGTGGATTTGGAGCATTGACCATTGCTCATCAGGAAGACACCCAGTCTCCAGCCTATGGAGATGTATATTGCTATACAATGCTTGTGGTGTTTTGAATAATGAAACAATTATGCTTCAGATAGACATCTTGGAGCCAGTCAAGATGGAGGTAAACCCACCCTATACAAGGATTTCTTTCCTAATGCAAGGACGCCATCTGCAGGCAGGTGATTACCACTGCAACCAATAATGTCACATAAGATTGCCACCGAAGATACTGAAGAAGGGCGGAGTCGTGGATTGTATGTGGGTGTGGATGTGAAATCTGTACTATAAATGGAGGTGAAATCAAGACACTCTCTCTCTCTTCTCTTTTTCTACCTTGGACCATGGAATAAGACCATCAACATCATACCTAAGTATCGCCTTCATTTCTGATCCATGTCTTCCATGTAATTTCTCTCTCTATCTCTTTCTATCTCTCTCTCTGCCATGACTATTGATATATAGATGCATTTGTATTTTTTCTCTGATTAGAGGACATTGAAGATAGGTTATTGTTATCTTTATTATAATTGTTATTTGAATTGTCTTATTTTCCTGTTATTAAACATCATTATTATTTTTCCAACTTGAGTTATTAATCATATAGGAAATATTCAGGACAGGAGACAGTGCGGGAAATCACATCCAACATTTGGCACCCCAGCGGATCGTGGAAACAACATTCTACGCAGAACCTAGAAGTTCCCAACTGCTTCATCCAAGTGCCTGAGAAAATTTGGTTGCAAGACAAGAAAGCCTCTTCTTCAAGAAAACAGATCTAAGGAGAATATCTTATCCGTGGACAACTGACACGCTGGTCGTGGAAACTGTGGAACGCCTGAGATATTGACCGGAAATTCTGGGATATTCTACATCAGTGAGCGGACGCGCTTAATTGGTGAGCATACATTCCTTTAATTAGATTTTATACATGCATTATATTTGATGGTTATTAATGTCTATCTGTTAAGTTCAGGCCTGTTTGTCTTTTTGTTAGTGGAGTGTTTTTTGTTTTTGTTATTTTTTTGTTGAATTGTTGCCGGTAAAGTTAGGGTAGCTCCCTGTTGATTGAAGTTCTCATAAGATCTAAAGGGTAAAACCAGACATCTCTGAGAAGAAAGTGAGTTATAGGTTAAAATCTAAATCTCATGTTAAGGGGAAGTAGCCTTATGCTTCAATAGGAGATCACTCGTGGCCTGGATCTTGGATCTGTAGTTGATCAAGTGCATGAGACACTGTCAATCAGGTATAAGTTAAGTCGCAAGACTGTGGCAGTAATTGCCTGAGGGAAGATTGTATTCAATCTGATTCCCTGGTTTAGTGAAGTAATATTCACTGGTTTGTGTATTGTTGTTACGTATTTGTCATTTCTGTTTGTTAAGTTGATTTGTTTATTTTTTGTTTTCTTTTGAGAGAGTAGTTGGACTTAATTAACATGGAGATAGTCAATAAGTTTATTGAAAAGTATGCCTCTGCTCAGTTTAGTCCTTGTGCTGATGATGCGTTGACACATCAGTTTAATGATTTAATGAAACAATGTGAAGGGCAGAGTGGTAACAAAAGTAAATTGTCCAAAAAGAAAGCAAAGAAAGAGAAATTAGCAAATGTTTTGTGTATGTTGTTGCAAATGAAGGGAATTGCAGAACAAAAGGAATTGCATTGGTATTCAGAGAAAGCTCAATTAAGAGGTGAGGTGGACAAAATTGAACAGGAAGTTAGTGTAGCTATTGCTAGTGCTGAAGATCATAGTTGTGAATGTGAAAATCTAAGGGATGAAGTAGACAATATGATTTACCAAAATTGTGAGTTAGAAGATAAGTTGGAGGAGTACAAGGAGAGATGTAAACTTAGAGAACAACAAATTGCTTTGCTAGAAGAAAAAGAAGCAAGGTATACTGATGTTATGACAATACTTAGGAACCAATTGCATGATGCTAATGTAAAATTGGAGCTCAAAGAACATGGTAATATGTCTTTGACATCACAGGAGAGTACTAAAGTAAATAACCATTGTTGTAATCAGATGTGCAAGTCTAATGACCAGGAGAAAAGAGACTGGAAAAGGGGGGAGGAGCAGCCTGTGTGCAGTGCTGATAACCCTGAAGATAGCCCAAATCACAGTTCCTCTCTCTTTACTCCTGAGCCAGATAGATTGAGACAAATGAGAGACTGTTTGCTTATGAATAGCAGCAATCAAGTACAAGGCACAGCACTCACCATACAAGAAAAGACAAACCTATGCCAGATATTAGGGAAATTTGACACAAGCGCATCAGCCATTAGTCTTTCTAATAAGTTAGAAGCTGTAGTGACACAATACAATCTAGGTAATAGGGCTGCGTGTGCATTACTTCGGGTATGGCTCCCATCCCAACTCTGTGAAAAGTTGCAGTCCCCTGTAGGATCTCACAAAGGATTGTCTGCAGATCTTGAATGTAATTGGGGAAATGCTAGTGACAGAATGGAGGAATTAAAGAGAGTTATGGGAGGACGGGATACGAGAGGTAGTAATGCCTTAGAAAATTTAAAACTAAATAGAGGAGATGATCCAATTATTTTTTGCAGTGAATATTTGACATTATATCGTTCTACCTATAACTGCCCTGACATGTTGCCTGATGATAATAGTTTTCTATATTCAATGGCTAACAAATGCACTTTTGTTGATTATCCAACAAAAGTTGCCTTGAGGAATGCAAATTCCTATCAAGCCTTTGTAAATATATTAAAGGATTGGATTCAGGACACGAGTCATGACAACAAGCCCCAAAAGAGGATCTCAGAAGTAGTCAAAAATGAAGGCAAAGTAAGGTTTATTGGGAAATGTTACAAATGTGGATACACAGGTCACACTATGAAAGAATGCAGAAGTAGTAAAAGAGTGATCAATAATAGACCTTTTATTAATAGGAAGCACGATCAAAAACAAGAATCAAATAATGCAAGTAATGGAGAGCATAGTCTTCCTGAAGTTACATTATATGGCCCACTTCTGGAAGAGTTGAGGAAGATTGGCAAGGCAATGGCAGGGAAGCCAGAGGAGTTAAAGACCCCACCTCCAACAAATCCTTATGTAAAACAATAGGGATGTCAGGCCCCGGTGTTGTCCCTAGTGAGTCAGCTAAGCAGGGACAAGGGTGGGAGACCTCGTATTCAGGGTACGGTAGGGGGCCATCGTACAAACATTTTACTGGATACAGGTGCTGCTGTCAGTTTGACTAATCTGGATTTGATTAAAGACCCTGGTGGTAAACATATTTTTCTGAGAGGGTTTGGAGGACAATTAGTACCTTCAGAACAATCATTACCAGTAACAATTAACCTGGGAGACCTACGTGTTGAGCATAGCTTATATCTTTCACCAACACATGAGGGTACCATTATTGGGTCAGATGTTATGAAGGAACATGGACTTATTCTTGATTTGTGCAACTGGATGTTGTGGAGAGGGTCACGGTATAAAGGTTGTTTAAAAATGGTTACTGACAATTATGGTATCGATTCAATCAAAGGTACTGAATCTTTAGATCCAACCATGCTTTTGAGAACAGATGATGAAATATTGGCAGACATCTTGTGGCAGCATACCAATGTATGGGCAAATTCAAAAACCCAATGTGGCAAAGTATCCAATATGGTGGTAATGGTAGAGGGTCCTGATCCCCCTCCCCAGAGACAATATAAAATACCACCAGAGTCAGTCCCCTACATTAAGAGAATACTGGATGATTTGCTAATTCAAAATGTTATCAGGGAATGCCAATCCACCAATAATGCGCCCCTATGGCCAGTTAAGAAACCAAATGGTTGGCGTCCGACATTGGACTACAGAGCTTTAAATAAGTGTACCCCTCCAGTCACTAATGTAGTTGCCAAAATGCCTGACATGATGACAGCACTCAAACCTTCCTCCACAGTGTATTCATCAATAGACATCTCAAATGGATATTTTTCCATTCCTTTGCACCCTGACTGTCAATACAAATTTGCATTTACATTTCAAGGAAAACAATTAACCTTTTGTAGGTTGCCACAAGGATTCAAGTGTAGTTCTACTTACTTCCATAAGTGTATGGTTGAAATTTTGTCAACTTTCTCAGAACCTGATTGTATTGTACAATATGTAGATGATATTTTGCTCCAAACTGACACAAAGGAACAACACTATGTATTGTTAAGTGAACTGCTAACCATTCTTGAGAAGTCAGGCCTTAAACTTAATCCTAGCAAAGCCCAGTTGATGAAAGAGTCTGTGTCATTTTTGGGAGTTATAATCTCAAAGGGAGGAAGAATCCCTGACCCCAACAAGTGTGAGACTATAAGGAAGTTGCAAGGCCGAACACAAAAACAGCACTAAGACAGTTCTTGGGATTAGTTGGGTTTTGCAGAGATTTCATTGAGGGATTTGCTGAGAAAGCAAAACCCCTCTATGAACTCCTCAAAGGTGATAAAAGAGAAGCTGATCCACTGGATTGGATGGAAGAGCATGAAGGGTCCTTTGTCAGGCTGAAAACCAGCCTCACTCAAGCACCTGCCCTCAGCAATCCAAACCCAGATCTGCCTTTTGCATTACAGGTGCACGCCTCCATGATAGCAATTACGGCTGTATTGCTACAGGAGAGGCAAGGAAAATGGGTTCCTGTCGGATACCTGTCAAGATTGTTAAGTCCTGTGGAAATAGGATTTGATGATTGTGTTAGGAATCTGTTGGCGGTACATTGGGCAATACTATCCACAGAGTACATAGTAGGATTTTCTAAAATCATACTGCAAACACCCCACACTCCTATCAGAATGCTCTTAGAGCGAACACTTAGTGGGGTATCTTCTCAAAGGGTAGCAAGATGGCTGGTAGATTTGACACCTAGGAACATCACAGTAACTCACGATACTAACTACATCCTGCCACAATTGATGCAATACAAGGGGGAAAAACATGACTGTGGGGAGTTACACATGACCAAGACACAGGAAGTATTTAGATTAGTGTCAGGAAAGGAAGATCTAAAAATTTGGGTGGATGGATCAAGGTATTGGGAAGAGGGACAATTTCACACTGGTTATGCCCTGTGGTGTCCTCGAACAAATGAACAAGTTCTCATTAAATGCCCAAGGAAATTCTCAGCGCAAAGAGCTGAACTAGAAGCTGTGAGGGAAGCAATTGTGCATTTCAATGCAGATCCTATCACAATCTTCTCTGACAGTGCATATGTCACAAGATCACTGACGGAGTACATGCCCTTATGGCACACAAGAGGATTCAGTGATGCATCAGGCAAGACACTAGTACATGGTTCAGTTTTAAGGAACATTTGGGACAGGGCAAGTGCAGAACCACGAAGAGTGGCGATCATAAAGGTGAAGGCACATCAAAAAGGCAGTGATGAAATTACAATTGGCAACAACAAGGTAGATGAATTAGCCAAAGAGGCAGCAGTGATAGGAGAAAAGTGGATTTCATATGATGTAGAAGGAAAGCAGGCCTGGGAAGAACAAGATTTTGAGGACAAGGACAAAGATGAGGTTGAGTTAGAGTGTTTGCCTATTCTTAAAGCACCTACACCTTGTTTGGCAGCAGAGCAGGATAAAGACTCAGGCTTGAATCAAATCAAATGCAAGATTAGGGAAAGATCAACAGATAAACCCCAAAAATATATACTGCAAGATGAGCTATTACTAAGAGAGACTTCAGAAGGCCCTAAATTTGTGGTGCCATCTCAGTACCAAAAGGATATTGCTAAAGAAAATCATAGATTGTCAGGGCACATGGGAGTTGACAGTACTTTAAAGTTTATTCAAACCAAGTACTGGTGGGAGAACATGAAAAGTACCATTGCAGAAATTATCCAAGAGTGTTTAATCTGTGCCCAAATGAACCCTAGGCCAAAAGGACAAAAACCTGTGCTTTCCAGGGTACCTTTGGCTGAAGGGCCATGGGAAAGGTTACAAATGGACTTTGTGGGTCCCTTGCCAAGTGCACCAGGAGGTTATCGGTATCTGCTGGTGATAGTTGATGTTTTTTTCCAAATGGGTGGAAGCCTTGCCCATAAGGAAAGACACTGCTACTGCAGCAGCAACTGCATTATGGAAGGACGTTTTCTCAAGGTGGGGATTTCCAAAGGTCATTGAATCAGACAGAGGTACACATTTCACCGGCAAAATCATGACTAGTATGTGTGAAATGTTGAATGTAGAACAGAAGTTTCATCTTTCGTACCATCCACAATCATCTGGGATCGCAGAAAGAATGAATCGTACTTTAAAAATCAGATTAAAGAAAATGGTTTTGCAATCCGGAAGTAGTTGGCTGTGTCACCTGCCTGCAATTTTAATGGCAATACGGGGAACTGATGCAAAGAGCACTGCAATCACCCCATATCAATTAATGACCGGTAGAGTAATGAACCTTTGCCATCCTGCAGATCCCAAACTTAGTACCCCCATGAGAGAAAGTGCAGAGAAGGAAAAGTTCCTGACACAGTTACAGGACCAAGTGCAAAAATATTTACATTTTGCAGCTGCCAATATGGCTCCAAAAGCAAAGGAAGAACCAGGCAAGCCACCAATAAAATTACAACTAGGTGACAAGGTGATGGTAAAGAATTTTGTACCCAAATCTTCATGGGATGCAAACTGGACAGGACCTTATGTGGTAACCATGACGCTGAGTGAACAAGTGGTAAAGGTTAAGCGAGTAGACAAGAAAAGTGTCAAATGCATGAAAAGGAGGGATATAGAAAAGTGGGTTCATGCAGATCAATGTAAACGGATATAACTGATAAGAATTTGATGCCGCTCTTGTTCTTGTTTTCCAGGATCCTAAATGAAGCGTGAATTGAGAGACGGAAATTTCTGGATTCTGGATATTGGAATTGCAGCAATTTTGTTGACAATTGGAATCACAAATGCTATAGAATCAACTCACATTGAACACTCTGGAGATATCGATCAGGGTATATTACCAAATGAGGAATATGGGAAGGTATTATTTGCACACACAGATATAATCATTGATGCAAATGGCAACCATAAAGATAGTGATGTTAAAAGTAGAACAGTAAGACTGATACCAGAGGGTAAAAAGGTAACTGGGAGATATTATCAGGGTCCCAGTAATCAGTATAGTGTTGTCTTTTCATTTGGGAGAGTCAATCATAGTTCCAATACTCAGAGGTTAACATATATGGAAGGTGTACAAAATATAGATCCAAAGTCACTACAGCCATTTATGATGGCAACAGTATATGTAAATGAAACTGGCTACTGGTTGGGGAAGAGTCTAAGTTACCCAACAAAAATGAGCATAAGGGGATAGATTATGGATCTTTTAGTGACAACTTAAAAGAAGGAGAATACTTGTTTGTATGTGGTATATATTGGCATAATAATATACACCCAATGTTCAGGCCAAAAAGGATCACCCTCACATATCGTGAGGCATGCATTGGAGATGCCACAGAGGTTGAGATGTCAGTTCAGCAAGGGCAAGGCTTTATAATTGGGTCACTATCTAAACCCTACAAATCCTATAGAGAAATGGTTGGTTATTGGGCATGTGGAACACCAGAAATAGAAATAGGTGAGATGCACATCATTGATGTTGCTCCAGATTACATAAAACCATGCGTGATCAATGAATCTGACAGCAATCAGCAGACAATGTACTTAGAAGAAGGGCACCCTTTACAAGTCAACCTAGATTCTACTCAAACCATTGCTAGTGACGTTCAATATGCCTTTGTTACTTGGCGAGTTAATATTTCTCTATGGTTGATAAAAACCTATTACCCAATTGGTGCAGGATATACACTAAATCATGTGCATGCCCTATATCGATGGTTTACTAACAAAAATGCAGAAAATCGAATAAAACACCATCATAAACCACTTAATTCAGGGAATGACAGAGGGCGAAGGGACACTTTCAGCACACTGTTGGGAGGATTAGGAACAGGTATGGGTATCATTAATGAAGCTGATATCAGTAGTTTAAGAACAAAACTTGTAGACATAGCTACCAATAGTAAGAAAGGTTTTGAAGTACAAAGGAAAATCAATGATATAATTAACAATTTACAGCAAGATCATGTAAACACTTATATCGGGGTAGCAAAAGATTTTATTCAACACTTCAAAGAATTAATGGAAGATGCAGTGACAAGAGGTAGGAATATGTCTTGGGCTCTAGTCTGTACACAAGGACAAATGGAATTATCAACTAACATTAAGATAGCAGTACAGTCTATTTATGATGGACAGTGGCCATTTGAATGGTTGTCTCAAGCCACTACCATGTTACCTGAACTCATGAGCAGTACACATTCAAAATGGTGGGTGAATGCGTGGGTTGGGTGCAACAACTATGACTTTGAGAAATGCTATGCTTCTTCATTTATTCCATACACCAATTCACCATTAGAGCTCATGCATGAAATTAGTTCAATTGGTATTTTGACTGGAGATTCTACATTACTACACCCAAGGTTAGAGCATCCTCAAGTAATTAGGAGAAATGGAAGGTGGACACAGGTTGACATTTCCCTTTGCATACAAAGAAATCATAATATTCTATGTACACCAGGACAGTTTAGGTTGGTTGAAGACAAATGCTGGAATAATTCATCCACTTGTATCCTAGATGGGGAATCGATCTCAAAAGACAAAACGCCCATCTTCTATCTAGGGCATAAAAGGGTTTGTTTCTTTCTCCTAAATACCACCAATGTATCTATAACAACACAACATTGTTCTTTAATGACATCTGTAGCTAGGGAGCATGGTGTACTCTTAGTGGGGTTACAGAAATCAAGACATCTAACTGGACTTATGTAATTCCCACGATTGCTAATATGTCAATTGATCTGAAATATCACACTCCAGTTAATCTCCAAGCATTAAACCTAGGAATGGGGAAAGAACTTGGAGAATGGTTGGTAAAATTTAATAAGGATGAATATTTATTGAAGAAGCTTAATCAGGAGAAATCGAATGCCACGATTGTATTACATCATGACCAAAATGAACTAAAGGAGGTTACCCATCTACTAGAAAATAATGCTAAGGGTTACTGGTGGGAGGTAATATTTGGTCATTCAAATGCAGCGAATGGCATACTGAATTATTTGATTCACCCAATTGTAATTTTACTTATTGTTTCTGTAATTTTATCTCTTTTACAAGTTTACATGTGCTGTGTAACCCGGTATTTACATAAAAAGATTCAGAATTTAATGGTTAAAGAACAAGCCAACGTCAAAATTGCATCATGTGAGACAAATGTACAAATTCCCATTGAATTAAAAGAAATTGTAATATGTGAGAATTGTGACAGAAGAGGGCACAGTAGTAAAGACTGCTTGATTCCAAAACGAAACCTATAGTAGAAGTACATATCCTATGAGAAATGATGAAATTGTTTAATTGTTGTTCCATGTGATTTTTTGTGTGATGTAATGATCCTATGTAAAATTTGATGTGTATTTTCCATGTATGCCTTCTTCAATGTCCTATTAGAAAGCAAGCTATAACAAAATTAACTGTTCTTGGAGTGAATGTTGACACATGGTGAGTGAATGTGTCGGCGGCTCTTTGCCCTAAGAAGAGGAGTCAACTACAGTGGCGAAGAGGATTCTGGATTTGTGGCCCCTTAAAATGTCATGTGTCATTCAGACACAAAGGGGGGTATGTTGGAAGCCAACATGGACAATGTAAGTTTATTGGAATCGCTGAAATCCATATTGGAGTTTAGGAGAGCTGAATATTTCCAGGACTCTTCAATCATATACAAGATTGTGATCTGTTAGGCCAGAAGGCCTGTTTTCTTGTGTGTGAGATAGTAAAGGTTGCCTTTACATACAAAAAGAACATTGGCCCTGCAGGCTCCTGGACAATACAGGAATACACATCCTCTGTGGATCTTCAATATAGACGCTGTTTGCCAACTAATCTTATCTACATGTGTATACAGCCTTTGTGGATTTGGAGCATTGACCATTGCTCATCAGGAAGACACCCAGTCTCCAGCCTATGGAGATGTATATTGCTATACAATGCTTGTGGTGTTTTGAATAATGAAACAATTATGCTTCAGATAGACATCTTGGAGCCAGTCAAGATGGAGGTAAACCCACCCTATACAAGGATTTCTTTCCTAATGCAAGGACGCCATCTGCAGGCAGGTGATTACCACTGCAACCAATAATGTCACATAAGATTGCCACCGAAGATACTGAAGAAGGGCGGAGTCGTGGATTGTATGTGGGTGTGGATGTGAAATCTGTACTATAAATGGAGGTGAAATCAAGACACTCTCTCTCTCTTCTCTTTTTCTACCTTGGACCATGGAATAAGACCATCAACATCATACCTAAGTATCGCCTTCATTTCTGATCCATGTCTTCCATGTAATTTCTCTCTCTATCTCTTTCTATCTCTCTCTCTGCCATGACTATTGATATATAGATGCATTTGTATTTTTTCTCTGATTAGAGGACATTGAAGATAGGTTATTGTTATCTTTATTATAATTGTTATTTGAATTGTCTTATTTTCCTGTTATTAAACATCATTATTATTTTTCCAACTTGAGTTATTAATCATATAGGAAATATTCAGGACAGGAGACAGTGCGGGAAATCACATCCAACAATGAGGATAAGGGTTAACGACAAAAAACAGTACATGAAGACAATCAGGTCATACAGGTACAAGAGGAGAGGACCCTGTCCACGAGGGCACACAATGTACGTATGAAGCTCTATAATGAGTGTGCTGGTTTACATACCCACACAGGGGTTTGTTTCTGCCATGGTGCAACACAATTCTATTACCTTTGGCAATGATCCAGGACATACACATTTATAGTCACATTGTGACGTTTGGACAAATAAGCAATGTTCTGCAGGGTGGTCAGACACAATGTTCCGTGACCTCACAATTAGCTATTATTGTTGGCATGTTTGTGGAACAAAGCCATGTTCTTCCCTCCAATGGCCTCTAAGGTGTGTGGCCCTGTCTGGTTTGCCTGTCATAAGCCTCAGTTGTATCAGTTCCTAATGGCCTCGACTTGCATAAGGGCCACATACATCCCTACACATTTAGTTGTGGGTGTTTTTTTCAGCAAAATAACGTTGCAAGGATATACCCCTTTTGCACTAAACTGTTTGTACACCATCCCAGATTGCTGACACATTCACACACATTTCAGAACATACCCTGTATCACTACAAATATGTGTGGTTCAGTTTTCCCATGGGTTTATTTGGGGCTGCAAGGTGATGGTGTAGATATTAGGGCCCACATGTGAATTTTACTTTTTTTGTCGTTAACTCATGGCCACATTACGAATCCTCCGGAAAAGATAGCGTATTAATGCTGTATTAAATCAAACTAAAGAGGGCCATATTTTAAGTGCAACAGCCTTTTATGTCCAAGGTCCTTTAGGAAACCCGAGGTTTGTCCTTGCTGTTCCCGTTTTTTTGTTCGGCCCCGTTGGAATAACTAAAACTGTCCATCTGTGCATACCACCTTGTTTGGCACCAACAATGTGTGACCTGCTGCTCAAAGACAACCCCATACTCTATGTCCATTACAGTCGTTTCAAATCCCAAGCCATCTGTTTGGTGTGTTTTATTTACCAAGACATTCCTGATTAGCATACATGGCAGCAACAAGGAGTGTAGGCCACTAACGCCAAATGCTCATGTGTCACCTATGCTGCAGGACTCCATTTCCTGTCTTGCTCACCTGCCCTATAGATCTGGGTTATGTGCATTGAGACCAAGGCCGTCCACACTGTGTGTTTTTGTGTCCATCTGATGGCAAACAACCCTGAATAATGTGTTTGCCTCACAGTGTCAGGCTATAGCTTTGTCCACATAAAGTTTCCACAAAAAGTCAAAACAATAGTTGTGGCCACTAATATGTCTTCAAGTGACTACATAGCTGTCCTGCCTAAGTCAGGGCACAGTGTAATAGTGCAGACTAATTTTAAAATTTGTAATGTAATGGCAAAAAATCGTGGAGCAACAGTACCCACACATACAATATAGTTTGAGGCATGAGCCAAAAATGTCATTAATTTATTTGCTGCAATTCCATCTTAAGGGCAACAATGAAAAGACACAGAATACACAGATACACTGAGTCAAAAAAGCGTGCACATGTTATGTTTGGCCTATGGTTTTGTTTCCAAAGTCAACCCATTCACCAAATGTTTTTTATATTTACCCACAGAGCTGCTCACTTTCGGAGGCGGCGTTGGAACCCGCCACCACAGCTTCCTGAGGAGGGGAGGGAGGCCCCTCAACCCCCACCAGATGAGGAGGAGGGAGTAGCACCACCACCACCACCGCCACCACCGCCACCACCACCACCACCGCCGCCACCACCACCACCACCGCCACCACCACCACCACCACCACCACCGCCGCCACCACCACCACCACCTTTGGGGCCGCAGAGACAAGAAGAGGAGGATGAAGGGCCACACCAGCGCCCTCCAGTGCCGACTGCCAGCAGCAGTGTGGGGAGTCACTGGAACCCCAGCAGCCCTGCTCTGATCCCGGGGGCACCACAAGACCGCAGAGGACAGTGTAGTGCTGACTTTGCCCGCAGTCTCATACCGTTCTTGGATGACATTCCATTCGAGAGACGACTGCGGGCATGGTCAGCAATACACATTGTCCTCGATGCGTGTAGGCCCCCAAACCATCCTGGGCAGGTGTTTGATTTTTTGGAGGAGTGGCGGCTCAGCAGATCAAACATCCTGGACAGGGCCACACCCCGGGACAGGTATGTTGCGACCCAGAGGTGGTGTCCCAGAATCAGGGGCCTACCAAGCCAAGGCCAACCGGCCCAGATGCCCCAGCCTACAGGCTTCCAACCACTGGGTGAGGTACTGCATGGGGCCCTGGACCTACTCAACGAGCAGGGTGATGGTGCCACATTACAGCCAAGGCCGGAGGATGCGGCAACCTACCACCAGCTGTAGACCCCTTTTTTTTTTTTTGTTTATTTTTTGTTCCTGTGCATTGCACAATTTGTTTGTTATGTTATTATTTGTTTTTACAAAGTTTAAACCCCAAAAAAAAAAAAAAAAAAAAAAATCTGACATCTTTGCCATTATGGCGAAATAATACCCAGTTGACAAAAACTGCTTTGTGTCTGTCTTTTTTCAGGGAATGGATGTGTAGGTTTTTTTTGTGGGTGGGCTTAAAGTCATCATCATTAGCAAGTACTTTACGGCCCGCATAGCGCATGAAGGCACCTTGGTTATTATGTGGAAAATCATGACTGCACATACAAATGTTGCTGACAAATAAATAGTGCCTGTGTTTGTGGGGGGGTTACTTAATGACTCGGTATGGCAACAACACTGGGAACATAGATGCGATAGGCTGGGACGTCTACTTGCAACAGAGCGCGTCTACGCGTTATCTCCGTAGCGTACAGTGGGACCCTTCGCCATGCTCCAGCAGGATCTTAGTACAAGCCACGTTTTCGATGCAGGCATAGGCCTGTTGCCACAAAAAATTAGCCCAAGGGGCGAGATCAACTCTATTTTGAAGTTGAGGAGGGCGCGTGGCCCATACTATTTGCTTGTCCTGAGAGCATAGTCCAAGCAACGTATTCGATGCAGGTATAGGCTTGTAGCCTCAAAAAATTAGCCCAAGGGGCGAGATCAACTCTATTTTGAAGTTGAGGAGGGCGCGTGGCCCATACTATTTGCTTGTCCTGAGAGCATAGTACAAGCAACGTATTCGATGCAGGTATAGGCTTGTTGCCTCTAAAAATTAGCCCAAGGGGCGAGATCAACTTTATTTTGAAGTTGAGGAGGGCGCGTGGCCCATACTATTTGCTTGTCCTGAGAGCATAGTACAAGCAACGTATTCGATGCAGGTATAGGCTTGTTGCCTCAAAAAATTAGCCCAAGGGGCGAGATCAACTCTATTTTGAAGTTGAGGAGGGCGCGTGGCCCATACTATTTGCTTGTCCTGAGAGCATAGTACAAGCAACGTATTCGATGCAGGTATAGGCTTGTTGCCTCAAAAAATTAGCCCAAGGGGCGGGATCAACATTTTTAAAATTTATGCAAGGCACTTGAACCAAACTATATGTTTTATTTCAGTTTGAGAAATGCCCACAATGCAGGCATAGGCTTGTTGCCTTAAAAAATTCAGCCAAGAGACTGTTTTGGATTGTTTGACATAATTCAACGGTCAAAAAACATCACAAGTGCATGCATTATTAAAGTAACATTACTGACACTGATTGTGTAGTTTTGTTGTCATGCAGCAAGTGTTGCAGGAACATTATTTATCCAATCTTCTTAGCAGAGGGACATTGTTTATCCTTTGTGTCAGAAGAGGACATAATGTTTAAACCGCACTGAGCCAAACGTAACAAATTTGAAAATGTCCCTCTAGGTTTGGGTACTGTCGTCTGAAGGGGTTAAGAACTTTGATGATATCCAGTCCTTGTTAAACTTAATGAGAGTGAGTCTGTCGGCATTTTCTGTTGTCAGCCGTGACCTTCTATCAGTGACAATTCCCCCAGCGGCACTAAAAACACGCTCTGATGTCACACTAGCAGCTGGGCAGGCCAGCAACTCCAAGGCATACAAAGACAGCTCAGTCCAAGCGTGAAGCTTGGAAACCCAGTAATTAAAGGGTACAGAGGGGTCGGTTAAGAAGCTGGTAGTGTCACACACATACTCGTTCAACATGTTTGACAATGTTTGTCTCCTAGACAAGGGGACCGTAGGCACAATCCGTTGCAGATTGGAAGGTCTGTTAAACATCGCCCAGTTGGTGGACATCTTACCACCACCTCTTCTTGACAATGTGGCAGTTTGTGTTCGAACCAAAGGCTGCTGTGGCAAAGAGCTGCTTGTTCGTGGTATAGCGGAGTCAGATGGTGAAATTGACATTAAATTGTCAACCACCACACTTTTGAAATAATCCATCGTTAAGCCCCTTGGTGACTGCAACAGCAGCGATGGAAACTTGTCTTTGTAGCGTGGGTCAAGGAATGTTGACAACCAGTAGAGGTCGCTGTCATAGATGTTAATGACGCGTGGATCCTGGGACAGACATTGAGACATGAAGTCAGACATGTGTGCTAGGCTACAAAGACTCATGTCTTCTGTGTCACCTGACTGATGAACAATAGGCATCATGGTCTCAAAATCGGTCTCCGCCTCCTGCTCTTCAGCCCACCCATGCTGTACCGACATAAAACTGGGGTTGGGAGTTCCATCAGGGTGCACCTCAGTACCATGGAGAAATAAATCGTCTTCATCTTCCTCATCACTGTTTTGTTCTGCAGCCAATGTTGCCGGCTGAAATTGGCTTTGCTGGCTCTGATCCTGGATGTTAAAATGTGGATCCATAGCCCTCTGCTGTGCCCTCAATGATTCTGTTTTAAGATTCAGGAGAGAATCTTTAAGCAAACACAGCATGGGGATGGTGAGACTAATAATGGACTCATCACCGCTGACCAGTTTTGTGCAGTAATCGAAGTTCTCTAGAACCTCGCAAAGGTCAGCGATCCAGACCCACTCCATCGTACCAATGTGTCTTGTATTACTTCCTGGGTGACGGGCATGTTGCAGCTGATATTCCGCTATAGCCCTCTGCTGCTCATTGAACCTAGCCAACATATGGAATGTAGAATTCCATCGTGTGGGCATGTCGCAAATTAATCTGTGTTTGGGCAAATTAAATTGCTGTTGAAGGGCAGATAGACTTGCAAGTGCCGTTGATGAATGTCGGAAATGTCCGCAATTTCTACGCACCTTCTCTAGTAGATCAGATAACTCTGGGTAATTTTTCAAGAATTTCTGAACTACAAGATTCAGTACGTGAGCCATGCAAGGCACGTGTTGAAGTTTACCGAGCTTTATTGCTGCAACAAGGTTTCGTCCGTTATCACTGACAACAAGACCTGCTTGTAGTTGCAGTGGGGCCAGCCACTCATCTGTCTGTTGTTTAACACCTTTCCACAGCTCGTTTGCAGTGTGAGGTGTGTCACCTAGACAGATGAGCTTAAGAAGAGCCTGTTGTCGCCTGGCTGATGCAGTACTGCAAAGCTCCCAACTTTGACGTGATGTGGCGGACAAATCAGCAGTGGTCAAGGAAGTTGAAGACGCACATTGTGTTGTAGAAGTATATGAGGCCGCGGACACCCGGAATGATGCTGTGCCCGCTATTCGTGGAGTTGGTAGGATCGCAGATATTCCACTATTACACTTTGGGACACTCTCGACAAGGTTGATCCAGTGAGCTGTCAGGGATATGTATCTGCCCTGTCCACAAGTACTTGTCCAGGTATCAGTTGTCAGGTGAACTTTTCCGCTCACAGCATTTGTCAGTGCACGCTTCAAGTTGTTAACCACGTGCAGATGTAGCGCGGGTATGGCAGTACGTGAAAAAAAATTGCGACTGGGGACAGTGTATCGTGGTGCTGCCACAGCCAACAACTCCCTAAAAGCCTCAGTATCAACAAGCCTAAATGGCAGCATTTCTACAGCTAACAGCTTAGAAATTTGCGCTGTCATTTGTCGAGAAAAAGGGTGTGTGGATGGGTGTTTCCGCTGCCTCTCATACAGCTGTGGAACAGACAACTGGACAATTGGCGCAGACTCACAAGTCACTTGACTACTGTCATATCTCTGGTCTAATGCAGCTTGTGGTGAGATCGTATGAGTAGGAGCTGCTGCATGAACAGTAGATGGTGAAGGACGATTCTGAAGTGGCATAACGGTGTTGAGGTCAGAAGGCCCTGCTGTCGAACCCTGATGGGCCAACCACTGACTAGGGTGCTTAAGAGTCATGTGTTTTCGCATACTGCTGGTGCTCAAGTTTACTTTGCCCTGGCCTCTGCTCAGCCTGGCATAGCAGATGTTACATATAACCACATTTGGTACTGATGGGCTATCTTTGAAAAATTTCCAGACAATGGATGTTCGTCCTTTAGGTTGTGGTGTAGGAACTGAAGGATGAGTCTGGCCAACACAAACTGTAGACACATTTTGGCCAACTGTTCTTAAAGTTGGGGCAACAGTTGGTACAGTTTGTGCAACAGTTGACACAATTTGGGCTACTGTTGTCACAGCTTGGATTCGGGATAAAGGAGTAAGCCTGGGTGCTTTAGGCGGTGGTACATAACCACTTTCCTCCTCCTGGCTGCTCTGTTGGCTCTGCATGTCAAGTGTCCAGGTTGGATCAGTGGTCTCATCATCCACCCCCTCCTCCTCAAAGTCATCTGGATAACGTGACTGGTCAGGCTGGCCAGATGAGATGTGTGTCTCATCATCATCATCATCCTCCACCTCCTGAGACGGCCTATGGCTTTGTTGAAAGGGACGTTCTTCAGGACGAGGTGAATCCAAACGTTGTCCATAGATGGAATGTACGTCTGGTTCAAGTATCTGTTCAGGCAGTGACAAAGAAAGGTCCGGTTGTCTGAATGGCTGATAAGAACCAAATAAATCTTCCGAATGCCCAAGTTCGCGGTCTAAATTTTCCTCCGTCTGGCGATGGCTTGAGGAAATAGGAAGATTTTGTGGATTAGATGACCCCGCGTTGTCAGTAGCGGCACTTGAATATGGTGTAAAGGATGATTGTGTGCTGCCAGAACCCGTGGTTGATGTCTTGTCAGCCATCCAAGATGTTATTTGGTCTTGATCTTCCGGCCTCAAGACACGTTTCGGTTGAGTACTGGGAAATTTAGACAGCAGGAAGGTGGATCGATCAATCCTTGTCTGTCTACTTCTACCAGTGCCTTGTTGTTCACGACTGCTAGGGCCCCGACCTCGTCCCTGTCCCTTAGCAGACTGGTTTTTGGGAATTTGGTGTTTTTGGGACATTGTTGACAAATGCACAGCCACCGAGATGGAGTTTGGTGTTGCTGCAGGCGTCACTTACTGGCGGGTTAAGTGTGTGCTAACACTTGACAGTGAAGCACTACACTATTCCCTGAAAAAATTAGAAAGTGCGCACAGCCACCGAGATGGAGTTTGGTGTTGCTGTAGGCGTCACTTACTGGCGGGTTAAGTGTGTGCTAACACTTGACAGTGAAGCACTACACTATTCCCTGAAAAAATTAGAAAGTGCGCACAGCCACCGAGATGGAGTTTGGTGTTGCTGTAGGCGTCACTTACTGGCGGGTTAAGTGTGTGCTAACACTTGACAGTGAAGCACTACACTATTCCCTGAAAAAATTAGAAAGTGCGCACAGCCACCGAGATGGAGTTTGGTGTTGCTGTAGGCGTCACTTACTGGCGGGTTAAGTGTGTGCTAACACTTGACAGTGAAGCACTACACTATTCCCTGAAAAAATTAGAAAGTGCGCACAGCCACCGAGATGGAGTTTGGTGTTGCTGCAGGCGTCACTTACTGGCGGGTTAAGTGTGTGCTAACACTTGACAGTGAAGCACTACACTATTCCCTGAAAAAATTAGAAAGTGCGCACAGCCACCGAGATGGAGTTTGGTGTTGCTGTAGGCGTCACTTACTGGCGGGTTAAGTGTGTGCTAACACTTGACAGTGAAGCACTACACTATTCCCTGAAAAAATTAGAAAGTGCGCACAGCCACCGAGATGGAGTTTGGTGTTGCTGTAGGCGTCACTTACTGGCGGGTTAAGTGTGTGCTAACACTTGACAGTGAAGCACTACACTATTCCCTGAAAAAATTAGAAAGTGCGCACAGCCACCGAGATGGAGTTTGGTGTTGCTGAGGCGTCACTTACTGGCGGGTTAAGTGTGTGCTAACACTTGACAGTGAAGCACTACACTATTCCCTGAAAAAATTAGAAAGTGCGCACAGCCACCGAGATGGAGTTTGGTGTTGCTGCTAGGCGTCACTTACTGGGGGTTAAGTGTGTGCTAACACTTGACAGTGAAGCACTACACTATTCCCTGAAAAAATTAGAAAGTGCGCACAGCCACCGAGATGGAGTTTGGTGTTGCTGCAGGCGTCACTTACTGGCGGGTTAAGTGTGTGCTAACACTTGACAGTGAAGCACTACACTATTCCCTGAAAAAATTAGAAAGTGCGCACAGCCACCGAGATGGAGTTTGGTGTTGCTGCAGGCGTCACTTACTGGCGGGTTAAGTGTGTGCTAACACTTGACAGTGAAGCACTACACTATTCCCTGAAAAAATTAGAAAGTGCGCACAGCCACCGAGATGGAGTTTGGTGTTGCTGAGGCGTCACTTACTGGCGGGTTAAGTGTGTGCTAACACTTGACAGTGAAGCACTACACTATTCCCTGAAAAAATTAGAAAGTGCGCACAGCCACCGAGATGGAGTTTGGTGTTGCTGCAGGCGTCACTTACTGGCGGGTTAAGTGTGTGCTAACACTTGACAGTGAAGCACTACACTATTCCCTGAAAAAATTAGAAAGTGCGCACAGCCACCGAGATGGAGTTTGGTGTTGCTGTAGGCGCTCACTTACTGGCGGGTTAAGTGTGTGCTAACACTTGACAGTGAAGCACTACACTATTCCCTGAAAAAATTAGAAAGTGCGCACAGCCACCGAGATGGAGTTTGGTGTTGCTGTAGGCGTCACTTACTGGCGGGTTAAGTGTGTGCTAACACTTGACAGTGAAGCACTACACTATTCCCTGAAAAAAATTAGAAAGTGCGCACAGCCACCGAGATGGAGTTTGGTGTTGCTGCAGGCGTCACTTACTGGCGGGTTAAGTGTGTGCTAACACTTGACAGTGAAGCACTACACTATTCCCTGAAAAAATTAGAAAGTGCGCACAGCCACCGAGATGGAGTTTGGTGTTGCTGTAGGCGTCACTTACTGGCGGGTTAAGTGTGTGCTAACACTTGACAGTGAAGCACTACACTATTCCCTGAAAAAATTAGAAAGTGCGCACAGCCACCGAGATGGAGTTTGGTGTTGCTGTAGGCGTCACTTACTGGCGGGTTAAGTGTGTGCTAACACTTGACAGTGAAGCACTACACTATTCCCTGAAAAATTAGAAAGTGCGCACAGCCACCGAGATGGAGTTTGGTGTTGCTGAGGCGTCACTTACTGGCGGGTTAAGTGTGTGCTAACACTTGACAGTGAAGCACTACACTATTCCCTGAAAAAATTAGAAAGTGCGCACAGCCACCGAGATGGAGTTTGGTGTTGCTGCAGGCGTCACTTACTGGCGGGTTAAGTGTGTGCTAACACTTGACAGTGAAGCACTACACTATTCCCTGAAAAAATTAGAAAGTGCGCACAGCCACCGAGATGGAGTTTGGTGTTGCTGTAGGCGTCACTTACTGGCGGGTTAAGTGTGTGCTAACACTTGACAGTGAAGCACTACACTATTCCCTGAAAAAATTAGAAAGTGCGCACAGCCACCGAGATGGAGTTTGGTGTTGCTGCAGGCGTCACTTACTGGCGGGTTAAGTGTGTGCTAACACTTGACAGTGAAGCACTACACTATTCCCTGAAAAAATTAGAAAGTGCGCACAGCCACCGAGATGGAGTTTGGTGTTGCTGCAGGCGTCACTTACTGGCGGGTTAAGTGTGTGCTAACACTTGACAGTGAAGCACTACACTATTCCCTGAAAAAATTAGAAAGTGCGCACAGCCACCGAGATGGAGTTTGGTGTTGCTGCAGGCGTCACTTACTGGCGGGTTAAGTGTGTGCTAACACTTGACAGTGAAGCACTACACTATTCCCTGAAAAAATTAGAAAGTGCGCACAGCCACCGAGATGGAGTTTGGTGTTGCTGCAGGCGTCACTTACTGGCGGGTTAAGTGTGTGCTAACACTTGACAGTGAAGCACTACACTATTCCCTGAAAAAATTAGAAAGTGCGCACAGCCACCGAGATGGAGTTTGGTGTTGCTGCAGGCGTCACTTACTGGCGGGTTAAGTGTGTGCTAACACTTGACAGTGAAGCACTACACTATTCCCTGAAAAAATTAGAAAGTGCGCACAGCCACCGAGATGGAGTTTGGTGTTGCTGTAGGCGTCACTTACTGGCGGGTTAAGTGTGTGCTAACACTTGACAGTGAAGCACTACACTATTCCCTGAAAAAATTAGAAAGTGCGCACAGCCACCGAGATGGAGTTTGGTGTTGCTGCAGGCGTCACTTACTGGCGGGTTAAGTGTGTGCTAACACTTGACAGTGAAGCACTACACTATTCCCTGAAAAAATTAGAAAGTGCGCACAGCCACCGAGATGGAGTTTGGTGTTGCTGTAGGCGTCACTTACTGGCGGGTTAAGTGTGTGCTAACACTTGACAGTGAAGCACTACACTATTCCCTGAAAAAATTAGAAAGTGCGCACAGCCACCGAGATGGAGTTTGGTGTTGCTGTAGGCGTCACTTACTGGCGGGTTAAGTGTGTGCTAACACTTGACAGTGAAGCACTACACTATTCCCTGAAAAAATTAGAAAGTGCGCACAGCCACCGAGATGGAGTTTGGTGTTGCTGTAGGCGTCACTTACTGGCGGGTTAAGTGTGTGCTAACACTTGACAGTGAAGCAGCACACTAGTCCCTGAAAAAATTAGAAAGTGCGCACAGCCACCGAGATGGAGTTTGGTGTTGCTGTAGGCGTCACTTACTGGCGGGTTAAGTGTGTGCTAACACTTGGCAGTGAAGCAGCACACTATTCCCTGAAAAAAATTATTAAGTGCGCACAATTAGTCGCAGAAGTAGGTGGCGTACGTGCTATTTGCAGCTAGGAGAGCAGCAACGCACTGTTCTGCCACAGACAAAATAACGCTGAAGGGGTTTTTAGGACCCAAAATCTATCAGCTGGCAAAAAATTGTAAATAGTACCTCAGCTAAGCCTCTCACTTCAGCTATTAGAACAGCTGAGTGAGTAAGCGAAGCTATGAGGTCGCTCCTGTGAACACTGTAAAGGCTGCAGCTCCCTGCTTCCCTGCCTGCCTACAGTGTCACTGTACACAGTACTCCTCTGTCCTCCTGCTAGCTCTCACAAGAGCTGTTTGGGGTTAATATAAGGAATCTTGAAGTTCCCTACACTCACTGACAATCCCTATGATCTGCTCCAGAATCTACCTCACCCTGTTCTAGCTCAGATCTTCAGAGAAATGTGCTCAAAATGGCGGTGGCAAGGCTTATATACAGCCTTGCCTGTCATCGATGACATAGCCATCACGATGGACAGAAGCCAATCATAGTAATGCCACAAGAAGAGGGCTGTGGCATTACTGAATAAGATTGGCTAACATCCTTGTCCATCTTCACAAGTTTGTCTGACCTAACACGCTAGGCTGTCTCGGAAGATTTGTCGGAACATAACAGATTCTGTATTCGCGAGTCCCGAATACAGAATACAGGACTCGGATTCGTAGACTCGCTAGGATTCGCTAGGAGTCGCTACGACTCGCTCGGAATCGCTACTTACAGCGGGTATCCGTGAAGCGGTGCCATTCTCTAAACGATTTGGGGGAGATTCAACCTACATAGCGATGTGATATAGCGAGTCTCGCTAGTAAAACTAGGATTCCCATTTACTTGCATTGGACTCGCTACTTTGCGAGTCCTCGCTGGGAAACTCGCCGAGTAGCGAGTCCTGCGAGTCCCTTACTACTCGCCGAGTAACGAGTCCTAGCGAGTAGATTCGCCCATCACTAGTGCTGGACTGTTTCTGCAAACAGTTGCTTTGATACTGCCCTGCAGAGACTAGCGAACACGCCACATACCTTTGCCATGACCATCTGAGGTATGCAAATGCAAGACACTACACACACTCCTATATAACAGGGCTGACCAAGTGCAGTACTCAAGAGCCTCAAACAGTGCATGTTTTCAGGCTTTCCTTAGCATTGCATAAGGTGCTGGAATCATCACCTCGACAGGTGATGAAATTAGCATATGTGCAATGCTAAGGAAACCCTGAAAACTCACACTGTTTTCAGACCTTGGACTGTAGTGGGCCACCCCTGCCCTAAAAATCTCTGGAAGTAGCCGGGGGAAAGACTAATCCTCAAGCTCTTTTACCATAACTGTGGCTCTCCTTGGACCCTCTTAGGCCCTGTGATCACCATGATCACACCATGTGTTGCTTGATGCTTTTTTTGATGCAGATTTTGAGAGTCTTTATCAAAATCTTCATGTCTATCTTGAGGCCAGCAAAGTTTATGACAGGTGATGTGCCCACGTTGATGATTTTTTTTCCTTGCACATGTTCAGATTTCGTTTTTCCTCCCCAAAATCTGCACCAAACCTGCAAGGTAACAAAATCATATTGACACAACTAAACTCTCAGGCTTTGCTGGCTTCAGGATAGACATGCAGATTTTGATGCAGATTCTCAAAATCTGCTTCAAAAGAAGCATGCAACGATGTACCATAGGCATGGGCCCTTACAACAATATGGTGGAGTCACGTTCACAGAAAGCATCCCCTAAATACTGTGAGCGCAGGCACACGTGAGAGTGTGACAAGCGGTGCAATCACAAACATTACTGCGACTACAGAATCAAGGGGTTCACACAGAGGCTATCCCGCAAGTTTGATCTGCGTTGCACTTCCTAACATGTCTGTCTCATGATGCCGAGGAGATGTTTCCGTTACGTCTCGCCTGATATCGCAGCTCTCATGAGACAGCTAGTGTTACAATTGCTGATGCCACTGAGGTTATCTCAGGTCATACAGCAGGATTTCCTGCTGCATAATATCCGCTTTGTATTCTGAGACAACCTCAGGGAAGTCATAAGGATGTCTGAGGTTCATGAATGGGCCAGGAAGCATCGTGAGTGTGACAGAGGTGCTGAAGCTTGTTGAGTCTTAGTGTAGGAAGCTAATGTCTGTGCCAAAAAAGGGGGGTTCCACTGTAAAACGGTTTGAGCTGTGTTTGGCAGGTTTTGGTCCCTTTTGAAAGTGTTTTCTAGGCCCTTTATTTTGCTTCTCATTAATTTGAATGGGGTTGAGATGTTCGGCGAACAAGTCGGCCAACATATGCCTGTTCGGTGAACCGAACCAAATCTGAACATCAAAAGGTTCTCTTATCTCTATTTAGGATAAAACCAAACCAGAAATTAAATTTACAGACATGGTGTTTCAAAGTATTGTTCCTCCTCAGTGCAAAGCATGAGATCTGATTTGGTTGTATATACCATGTGTAAAATTAAATACATCAGAAGGAACAATTTTTAGGGAGTTCCACAGTATAACTGTGATGTGAGTCACTGCAGTAATAACTAGTCCCAGAAGTGAAGAGAGACTACAATTACAGATAGTAATTATAATAAAAAGGCTACTTACTGAATAAGTAAAGGAAGGTCAAACAATCCGAGGTCACGTCCAGCAAATGGTGCAGTACAACAAGTGGTAGTCAGAGACGAAATCCAATTCACGAGCCGGGGTCAGGACAACCAGAAAGACAAGACAGTTTACAGGGAGCAGGCAAAAGAGTAGTCAGGTCACAGGTAAATGGTCAAAGTCCAGGTAAGGGAATAAAGTCAGGCAGAGAGCTCAGAGAGATCAGTCTTACACAGGCAACAGGAAGTGTACAATTGTCACTGGATGGAGGAGCTAGCATGGTTAAATACAGGACTAATCAAGGGAAGTGAACACAGATGATTGCAGCACAGACCAAGCACAACCAAAGCAGAGTGACAGCTTCCACATAATAGTAACATAGTGTGGTGCTCCACTGGTCAGGCTTCACAGTAGGGGTACTGCACCCATAAATGAGTGTGTGGTCACCCCTGACACAGTGGGAATGCAGGGTTTGTAGGAGGCCCCTGTCCCAGCACTCCCACACACCCACCTAGGCGAATGGTAAGGGCACATATCCCTGGGGGGGGGAGTTGGGGGAGGAGGGAGGTAGAGAACGGGGATTCTAGTTTTGCCTCAAGGGAAGGAGGCGTACGGGAGCCCTGAGAGAGAAAAGGGGACTCCGAGAGAGGGGGCCTGGAGAGAGAGAGAACAGGCAGCCCAGACTGAAGGGGGAGGAGGGACCCCCCCAGATCGGAGCGACCATACTCCGGGAGGGAACCATGGTCCATACACTGGAGTGCTGGTTCTGAAGATGCGGCACAGGGAGTTCAGCCCCTGAGTTGTAACACCGGTCATTGTGGGTCTGTCTACCGACCCCGACACCCTGGATAACCCACCGGGGTCGAGTCCCAGTGCAGGAGAGAGGGAGAGCAGGAAACCGGGATACTCAGAAAGCACCCTAACTGAGCCTGGTACTAAGCGGGCTGTTCCAGGACAGGTAGCTGCAATGGGACACAGGTTAGAGCAAAGAAGGCATACCATGGGAGCCTCCGAGAGACTCTGCAGCCCACTGTAACTATCCGACCGGCTACCTTTTCCTAACGACTGTTGTCCACTGTGAACTGTACCACCACCAGCATTGTTCCAGTAAAGTACCCGGGTAGAGTGACAGAGTCTCCATGTTCTTATTTCCTCGCTGCACTGCAACTTGTTACCTCCATCATCAGCACTTCCATCGCTACAGGTGCTTCCCTGCCCCAGAGGGCCAGCTCTACCTGCAGGGAGCTGTACTTTCGGAGGTCTGAAGCGGCGCTGGTGCTTAATCACCAGAATCTGCGTGTGGCGTCACGATAAACTTATAAACTTTTATTCCCATTCCAACTACCCCTTTTTAGTTGATCACCAGGGCCACGAGTCTGGGCAGTCCACCAGTGACATCCCTACTGCAGCAGAAGGCCGAGATACCCGAGTCCCCATGCCCTGGGCTAGTCAATAGCAGACAAGGACAGTGTCGAGATTGTGACAATAACAATAAGTATATGAAAGAGATATTGGGAATGTGCACAAATTACATATTTACTCCAGACATTTGTGCATCATAAATGTGTCTTTAAGCAGGAAAAAGGCTGTGTAAAAATTGAGCATTTTGAATGCATATCTCCCCTTTAATTAGAATGGGTGAAAAAACACCAAATCTGCAAGGAAACAAAATAGACAACGTGTGCATGACATTCACTTTGCTGTGACAGTAAAATGCTGGGGTTTGTTGTTTTTTTTTTACATTTTTTGTGGCAATATGCAACATAAGAATATTTTTATATAAATATTACCCATACATGTTAGTACTGTAGTACAAAGATAAAAGAAGGAAAGAACGATAATATTATATCAGATAACAGAGGGTAAATGGTATTTGGTACTGTTGTTTAAGCTCAACTCCATCATAAGAGATTCAAATAATGAAATCATGGTATACAAAGGTCATCTTTACTGTTATTCTATCAATATCAAGTACAATTGGGAAGGGGTGTAATAAAACTGTTTGATTATTTGTTAGATCAAGGAATTCTCGGTTATCTATCCCTTAGGACCTGGGAGGGAAAGATGTTAATAGGAAATTACATTATACACCCCATACTTAGCTACGCATTTCCTATGTTGATACACAAACTGTTCATATCCCACAATAACATTAATCATGTTCAGCCATGTGGATTTTTTTTTTTGTTATAATGCATAGGTTCTTAAATTGGGAGAGTACCCTTAAACCGTGTATAGTAAAGTAAAGCAGATCATATCTAGATGGTCTAGGTACATCAGAAAGGAAGTGGTCTAGTTAGTTAGAAGACCTGAGTATGTTCAACTCTATAGCTAGCTCTTAGACATATTGGCATAGGAAATAAATAGTAGGATGTCATCCACATACAATGAAAGACAGTCCTCACTAGATTTATCAACTATGATTTAAAGATCGTGTCTAATCCCAGTATAATAGCAAGAAGTTCACTCGTTAAGGCAAACAATATCAATGACAAGCGACAACTCTGATACATGCCCCTGTTTAGTGTACAGGATGAAGATAATGAGTCATGTCACTGAATCACAGCGCCTGGGATGTCAATGTAAAATGGATATTTATTTCATGAATTTAAGCCTGAGGCCAAATCTGGATAATACATGAAGTAAGAACAGCCATTCTGTGACATCATAGACCAAGCGCCATCCAGACAGGCAAGTCCTTCCCCAGACACACACTCATCTGTATTAACAGCAGAACTCTCCTTACACTGTCAGATGTGCTATGACCCAGCATACATACAACTCGATCTGTGTCAATCAGGTCAGATATAGTTTTATTGAAATGGTTGCCCAAAATGTTAGCCAAAAGATTGTAGCCCAAATTTTGGAATAATATCTTCCTATAATAGTGGTTCTTAACCGGGGTTAGATCAAACCCTAGGGGTATGGTGTGTCGGTCTTAGGGTTTCGGCGGAGCCTCCACTACAGAGGTCAACACACTCCCGACGGCTGCATGTAGATTTATCACTAAAGAAGGGTTCGGTGAATGTGCATATGACACTGGTGGGTTGTGTACCTCAAACAAGGTTAAGAACCACTGTCCTATAAGAACCACCATTCAGTGGGTCTTTATCTGGTTTCAATAAAAGCTTTTAATTATATTTCATATTATTGGTCAGAGAGGGGCAGCTACAAGTGATCTCATGAAGAAAGATCAAAGGGAAAGCTGTACATAACATCAGCAAGACAAATCAGAGTGGGAAGCTACAAGTCACCTCAGGGAGAAATTAGAGAGCGTCATCTGCAAGTGACATAAAAATGAGAGATGTCACTTGCAATTTCCTCTCTCCTCCTAATGTCAATTTCAGATGACTCTTTCTGGCCACTTGTAGTTTCCCTTCTCAAATCAGGAAAAGAGGTCAAAGAGGGAAAGCTGTGACATTATTAAGAGAGATCACAGAGGGGAGGCTACAAATGACTTCAACTAGAGAGGTCAGTGAGGGGAAGCTGCAAGTCACTTAAGGGAGAGAGAAGCTGCAAGTGACCACTTGAAAAAATCAGAAAAGAAGCTGTAAGTAACATTAGGAAGAGAGATAATAGAGGGAAAGCTATGAGTGACCTCAGAAAGAGGTCAGAAAGGGTCATCTGCAAGTGATCTCTAGAAGAGAGATGTGAAAGTAGAAGCAGCAAATGACATCAGGAAAAGGGGTGAGAGAGGAGAAGGTACACGCACGTGGTCTCTGGAAAGGAGACCAGAAAGGGCTAGCAGGCAGTGGACATCAGACATAACGGTCAGATAGGGGAACCTGTAATGGTACCTTTACACGCCGCCACAGAGGGTAGCAACAGGTAGGCAACGCATGTGCATGCGCGCGTTTTTACCTGTTGCCAACGGTTGCCGATGCCGCATATACATGCCGCCACAAAGTGCTCCACAGAAGGTATTTGCGTTCCCCGGACGTGCCGACGGGTGCCGCGGGTTACCTTCTGTAGAGTACCTTCCCTGATTTACACGCCGCTACCACAAGGGAATATGGGCGTACATATTGTGCGCCGTAACTACAAAGGCGTGACAGAGTTGTGTATTACGTGATGCTCGTACGGTGATTGGATAATGCAATAGCATCATGATTGGCCAGCCAGCGCAGGAAGGCTGGCTAATACATGATGCTATTGCAAATGTGCAGTGTGACTAGTCAACTCGTTGAATATGGCGCCCTGTGCAGGGTCAGCCAATGGTTACACAGTAGCCGCCACCAATGATAGCTGATGGGGTGTGGTATACATGACGCCGTGGCACGCCCCAGGGAATTTACTAGGGCACGCAAATACCTTGCCTGTGCCCCAATTACACGCCGCCACCATAAGGATTATGCCTTCCTGTTTTTGAGCACGGCTCAGACACAGGTATCCGAAGACACAGGAAGGATCTTCCTAAATTACACGCCGCCACTTCGCGGTATTTTCAAGGCAACAGGCACAATTGTGTCCGATGCCTGGCGGTTTCTACCTTCCTGTGGCGGCGTGTAATGGTACCATAAGTGACATCTGGAAGAGAGGTCAAAGCAGGTCATCTACAAGTTACGTAAGGAAAACAACAATTCCATGCGTATACTGCACCTGATGTAACATGCACTCATATACCATGCACCCTTGGTCCTACTAGACATAGAAGCAAAAAAAAACTTTGACAGGGTCGACTGGCTATATATATATATATATATATATATATGCATGAACCCTTATGCGCTTCAGATTTCCCACCCTCATAAAAGAGGCCATTTTTATATGTACACACAACCAACAGCATGCATCAGAATCAAAGGAGAACTTTCCAACTCCTTTGGAATTGGGAATGATACTCGACTGGTCTGCCCACTGTCTCCTACACTGTTCATACTTGTGATGGAGACCCTCATCCAATGCATACGACAACACCCAGATATAAAAGGCATAACTTTGGCAGGTTATAACCACAAAGCAGCAGCCTTTGCCGACAATCTCCTCCTCGTTCTGACGGACCCACTTACCAAAATACCATCTGTTCTACACGTCTTGGACATCTTCAGTTCTGTCTTAGTTTAAAATTAATTTGGACAAATCAGAGGTTCTTGCACTACATATCCCACAAAAATAATTAGAAATCTTGAAAACAAAATTCCCATTTAAATGGCCTGACCAATATAGAACTTATCTGGGGATTAAATTATGCTCTAATTGGTCCTCGCTGGTGGCATTAAATTATTACCCCTTACTCAAATCTTCATTAACAACAATAGATTCATGATCAGCCCAATTTGTGTCCTGGATGGGAAGGAAAAATCTTCTAAAAAGTATTATTTTACTGAAATTTAGCTATGTCTCCCAAATGACACATGTGCCACATTCCTTCTTCCAAAAAGCTTGATCCCTATTTAGCAAATATATTTGGAAAAACACACGCCCACGTCTTAAAGCGAACCTGCACCCCCTCCAGGCATCTAAAGATAACATAGCCACCTTCTGCAGCACTAAGGCTGCATTCTGACAAGGTGTCTATAGCATTTATGCTCCTTGATTCACTGAAATAAAGACTTTTATAAAATCTGTTTCAAACCAGATCCAAGACCGAGAGGCGGGTTTTCAAGTGTCTGTCTCCCTCCTCTGTGGTGTCAGTCATCCCTCTCTGCTCTCTGTGTGCCGCCTCCAGGGCCATCTCCCTGCATTACAGAGCTTTGTCAACTCTGCTACAACATAGAGCTGCTGTTATAGGAGACCCCACAGTAGTAAATCTAGCAGGAGGATCGTGAGCAGAACAGCAGACAAAGCACTGCCTGCTACGTAGCAGCCCTTGAGCTGAGCAGGTTTTCACTTTCAGTTTCTTGTACCCAGCAGCATTGCTCCGTCCTCAGCCCCTGATCTAAAGCACAAACTCAACTCTGCTGCACTGCTGACAGCTCAGCTCAAGGCTGCTATGTAGCAGGCAGTGCTTTGTCTGCTCAGGGTCCTCCTGCTAGATTTACTACTGTGGGGTCTCCTATACCAGCAGCTCTATGTTGTAGCAGAGCTGACAAAGCTCTGTAATGCAGGGAGGTGGCCCTGGAGGCGGTGCACAGAGAGCAGAGAGGGATGACTGACACCACAGAGGAGAGAGACAGACACTTGAAAACCCCCTCCCGGTCTTGGATCTGGTTTGAAACAGATTTTATAAAAGTCTTTATTTCAGTGAATCAAGGGAGCATAAATGCTATAGACACCTTGTCAGAATGCAGCCTTAGTGCTGTAGAAGGTGGCTATGTTATCTTTAGATGCCTGGAGGGGGTGACAGGTTCGCTTTAAATACAACACACTCACATTACCAAAACCTTTCGGAGGCATGGGAGCGCCAAAAGAATACCATATAGCAACGGTCATTATCACAATAATAGATTTGGTGTGCACATCCACACATAAACTGTGGACTTCAATAGCAGAAACTTTGTCACCTCTCCCAATCAAAACAATGCTTCTCTCGCCAAAAACTCTCATCAAGAATATGCAACCCAAAATTCCTTGTTTAAGCATGCATTTCAAACCTGGTCAACCGAAGGAGACACTATGATGCCCCTGCCCCTCATTGTTAGCTCGTGTCATAGATCTACCAGGACTATGTGCAGGTAACATACATACACATATGCCAGACTTGCTTTGCTCTCTAACTACTGAGATAGAGGCAATACTAGAGGAAGGAATGCTCATACCATTAGACCGATGAAATGAGGTCATATCGCAGCGCTCATTAAATTTCCTTCAATATAGACATTTAAAAATTGCTATAAAAGCATACCTGTTAGGCGGCTTCCCCACTACAGAATTATCCACCTTCGAGTACATGCAATTGCAAACCAAACAGCCTATTAAGGCTGGCTTTACGCCACGGGACAGTCCGGTCCGGGGTTGTCCGGTGTAAACCAGACAGCCCCGGACCGGTTTTTGGCCCCATAGTAGCCTATGGGGCCGGATGGAGCTGGATGGCAGCTATCTGCCATCTGGTTTCCATCTCTCCGGTGGAATCCAGGAGAAATTGGATTTTTCTCACCGTACACAAAAACGTTGCATGCAACGTTTTTGTGTCCGTGGAGAAAAATCTCCCCAAATTGCCATATCCCGGATTCGCTCGGTTCTGTGTGCTGATCCGGTCCGGGACTGTCAGGTTCATCCCTGACAGCCCCGGACTGGACTGTGCCGTGGTGTGAAGCAGCCTCAAATCTTATCCAAAATATACCAGTTAATGATTACACAAAAACTGCCCAGAAACGGGCATTTATCAGTATTTATCAATGGGAAAAAGACATAGAGATACATTTTACAAATAATGAAATACCACAGATTTACAAAGGATGTTTGGGTCCTTCAGTCTGCGTGAAAGTAAAGAAGAATTTTTATAAAGTGGTCACAAGGTGGTACACACAACTCCTGTTAAGTCCCATGGGTGGTCTCCAAGTTCACCTGAGACTTGCTGGAGATGTAACAAGGAAATAGGCATGTTCTTGCATATCTGGTGGCACTGTGATCAACTAAAGCCATTCTGGAAGCAGGTAATAACCCTAACCAAAAAAATCTGTTCATTAACATCTCATCCCCAAATGAGCATGATATTTCTTAACAACAGGTCAGCTGACAACCCCCAACATAAAGCTGCTTCTCTTTCTAATGCCTGCTGCAAAACTCCACATACCAACTCTGTGGCGAACTATGCAAACTCCCACTATAGCACAATGGTTGCAACATACAGATCAACTCTACCACATTCAAGAGCTAGTGGCGTTAGCATATCATAGTCAAAAGAAGTTAGAACACACCTGGACTCCCTGAGAATCCTTCACATTATCTAGCCAATACCTGATTTTATCTTCGATTGAAGAATCCTCGTCTCAGTCCATCCTCTAAACACCCCTTCTGCACAGAGTACAAACTGAATACCTTCCACCCCTTTCTTTTTCAGACCAAGTTACCACTCTCTACTCCCCACCTCTTCATACCATCTTCCCTCTTCCTTTAATAAAAGGGATGTACCTATCCCACATACCCGTACAGTCCACCCTATTCCTTTTTTTTCTTTCTTTCTTTCCTCTCACACTTTTATCCCTTGTCTATCCCAGGTTCAAATCAATCAACATGACCCCTCACTATCACTCTAAATTATTAGTTAAGGGAGGCAGTACAGGTTATTAAAGTTTAAAAAATAATATTTGAAATTGTATTTGTAAGTGGTTGAAAAGTAGTGAGTAAATGTTTTAAAATATGATCGATCGACACAGTCTCAACTGTATAGATAGTCCGACTGTAACATTTGTCTTCACTGCCTGTTATTTCGCTTGCAAGCACTGGCAGACGCCTGTACGGACGCTCTCTAAGGCTGCCTTCACACTTGCAGATGCATCTGCAGCGTTTTGCAGATGCATCTGCAAGTATCAGCGTGCAGACCGCGGCCCCTATGTTTATAATGGGGCGCACCGCGGTCTGAAAGCACTCATTCATTCCTATATGTGAACCGTCCGCAGGCGGATGCCTGCTTACAGATCACACACTCCCGCCCGATGTCGCGTCCATGGTGCGGGCGGGAGTGTGTGATCTGTAAGCAGGCATCCACCTGCGGACGGTTCACATATAGGAATGAATGAGTGCTTTCAGACCGTGGTGCGCCCCATTATAAACATAGGGGCCGCGGTCTGCACGCTGATACTTGCAGATGCATCTGCAAAACGCTGCAGATGCATCTGCAAGTGTGAAGCCAGCCTAATTGCATTCATTACTTGGACTGTGATGTATTGAATTGTTTGTAAGATTTTTTTTCTTTCAAATAAAAACAAAATTGCAAAGACATCAGGAAAAAAACTCAGAGAAGGTAGCCTGCAAGTAACCTCAGAAACAGATCAATGATGGGAACCTGAAACTGACATTAGGAAGAGAGATTAGAGTCTCCTATTGTAATATCTCCCCCATGGGTGCTTGCAAATGAGCATCAGAGCATGCTAACCAATATCTCAAGTATTCTGAAAAGCGCTGCAGCCATCTTGAATAATAGAATCGGGGGACACGGAATTTGCAACACAAAGCTTCAAAAATAGGGTATTCTAAATATATTACACAAATTACCGTACTCACTTACAATTAAAGGACATCTATCATCTGGTTTTTGCTATGTATACTAAAATCAGCATTACAGTATGTAGGGCAAGAATCCCTGATTCTAATGATATGTCAATTACTGGTCTGTTTGGTGCCATTTTGATCAAATCACTGTTATACTCTGCTGTATATTGACCAGTTCTCGAAATACTGAGCTCTGTATAACCTTTTCCACACAACTGATTTTCTTCTTGAGTTCACTGTACATTGGCAGAATGTTGAAAATCAGTTATGGCAGTAGCGTTACTCAGAGCAGAGGACTAAATCACAACTAGTCCTCTAGCGATAATGTCCTGCTGTTAAAAAACTGATTTTGGAAAAACTGTAATAAGCAGCCCAGTAAGTGACAAATCGCTAAAATTGGTGTCACTTTATCAACATTATGCTGGTCTTAGGGTGCTTTCACATAACAATTTTTGCATTTCCGATGCTGTCCGAAAATAATCGGACAGCATCGGACCGATTTTCGGACCCCATGCATCCCTATGGGGATCGGACCTAATCGGATGTGCACTAAATGCCATCCGATTTGGTCTGATCCGATTCTGTCCGATTTTATTATCGGTGCTAAAATCGGAGCCTGCTCCGATTTTAGCACCGAAAATAAAATCTGACAGATTCGGATCGGACCAAATCAGATGGCATTTAGTGCACATCCGATTAGGTCCGATCCCTATAACATGGGGCCCTATGGAGAAGGGTCCGAGGAAACATCTATGTCTCCTCGGACCCCGTTTTACTGTACTGAGCATGCTCAGTACAGTAAAACTGCTCCTAACTAGGAGCACAAGTGTTTAAAAAAAAAAAAAAAAAAATGTTATTCTCACCTCCCACCGAGCCCCCGCCGTCTTCCGCCATCTTCTTTGAGGCTCCCGGTGGCTCTCGCAGGCTGCCGGTGTCAGCAGAGGGCTTCCTCTGCCTTTTAGGACCTGCGGTGATGTCACAGTCATGTGACCGCGGGTTACCATGGTGAACCCGCGGTCACGTGACTGTGACAACACCGCAGGTCCTATAAGGCAGAGGAAGCCCTCTGCTGACACCGGCAGCCTGCGGGAGCCACCGGGAGCCTCCAAGAAGATGGCGGAAGACGGCGGGGGCTCGTGGAGAGGTGAGAATAACATTTTTTTTTTTTTCTTTTCTTCACCCCGCAGGGAACGATTTTATGCCGGAATCGGGTGCCTATTTGGCACCCGATTCCAGGCATTAGAAGGGAGCCGATGCTGTCCGAATTATATCGGACAGCATCGGCTCCCTAAAAATCGTAATGTGAAGGTAGCCTTAGATTACATAGCAGCCACCTGCTATAAACTATTTAAAGTGTAAATGTCATTTCATTGAAGAAGAAAAAACAAACAAACATAATACTGCACTGGTTGGTAATGATGGGTCACATAGCAGCTAAGATCATGCTTTTTTGGTGCCACATGACTTATTTTATCATATTTTTCCGTGCTCTTTTAAAAACAGTATTTTATGGCTGTGTGGGCATTGCCAGCGTCCCTCAGCGTTTTCCAGCATGGTGTGTGTATTTACACAGCTTCTGAGACTATGCTGATAGGAAGCAGTGTGATATGCCAGCAGAGAAGGGGTTAACAGAGATCCTGACTGAAATGTGTGGATCCAGATGACAGATCAGAAGCTTGTGACAAGGAAAGAGAAGTTTGTACTGATCCTGACATTGCTCCACATTGTGCTAGAGCCTGTAGTAATCCGATACATTGTCTCCTCTTCAGCTGCAGTCAGGAGTGTAGACGCTGTGTAAGCCCTGCCTCCTTTATGCTTTTATATAGTTACATACCCTGTATTCAGTGTGAGAAGCTTGAAGACTGATCTTTCTGAGAATGAACATATGTTCATACATATTTATATATACACACAGTACAGACGAAAAGTTTGGACACACCTTCTCATTCAAAGATTTCTCTGTATTTTCATGACTATAAAAATTGTAGAGTCTCTGGAGTAAGGTCCGCTACTCATTACCCGGTGCTCAGAAGAAAAAAGTCAATACTGATCAAGAAGAACTTATAAAAATTGTAGATTCACACTGAAGGCATCAAAACTATGAATTCACACATGTGGAATTATATACTTAACAAAAAAGTGTGAAACAACTGAAAATATGTCTTATATTCTAGGTTCTTCAAAGTAGCCACCTTTTGCTTTGATTACTGCTTTGCACACTCTTGACATTCTCTTGATGAGCTTCAAGAGGTAGTCACTGGAAATGGTTTTCACTTCACAGGTGTGTCCTGTCAGGTTTAATAAGTGGGATTTCTTACCTTGTAAATGGGGACAGGATCCCTTTTTTTAAAGGGATCCTGTCACCTCCAAAACGCCACCGTAGCTACCAAAACATGTCCCTTCAGCATTCTATCACTAATCTAACACTCCTTTTGTCTCCTAAAAGCATCCTCTGAAAGTGCATAAAGATGTTTTAATACTTACTCATTAGGGATTATAATTAGCAGGGGCTATATTCTTTAGCCCTTAGGGCGTGTTGTTTTGCAGGCTCCAGGAACCACCCTCTCTCTGTCTGTGCTGCTGTGATGTAGAGCTGAAGGCAGGACTAATGATTTGCATTCTGTGAGTGACAGATAGGGGGAGGGCAAAGTCTGCACAAGCACAGAGAGAGAGAGGGTGGATCCTGGAGCCTGCAAAACAACACCCTAAGGGCTAAAGAATATAGCCCCTACTAATTATAATCCCTAATGAGTAAGTATTATGCCTTCCGTGTGAATCTACAATTTTCATAGTCATGAAAATACAAAAAAATCTTTGAATGAGAAGGTGTCCAAACCTTTGGTCTGTACTATGTGTGTGTGTGTATGTAAATATATATATATATATATATATATATATATATATATAATATATATATATAATATATAAAGCTGAATGTGTGTGTGTGTGTATGTATGTATGTGTGTATGTATGTATGTATGTATGTATGTATATATGTCCGGGACTGGCATCTACACCGTCGCAACTACAGCCACTAAATTTTGCACAGTCACACGTCTGGACCCCAAGAGCGTCATAGGCTATGTTGTGAGGCGAAATTTTAACCCCGCGCGTTCCAGTTCACCAAACAATTTTGCCCCTATCTACATAATGGGGAAAAAGTGAATGGAAAAGTGTTGGAGGAAAATTGACAGCTACCAGATGTGAACAATGGGGACTTAAAGAATGAGAGCGATGCCGCCAAAGAGTATAAACCATACAGTTGCTAAGGTGGGGCCCCGACATAGGATACTCACCACACACGGGGATATGAACACACACACAAAATGCGCCTCACTCTACTACGTGCTTGAACACATATACCACCCTCAGCACACATTTCACCACACATACACCAACCTCGCCACATAATCGCCCTAAAACACACGCAAGTCTGGTATTATCCTTCAACAATAAAAATCTGATTAATAAGCAGCAAAACTACAAGAGGAACAAATGTACCATATAGGAAATACGGCAGCTGTCAGTCACATGAGCTGTCTATTATGTGTATGTGTGAGCTAATATATACTGTCAGGGTGGAGGGTTTACTGTTGCCTGGGGATTTATGAGGCTGCCAATAGCAACCAATCACAGCTCAGCTTCTATTTTGCTACTGTTAATCTGAGCTCTGATTGGTTAATATAGACAAAAAGGACATTCTCAGTAAAGCTTCTGTGAGGTAATTGGATGTCTGTGAGGTAATAGGATGTCAGTTAGGGTGTGTTGGTGGAAAGGCTGATGTCAGTCACATTACCTCTATGTGAGAGGATATTGAAACTGCCAGCTACAGACTATTTTAACCACAATAATGCCTCATAAGAAAAGGAGTTCCTTGGCACGAATGTCAGCTGATGCAAAAAGAAAAGCTGCACACATGAGAACAGCAGCTGCTTCCTCAAGGGCCAATGAACTTTCTGAGGAGAGGGAAGCGAGGCTTGCAGACATGAAAACAAGAGCTGGTTCCTCAAGGGCCAATGAACTTTCTGAGGAGAGGGAAGCGAGGATCCACCAAAGCTGTGTAATGGAACAAGACTCTTGATTAAGAACCTGTTTCCACATGTAATTGAGGCAACCATTTTGACAGGATGTGCCACAGGAGAAGATGTTTTCATTCCAACAATTCCTCTTATTCCATCTGATTTGCCTTTTGATTTTAAACGCCTCCAGTTTCCTGTTTGACTGGCATTTGCTATGTCCATCAACAAGGCTCAGGGACAGTCTTTGAAAGTAGTTGGAATTGATTTACAATCTCCATGCTTTTCTCATGGTTAACTTTATGTGGCCTGTTCAAGAGTTGGAACAGCCAAAAATCTGTTCGTCTTTGCACCTGAAGGAAGAACTAAGAATGTCGTCTATCAAAAGGCTCTCGAATAAGGAGTAGAAGATTACTTCACATTACTTGGCCAATTTAGTTAAATCTGTGTGGAATATCTGTGGTGTTGAAATATATGTTGTGAAATGCTTCTATTAGCTTAGTTTTTGCCTTTTAATAATTACATTTCTATCGATTTGTTTTGTGGTTTTTGTGTGCTGAATAAATTTTTGTTAACACATTCTATTTTGTTAACAGCAGTTATTATCCCGGGCGAAGCCGGGTAGTACAGCTAGTAATATATAAAGCTGAATGTGTGTGTGTATGTATGTGTGTATGTATGTATGTATATCTGGGATTAGCATCTACACCGTCGCAACTACAGCCACAAAATTTTGCACAGTCACACATCTGGACCCCGAGAGCGTCATAGGCTATGTTGTGTGGTGAAATTTTAACCCTGAGCGTTCCAGTTCACCAAACAATTTTGCCCCTATCTACATAATGGGGAAAAAGTGAATGGAAAAGTGTTGGAGGAAAATTGTCAGCTATAGCCACAACATTTTGCACAGTCACACGTCTGGACCCCAGGAGCGTCATAGGCTATGTTGTGAGGCGAAATTGTAACCCCACGCATTCCAATTCACCAAACAATTTTGCCCCTATCTACATAATGGGGAAAAAGTGACAGTTACCAGTTGACAGTTGTGAATGAGAGGAGCTTAATGATAGTACCAAAGACTAACAGCACATACCAGCATATAGTTACTAAGGTGAGATATTCACCACGCACGGGGACATGTATACAACCACATGCACACAAAGAGTAACAGCAAGAGTATAGTCGCTAAGGTGCAGCCCCAACATTGGATACTCACCACGCACCCAAACAAACACACACACACCACAAAGAGACACAAACAACACAGAGACACACCACACATAGCCACCCTATAGGGACACATGCACTCACCCCACAGGGACACACACACACACAAAGAGACACACACAACACAGAGACACACACGCCCCACACAGACCCCCCTCCACAGGGACACACACACATTCACACCCTATAGGAACACATGCACTCACCCCACAGGGACACACACACACACCACAAAGAGACACACACAACACAGATACACACACCACACAGACTCCCCCCGACAGGGACACACACACATACAAAACCCTATAGGGACACATGCACTCACCCCACAGGGACACACACACACACACATCACAAAGAGGCACACACAACAGAGACACACACCACACAGACTCCCCCCACAGGGACACACACACATACACACCCTATAGGAACACATGCACTCACCCCACAGGGACACACACATACACACACCCCAGGGACACACACACCACACAGACAGACACAGATGTGCCCAAGTCACCTCACACAACTCGCCTCATACCTGTGCTATCTTTAATTTCCAAACATAAACATCTGATTAAAAACAGCCAATGTGCAACACATGTGCCATATAGGGAATTAAGGCAGATGTCAGTCACTGTCTATTATGTGTATGTCTGAGGTAACATATACTGCCCGGCCAGGGGGAGGTTTACTGTTGGCTGGAGATTTATCAGGCTGCCTATAGCAATCAATCACAGCTCAGCTTCTATTTTCCTACAGGTCATTAATATGACATATTCAAATTCTATTTTGTTATAGCTAACATCAGTTATTTATTAACCCGGGCGTAGCCAGGTACTACAGCTAGTATATGTATATATATATATATATTTATATACAAATATACATGTTCAGACATATGTCTGTTTCACACACACTGTAGTGGGGACACATTGTGGAAGGTTTAACAATAGTTTCCTTCCGGATTTCATTAATAAAGTATATTTGAAAGTTTATTAGAATCAATTGCTGTACATTATTATTAAAGGGAACCTGTCACCCCCTTTGGGGATTTTAAACTGTGCCGACCAGCTTAAACATAACGTAAATAGGGTTCAAGAAACCCCTCTATGTGCCCAGATGTGCCCTTCATTCCTGAGAAAAGAAGTATTATTCTCTGCCATCCTGCATGTAATTAGGTCCAGGAGGCTGCTCTGTGGTGTTGATCTGTAAGCTCCAGTATGAAGACACAAATGCACCTGTCACTCAGCATGCTGGCAACAGGAGGGAAGGGAATTTCAAAAATGCATGGCGAGTTTTGCAGCCCGGATATTTCGCGAGGACCTTATTCATCAACACCACAGAGCAGCTTCCTGGACCTAATTGCATGCAGGATGGCAGAGAATAAAACTTCTTTTCTCAGGTATGAGGGGCACATCTGGGCACATAGAGGGGTTGCTAGAACACTATTTACATTATTTTTAAGCTGGTTAGCACAGTTGAAAATGCCCAATGGGGGTGGACCAGTTCCCTTTAAATAAAAATTTAAACGGCGGTTACTGTTTAAGTGCCTAATGTCCAGTTTACATCTTGGTTATTTTAGTGTCTAAACTTAGATCCACGAACCTCTAAGACCACGACAAATGGTGTTTATTTTACATTTTTTTTAAATATTTATTTCTTAACCTCTAGAACCTCATAGAAGCAAATAGACATCTAATACACATGCAAGATGTGGCTCTACTGAGATGTGCCAATGAAGACATAAGTGCATCTCTAAGGTACTGTTTAAAAATTGTATCTAATTGTGGCACACCACAATGCAATGTAGTCCTTCCTGAAACCAGGGCTATGTCTTGTCATTTAGCTCTTATTGTAAAATAGTTATATATTCCCTCATCCTTGTGAATGGATTCTGTTCGCTAATAGTATTCCATCAAGCACAAAAATCTGTAGAATATTCTTGAATTTATTTGATAAACACATATATTGCATTATACTTGACAGCTCCTCTTTAGATTTCCGTGTGATCAATGTTTCACACACATACAGTATTTACTACTGAAACTTCTGTCAAAATCCTGTTTTTGGATGGATTAGAATGGAAACCAGCAAGGAGCACTGCATGTGTGTGAAACTAGCACAGTTCCTAAAAGCATGGAATCCTATCTTCTTTTTTAAGTGAATTCTGTTTTGAGGTACTACAACCCCTGGCAAAAATTATGAAATTACCTGGCGGTTACTTTTGTAGACCAAGCAGGAAAAAATTATGGAATCACTCAATTCTGAGGAAAAAATTATGGAAACACCCTGTAAATTTTAATTTCCAAAACGAACACCTGCATCAAATAAGATCTGCTCGTTAGCCTGCATCTAAAAAGGAGTGATCACACCTTGGAAAGCTGTTGCACCAACTGGACTGACATGAATCATGGCTCCAACACAAGAGATGTCAATTGAAACAAAGGAGAGGATTATCAAACTCTTAAAAGAGGGTAAATCAGAACGCAATGTTGCCAAAGATGTTGGTTGTTCACAGTCAGCTGTGTCTAAAATCTGGTCCAAATACAAACAACATGGGAAGGTTGTTAAATGGAAACACACTGGTAGACCAAGGAAGACATCAAAGCGTCAAGACCGGAAACTTAAAGCAATATTTCTCCAAAACCGGAAATGCACAACAATATAAATGAGGAGCGGATGGGAGGAAACTGGACTTAATGTCTGTGACCTAACTGTAAGAAACCGCCTAAAGGAAATGGGATTTACATACATTAAAGCTAAACAAAAGCCATAACTAACACCTAAACAGAAAAAAACAAAGTTACAATGCAAATTTCCACAGTCATTGATGATATGGGGCTGCATGTCTGGTAAAGGCACTGGGGAGATGGCTGTCATTACATCTTCAATAAATGCCCACGTTTCCATTGGTATTTTGGACATTGGACATATGCCAGTACTGAGGGATGTGTGCCATCAATGGGGCATGTGTGCCAGCACTGGGGGACGTGTGCCAGCACAAGGGGGCTATATCCAATATAGGGGGGCCATATCCAGATTAAGGGGGCTAATTTTTGGATGGGGGGCTATATCCCAGGATGGGGGACAATGTACCAGGATGAGAGGGCTATGAAGGACATACACCCTATATGATTTATTCGACGGACCCTGGCATTATAAGACGGACCCCATTTAACACTATAAATTATTTTTCTCTCTTTTCCTTCACCAAATTTGGGGGTGGATCTTATAATCAGGTGCATCTTATAAAGTGAAAAATGCAGTAACTGTTACTGGCTAGCATATTTTTTTGTTCAAGATTTCTTTTACTGTTTCTTCAAGTCAGAGAGTTGCCATTTGAAATTACTTTAGTTTTGTACCGTGTGTGATCTGCTTTTTTTTTCTACAAAATCCTCTGAGCCAGGTGATTCCATAATTTTTGCAAGGGGTTGTATAAGTTTTATATTGGATTTTCTTACACCTAAAAGTGCTTCTAGCATCACACTTATATGCTGAATTGATCATTTCAGTGAAAAAATAATTCACTAGCAGTCTTGTGATAATCTGGAAAATGTGCTATTCCTAACATAAATTAACAAGATCTATTAATAATGGTTGGATTTCCTTCATCTTGCCAGCAATTATTTGTCCTGTCAATCCCTTCTAAATACCAATTTGCAAAGCATAAACTCTACTGCTGAAATATCACCAATGGCATTTGACATTTTTGTCATTGCTTGGTAAATTTGGAAAGTGACTAGAAAAATTACATATTCTAGAAAGACTGCAATTTGGATAGAATAAAACAGATTTACTCCGTGCCACCAAATAAAGGATAAATCCGGAAACTTTTCTTTGAACATTATTCAAACCCAATGACTCCAATAAAGTTCAAGTAAGTTTCCGGATTTATCCTTTAATTGGTGGCGCGGAGTGAACCCGTTTTCTTCTATCCAAATAGTAGTGATTTACCATACAGGGTCTGCAGCAGCCATACATGTCTTCTAACTTGGTTGTGACTCGTACAACCAAAGGAGGTGAGTTGAACCACAGATAACGTTATACTGTATCACGGATAAGACCCTATGTTCGCTTACTTCTTTCTTTTAAATATTCTAGGAGACATATTGTTTACTTCACTATGAAAAGAAGTGCTTAAACGGGTTCTCTACTTTCAGTGGATGCCAAATACTGTAAAATACCTGAAATAACCTCCTGCATCCCGGTGCTACTTGGGTCTTGAGCAGCAAAGTTGATGTCACACTGATAATGTGCATCAGAACTGTGGCCAATCACCAAGTACAGAGGCTCGTGTTGTCAACCTTGGCTATTAGCTAGTATGATGCGCTCTGTTAACGTGATGCCACCCCTGCAGCTCAACACCATGGTAGTAGGAGCACTAGGAGTTGGCACTGGACCTGTGGAGGGGTTAATGCAAGCTCGGTTTCTTATTTTAGGTATTTTAAAGTGTTTTGGGTCCACTATCTGAAATGTTGAGAATCCCTTTTAAGAAGTGCATTAGACTTCTCGACTGCATCTGTGAATTTAAACAAAGTCTTTCTGGAGGGTTTTAAACAAATGTAAATATAATTGCGGCATAGTCTCCCTTACCTGACATGTGAGTGTGTCTGTGCCTATGGGGCTTTTAGCACAGCAGATATTTGTATTGAAATCTGCAGTGTATCACAATAACATCATTGTGTATGAAATTTTAACAAATCTCATGCACATGCTGCAGAAGTTCTAAATCTACCAACAGTACAAATTTTAATGAAGAAGATCATAATAGGTTATCTTTTATTGTAATGACAGTCTCTATGTTTCCTCAGGATCTATGAGCACATCAGCGACTTGAGTCTCTTTCTCTTCAACGATGCGCTAGTGATTTCAAGTCGGCACATTTCCTACATACCTTTCAGTCATACGTCAAAGACGTCCTACCAGTTTATGGCCTCAGTATCTCTACCAAGGTTACTTGTGAAAGACATTCCAGATACAAAATGTAAGTTGAAATTCACCTATCTTCTGTTTATTCTCTTCTAACTACTACTACTACTACTACATCACATCACTGGCTGTAACATTTTGACATCTACATTTTATATCCAAGTCTCATTCTTTTCTAGTTTTGGTAACACTTTAAAACTAAAAATGATTAATATATTCCCAGAAGAGGAAAGTAATTCAACTCAAAGTTTAAAAAGAAAATAATCTTTTGGGGAAATCCATTTGATTTGTACACTGGTCTGACTATACTAATTTGAAGCAAATATGTGTAAACAAGTCTGCTAAAATACTTTAAGGAGTGATTATAAAATGTATTCTTCTTTTGTAGATGTGAAAAATGCATTTAGTCTCCAAGGCCCAAAGCGTCAGTGGATCTGTTCTACTAGCACAGAAGAGGAGAAGATCACCTGGCTCTCTGCATGTCAGCGTGCTGTATATGCCAGTATTGAGAAGCGATAAATCCACAACAACAAATATTGTGTGCAAATCAGCATTAATCATTAGGGTATGATGGGTGGAGTCAAGAAGCTGCAGAGTGCTACAGCAATCTCTGTGGCTGTACCTTCCAGCTCTCGGGGATTGCAGAAATTAACCTCTTTCAGATTAATGGAACCAATTGTCAGAGCCGTCTGTATAGTCTCACTATACACATTTTTGCATCCATGGACTTTCTATTGATTACTAAAAGAAACTTAACTTATTAAACTGTTTGGAAAACTTTAACCCCCTAGTAACACAGCTATTTTTGCCTTCCTAACCAAGTTCTAGTTTTCAATTCTGACGTGTCACTATGTGGTAATCACTTTGTAATGCATCTACATGTCCCAGTGATAAATACATATATTTTTTTTAAGATTTACCACCAACAAAGTACAATGTAAGCCAATATTAGAAAGTGTGAGTGTGATCACTTTGGTCAACAGGCCAGGTCAGTTCTCTTTGCTCATGGACAGTAGACAGTGCACAGGTGACGATGTGCCAGTACAGCGCACCCTAAGGGTGCGTGCACACGGTCTGGAGGCACTGCATGTTGGACGCAGTGCCTCCAGACCTGAGAGAAGTCACAAGTTAGCGCAGGGAGACCACAGCTGCCCTGTGCCCACGATCTGGGTGCAGGGCTGCTTCTCCCTGCTTTTACCCACAGGACATCGCTCTTGACTCCGCACCATGAAATCAACATGCTGCGGAGCTGTGGGAAGAGGGAAATCCCCACAATATAATCTATCACAGCCCCCAAACACATTATAATGGTCCACACACAGTATTATTCCCCACGGTCCCCAAACACATAATGATGGATTCACATATTTCCCCCACAAGAGAATGACAAATTAAATAAAAACAACTCACCCCGCCATTTGCATGCTACTTCAGTTTTTGTTTTGCAGAATGAGGAAATGCAATGATGGGCTGGCTTCTTCTTCCACCATTATATTCACGGGTATCTGCATCCCGAGGTTGCAGATACATGTGAAATCTAGACAGAGATGGGGAGGGCAGCTTCCAGGCCACCGCTTTTAGCCTCACCCTTATACTGCCCCGGTCTACAGAGGGCAGGATGCGGCCCCTAGACCACAGTAAGCCTAGATCTGCACTGCAGCATTGCCATAGTTCTGAAAGCTAACTGTAAGGCTTGGGAAGACCACTTTTTCAGAATCTGTTAGCTACCTGTAAACTCCCTATATTTCCATGATGGATGGAGGCTTGTTGTTTGTGGTATAGTAGAAGTTCATATTGGTAGCATTTTGGGTACATATGAAATAATGTTAAGGTTAGGTTCATATTGATTCTATCCTCTACACTGAGCACTAATGTCAGGGTAGCCATCTAAATCCTCTCCCGTCTTTACCAGTCTTTCATTGTTTATTTGTTTACTGAAAACTGTATCTATAATTTTAATTAATGGTATTATATAAATAAAAAATAATAAATCCCCCCAAAACATGATTCATATAGATCCATTCTCCATAATGAGACAGATGGAGTCATTCAGATTCCATCTGGCCTCTGTGCAAAAGGATGCATAAAACAGTGGTTCCGCTACAATTTTGTATGTTTAAAACACAGACAATGCTGGACTAGGGGCCACAGTCCAAAATGTCTCTGTTTGCCTCATAATTGTGAATTATTCTGTTGAATGTTTTCTCTTAAACTAAATTTTTGGGGGGATTTAGAGGGAAACTCCAATGTAAGTGCTCAGTGTAGAGCACAGGATAACTGTAAACGGAGCCTTATTCAGATTATTGGAAGGCATAATAAACAAACAGCACTTAGATTTTCTTTTTTTTTTGCTCCTTTCCATATAAGTTATATGAGCTTTATTCTTCATTTCAGTAGAATTACAGTAATACCAGCATTATATATAATTTTTTTTTTTTTGCATCACCATATTGTGAGCCATAGCTTTATATTTCTGCAAACAGATCCATATAGTAGTCTATCATGTGAAGATGACCGGGCACTAAGATCGGTCCAGAAGGCGACCACCAGCAAAGCCAGTCAACTAGTCGAACGGGTGAGCCGGCACTTAGGTGTTGCTCGGTTTCACAAACATGATGCAGAGTTAACGTTTATTAGAAGAAATGGAACTCACCCAAGTGGGTTACAGGTGGCAGCTTTTTATTTCAGCAGCGTCATACACAATGCAGGGAGGGGGTGGGAGGATGGGGTGCCGTTTCTTCTAATGAACGTTAGATCCATATAATGGTTTACGTTTTCTGGAACAAGTTGGATTTGTCACATCTTTTCTGGGACAAGTTGGATTTGTGCTTTGTAAAACATAACTTTTATGGTAAATCTCATTTTATTGAAATTAAGAATACAAAACATACATATAAAATCCTTCTTAGTATAGGGTTTTACATGTCAAGAAATTGTAGTATAAAGACAAATCTCGATATTGGGTTCAACTTTAAACAGGTGTCAGCTTATTCAACTAAATCATCCCCTGCTGACACAAATATTAAAATATAAATTGTATATTTTAAAGAAACCAAAGTATTATACTTTCCAAGGGTTATAATATGATCTAATCATGAGAGGGCATGAGCCTCACTAAAGTTTTTCAGTAACCCTGTATCACTACCATCGTATAGTCCTGTGATTTAGGTTGTTACCACCTGTGGCCCGCAATCACGGTGCCCAGGCTGTTTTGGACAACGTCTAGGGCTCCAATAAGGTGAGCCTTTTATGGAAAGACTTCTTATAACTATAAATTTTTCATACTATTCTGTGTTCATCAAATTTCGAGAGGGGTGGTCTTGGAAAAACCATAAATACTCTAAAGAAGGGTTGAGTAAAGCGGAAGATAAAAAAAGAAAAGAAAACGGGAGAAAAGAAAAGGAAGAAAGAGGAACCAATAGAAGTGCCAATGACAAACTCGGGAAAGTAAAGCCATGTACAGAAAGAGGTATGGAGTAGGGAAAGGGAGAATACAGGTCAACCTGACTCCCCGTCAGCCAGAGGCCCAGCCATTATGTCTCTGAAGTCATCAGAGTCCTGGAAAACTATCCATGAAAACCAAATCTCAGAAAATTTGTCACGGGATCCAGATGCATCTGCTGAAAGCTCCTCCATACGATATATGTCCATCATTTCCCTGAACCAGTCAAGCAAAGATGGAACCCGAGTTGATCTCCAAAGCCTCGGGATTACAGCGCGAGCAGCTGAGACACAAAATCGGAGGATATCTCTCTTCTGAAGTCCAATAGGACCAGGGAAGATGGAGAGTAGTGCCGACTCTGGGCAGCATTCAGCATGTTTACCCGTTATCTGGGTGTATGCATTATATACCTCAGACCAGAACCGCCGGATTCCAACACAGTTCCACCAAATGTGCAACATTGTACCTATTTCTTCTCCACAACGCCAACATGCATCAGGAGTTCCAGGGAACATATTTCGCAGGGTTGCTGGACATAAATACCATCTGGTGAGCAGCTTGTAGCTTCTCTCTTGCGCTAGACAAGCACTGGCTAATTTGTGGGTAAATAAAAAGCTTTTCTGCCAATCACTATCTGAGATATTACTTTCCAGCTCCCTCTCCCATGCACGCTGGAAATACGGAGTGCCCTGATCTCTCATGGAGCTTAAAGTCTGGTAAAGGGCCGAGATTTTTCGTCTGGGGGGCGTCTCAAATTTAAATAACTTCTCCAATATGTTGGGTTCCAATCTCACCCTGCACGACTGATCAGCTGAATATATATATGCTCTGAATTGAAAATATTCGAACCATCTAAGTGGCCTTGAGGGGTCTCTTGATTGTAGCTCTACCAAAGGAGCTAAATCGCCATCCGATAAAGTCTGTCCCACTCGGGTGTCGTTCACACTCTGCCAGTATAAAAATCTCTGTCTTCTAAGTCCAGGTGGGAAAGATGGGTTGGAAAAAAGGGGGGTCAAAGGGCTAAGTCTATCATCCAAACGAAGTGTTTTTGTCACATAGTGCCAAACCTTCAAGGTCGTCCGGGTCATGTCCGTCAGGGGTTCCACGTCTGTAAAATCTCTTGTGGAAATCCAAAGCAGATGTTTCAGCTGGACCCCCAGGCCCTCCTGCTCCACCTCCACCCATTTTTGGAGGACTCACAGTAGTGCCAATCCAAAGCTCTAACTAGTGAGGAAGCCAGAAAGTACGTCTGTACGTTGGGCAGTCCGACCCCTCCTTTTGACTTAGGCAATGAGAGAATATTCATCCGTATTCTGGGTCTCTTACTTCCCCAGACAAATCTACGTATCATAGATTGTAATTTGGAGAAAAAGGCTCTATCAAGTGGAACGGGGACCGCCTGAAAAGTATATAGAAGTCGAGGTAAGACATCCATTTTGACCACGTTTACCCTCCCGAACCAAGACAATTTTAACTGTCGATATGATGTAAATGCCTTCTCTACACTATTCAAATGGGGCTGGTAATTTACATAAAATAATTGTTTAAGATCGTTTGGTATAAGGATTCCTAAGTACTTGATGGCCTCTCTCTTCCACTTGAACGTGAACTGTTTAGAAAGATGGGACACTAAATCTCCAGGCATAGATATATTAAGTGCCTCGGTCTTGGAACAATTCACTTTAAAATTGCTCAATTTCCCAAACCGATCAAACTCCTTTAAAATAGAAGGTATGGATATCAGGGACTGTGAGACATACAGTAGGAGGTCATCGGCGAACAAGGCCAATTTATGGTGGTTCTGTCCCAGCTTGATCCCATGTACGCTTACATTAGCCCTAAGTGCTGTAGCTAGGTGTTCCATTACAATAATGTACAGCAGAGGTGACAGAGGACATCCCTGTCTTGTATCGTTTGCAATATTGAACGAAGAGGATAAGGATCCTCCTATCCTCACCTTGGCAGAAGGGAAGGAATATAAGGATAGGATTCCGTGCAAGAACCGAGGACCCAGGCCAAGTTGTATCAGCGCCTCCTTCATAAACCCCCAGTGGACTCTGTCAAAGGCCTTCTCAGCATCCACCGAAATTAGGCCTAGTGGAAGTGAGCTGCTTTTGGCCTTAGCAATAAGGAGCAGGGTTCTAATAGTGTTATCCCTAGCCTCCCGGCCCCTGACAAAGCCCACCTGGTCTGCATTAATTACAGAAGGGAGAAGTGGAGTCAATCGATCAGCCAGTAATTTAGAGAAGAGTTTTACATCCACATTTAGTAACGAGATCGGCCTATAGTTCGAGACCAAAGATGGATCTTTTTCCGGTTTAGGGATGACGCTGATATGGACTTCCAAAGATTGAGGCACAAAATCCGATTCCTGAAGTATAGCATTAAAGGCCGTCAACATCACTGGGGCCAGCTGGGACTTGAATGTTTTATAAAAATTAGGCAAAAACCCGTCTGGACCCGGGCATTTCCCTGTAGGGGTAGATTGAATAGCCCGCAACAATTCCTCCTCAGTAATATCTTCGTCTAGTATCGCTGCTGTTTCTTTAGCCAAAGATGGGATTCCAGTCTGGGCAATGTATTTTTTAATCTTATCCGATAACTCAGAGGATGGGAGATCGGAGAAGTGTCCCTTGATATTATATAGTTCACTATAATATTTCTTAACCTTCGTCAGGCTGCATAATTTTATATAAAATATCTCGACCCCTTATCTCGGAAGGGGGTGGAGATATTTTATTGAAATTTGGCCAATATATTCTGGACCAAAACTGCAGAGATGTCACGAAATTTCAGCCCTCTTCGGCTTTTCGAAAAAAAAAAGTTATTGCAATTTTAAAACGGAATAGTTACAATTGTACCTACTCAGCCGGACGAAGGTTAAATTCCTCCAATATTTCGGTCGGTAAATATGTTCGTCTGCCTTTGCTGGTTGATATATATGGGATAAAAGGCGGATTTAACCAAGGATGGAGCAGTCGAGCCAGGGGGCGCCCGCAATAGTCCGAATTGGAGTAGAAATAACTTTTGGATTTTTCAGTGTAACTATGGTATTTTTGGTCCAGTAAGTTTTTAAGTTCTGTTTTTTTTTAATGTCAGGTCAGCCAGTGTCAATTTCGATAAATTCCGTTTGTGTAGGATTTCTAAAGTATGTATCTGAGAGAGGAGATTCGCCACTTTTTCTGCGTTATTTTTCTTTAGACGGGAACCGTGTTTTATAAAAACCCCCCTCAAGACACATTTCAGAGTTTCCCACTTAGTGGGTGAAGGTGTGGGGTCAATCGCGTGGTCCCGGCCAAAGAATTGGATAGTCTCTCTAACCTCTGACATACATAGCTCATCGTTCAATAAATGGTCATTTAGTCTCCAAGTCCATGGTCGTCTATTAGTGTCAGGGAGTGTAAGAGACAGAAAGGTGGGGGCATGGTCGGAAAGAAAAATGTCTCCTATTGTCGCCTTAGGGTTCCAAGATAGTAGACTATGACTCATAAAGAATAAATCAATTCTACTATAAGAATTGTGTATTGGAAAAAAATAGTGAAATCCCTCCCCTGAGGATTTAAAATCCTCCAAATATCAACAAGCCTCAGAGTGTGAAGGAACCCTTTCAGGGAAGTAAGTTTTTCTCATCGCCACGACAGCACCCACAGAGAGGGGATCCGCCCCCAGGGACAGGAAACCTACAGATAAAAAGAGGCGGTCCCCCTCACCTCCTCAGTTGGTTTCCTGTCCCTGATGGGAACCTACAGATAGCATGTTCTGTGCTTACCTGGGTCCAATCAGCCTCTGTGCGGTGTCTGTGGGAACGACAGGGCCTGGGGCTTCAGAGGCAGCGTTGGGAAGTCCTGTTTCAGGCTCTCCCTTCGTCTGAAAGATTCCATGCTGTCAGGGTGCCATCCTGTCGCATGGGGGGCGCAGGAGCACGGTCGTTGGGCGGGCTCCTCCGGTAGTGTGGTGCCTGCTCTGCATCTAGGGCTTCTTTGGGGTCCTGGGCTCCTCCTGGGGCTCTGCTGGGGCGCGGTGGTGGACGCTGGTGCGGTGCCTGCCGCTCCAATGGCGCCTCTAGCGGCTCCTTCGGGGGCACGCTGGGGCGCTGTGGGCGGGTGGGCACTGGTCCCGGCGCTGCCAGTCCCGCAGGCGCCTCCGGCGGGTCTGCATGGAGGGAGAGGTGCGTGGCGCGCGCGCGCTTCCGGATCGGGCGGGGCGCATGCGCAGTGGCTCCTGGCGCTCCGACCCGGACGTGAGGTCTTTCCACTTCCGGGGTTGCCGGGGAGGTGTGCCGACGGGAGAGGAAATTAGAGCAGCGTGCAGGCGCTGTCTGGTGGCGACCAGGTCCTCTCCTAAGGTTTCTGAGGGGCGCCCTCTAGGTGAAGAGGTGCACGCGAGCAGCATCCAGTGGTCGCTCCAGGGATGGGAGCTCCGCTGTCAGGAGTGACAAGACCAGGACGGATCCTTCTGCCACTCGAGCTGGACCTCCACCTCCGAGACCGGTTCCTGCACTGCGGGGTGAGTACAGGCTCGACCTGTTTTCTGATGTCCTCCTTCTCTGTCTCCCTCTCTTTGGCTAAGTAAGTTGAGATGGTGAGACACTGACACTGCGCTCTGTGGTCCCTGATGTTTATTCCGACTGCCTGTGCCAATCTTGTTTGCCAGGACCTTATTGGAGGAGTCGCCCGTGCCTGAGATCTGTGCCTTGTTACAGAAGACTTGCAAGCCTTTTATCAGCAGATGCATTTTATGTGCCATAAGGACTCACTCTCTCTCTGCCTTGTCCATTGTGTATTTGAGTCACGGTCCTGTTTTCCGTGGATAGTCTGCATGTATTCATCAGTTCTGTCCGCACGTGCTATGCAGTTTTTCTGACTCTAAGGAGGATGTCGTCTCGGGACATTATGTTGGCTGGCCTTTCCCTGCAATAGCGCCGTTCCTTTCCGGTCGGCTCTGCCCTGCTGGCCGTTCTTCCGCGGGGTGGGACATGCATGTGCGCCGAGTTGTGTTGACGCAGCAGTCTCTTTGGCTTCTCAGCCTTCGTCCATTCCTGTGGGTGTTTCTGGCTTGCTCTAAGGATCCACTGGATCTTGGGCGGATTTGCTCCGTGGTCAGTCTTGGGAGTCTTGCATGGGGGCCTTTACACCGGCCATCTCGGCCCCATGTACAGCTAGGTCTGGGCTGCAGTTGCTTGCTCAGTGGTTGTTCGACCTAACAGGGGGCATTTCCAGTGGCAATTGACTTTCATCTCTTCCGCTGATAAGCGGCGCGGCTTCTCTGGCAGTGGCTTCCATGGATTGCTTGAGGCTAGCGGAGGGGTCGGTTGGCCTTTCTATATTGGCTCAGCACACCTTATGGCTTAATGGCGGGACAGGGTCTGCACAGGCCAAGTCCCGTTTATGTACTTTCCTTGTCTGGGGGAGCGCCTGTTGGCGTCAGTTGGATGCTCCCCTTGCCTTGGCAGCTGACCAGAAGTCGGGATTCCCTATTGCTTTTTTTCCGTCCTCCGGGAGGGCGGTTACCCGCAGGTCTTTGGGTTGGTAGACACTCTAGACGGTTCAACGCTGTTGAGGTGCCTCTGGGACGTGGGACACTCTGTTCCATTAGTCTGGCTCCGCCGGTTGGGGGCCGGTTGCGTGTTTTGTCCACACAGTGGCAGGCTATTGCATCTGGCTTGTGGTTCCTGTCTATTGTGTCTTCAGGTCGGAGACGGCACTTTGGGGTTTTCCTCCGTTTTTTTTTGTGCGGCTCCTTTGCCGCAGCTGGTAATGGCGTGGGAGGTTCGGAATTGGTTAGTGACACGGGTCTGGTTGCCGGTTCCTGGGGCCAGGTGGGACGGGGCGTTTACTCCCCTTTTATTCCTGGTCCCTATGCCTGATGGGCCTTTCCTCACAGTTTTTTCCCTTACACGCTTTATGGCAGTTCTCTCGGTTCCCGATGGAGTTGCTTTCGACTTCCATGAAGGTTTGTTTCCTAGTGGCTTTTTTGCCGGTTGGTTTTGCAAGTACGTATTGCCATATGGTGTTTTCTCCTGATCCTCAGCAGTTCCTCCGTGTGGCGCTCGTGTTCGACGGTTGTCTCCGGCATTTCGGGTTGCAGCATTGCTGTTTGGCCTCGCAGGGGGCCGGTGTATCTTCCCCACCGTGATGTCAGACGGGAGGGCCTTTTTTGCGTCATCTCGATATTCTTAATGTGCCGCATCTGGCTGATTTCCTCGTTGTGAAACTTCTGCTTCTCGGGGCCGAGATCGCCGGTTCTGGTCCTTTCCCTTTTTGCTCCTGGATTCTGTCGGTCGGCAGTGGGTTTTTTTTTGCCGGAGGACGAGACGTGGGTTATACTTGCCACGGTTAGCTTGCGGTTTGCCATCCTTGTATGTCCTTGTGCTCTGCTCTGTCCTGGTTGGGGTCTTTGACCTCTGGTATTCAGGCGGTGTTATGGGCTCGGTTCCGCACCAGATGTCTTCCGCAGGGGATTCTCTGCGCTGAGGATGGTTGCAGGGGTTCTTACACGGCCCCCTTTCCCTTCCTTCGGTGGTCATTACTTCCCTTTCCTGGTGGTTTTCTCCGGGTTCCCCCTCTAGGGGTGTTCTGCGGGTGGGTTCCCCATCTACGGTGGTGGTTGCCGATGCTCGTCCGCATGGGTGCGGTGCCCCTCTGGGGTCGCTGTGGGCCTCGGTCAGTGGTCTGTCAGAGGCGGCTGGTTCTTTTCAGGTCCGGGCACTTAAGGCGATGCTTCCGGCTTTGCTTCACTTTCTCCCACAGTTGATTCCCCAGCTAGTCGGCCTCTTGACGGACGGGGTGCCTTGTGTCCCGTATATCGATTATCCGGGCGGTTCGCGTTCACTGCTTCTGATGTTTACTGCATCACCGGTTCTCCATCTGACCGCCCGTCCTCTACTGTCCCTTCACCGCCCTTCAGTTCAACGGAATAGACGCCTCCGCAGCAGTTTATCTGTGTCAGCTTCCTCTGCGTCAGGGCGAATGGACTTGGCGCCGGCGGGTGTTCCAGCGGATGGTGCGCCTGTGGGATCTTCTGGCCAGCGCTCTGTTCGCCGCCTGGGCGACTCATCAAGTCAGAAAGTTTGCCTCCCTCACTATCTAGGACCGTCCAGATGGGGTGGGCTCTCTTCAGGCCTCTTGGCGTTTCCTTCTCAGGTATGCCTTCCCTCCGCTGTCCGTTCTTCCATTGGTGATTAGGTCCATCTGGGAGGAAGGGGCGAGGGTCGTTCTCATTGCTCCTTTCTGGCCACGGAGCCCTTGGGGTTCCTGGCTCCGAGCCTTGTCCCTGTCGGATCCGTGCTTTCTACTGTCAACCCTGGCTCTGCTGTCTCAGGGTCCATTTCGTCACCCTCAGGTACACGGTTTCCAGTTGATGGCAGGGACTTCGTAGAGCAGTTCTTGACTGCCTGGGGGTTTTTCAGATGGTATGGGTTCTACCCTTCTCCTGCGTCGGTCGCCCTGTACTACTCCTATCTACGGTAGGGTATGGCGTCGGTTTTTGTCTTTTTCAGTTCCCCATTTTCTGCGGTAGTCCCTACCCAGCCTATTCTGGCATTTTTCCAACAGGGTTGGGCTTTGGGGTTGTCTGTGGGTCCTATCAGGGTTCGGGGGGGTTGCCTTGGGTGCCTGGTATGGGCCTACTATTGCGGGAGATGGCTGGATTGCTCGGTTATTTCTGCTTGTGAACTCTGTGCTCCGGTTCACATTGCAAGTGTGCCTCCTTGGGTCCTGCTCATTGGTTCTGGTGGCGCTTTCTAGGGCTCCGTTTGCTTCTTTCGCCACTTCTTCTCTGACCGTTCTTTCCCTTACGGCAGCCTTGTTATTGCTCTTCCCTCGGCACGCCGGGTTAGGGACGTTCGGGCTCTCTCCCTTGCCTCTGTTCTTCTCGGGCTTTCCTGATGGGTTGTGCTGAATCCTGTTCCTTCTTGCCTCCCAACGATGGTTTCTGGGTTCGCCGCAGTCGGGGGTCCTTTCGGCACTCCTTTTCTCCTGGCCCTATTGCCCCTGCCGTACATAAGTTTCCTACGCTCGCTGTTAGTCGAGCCGTCCTCTCCTACATTGTTGGGCCCCTGGCGGGCAGGAAATGTGGGGGATCTGTTTGTCTCCTTCCAGGGTCGGATGATGGGGTCTGGAGTCTGAGTATACTTTGTCCGGTGGGATCGGAAAAGCGATCTGCTTGGCGTCTCGGCTACCAGTGTGCCTCCTCGGACGGTGTTTGGGCCCTTTCCGCAAGGGCGATGGCTTCATCCTGGGCGGAACCTGCTGGCTCGTCCGTTGACTTGTCATGTAAGGCGGCACCCTGGTCCTCACCTTCTTCTTTCTATGACCGCTTTCGCCTTGACCTCTCATCTGCTTCTGAGTGGCATTTGGGAGCACTGTCCTCCACACGGTGGTCCCACCCTAGCTTTGGATCTCTGTAAGTCTCTCTGTGGGTGCTGTCGTGGCGATGAGAAAAGACCAGATTACTTACCGGTAATCTTGTTTTATGGAGCCACGACAGCACCCACTCACTTCCCCCCCTTGTTTTCTGCACGGTTCTTTGCCCTTCTTTTGGTCACGTGTGTGGTGATGTTATTTTTACTGAAGTTGTCTGCTTTGTACTTATACTAATTAGTGGTTCCTCTCGGTCTCTGTAAGACAACTGAGGAGGCGAGGGGGACCACCCCTTTTTATCTGTAGGTTTCCTGTCCCTAGGGGCGGATCCCCTCTCTCTGTGGGTGCTGTCATGGCTCCATAAAACAAGATTACCGGTAAGTAATCTGGTCTTTTTGTTAGGGATGGGTCTCTTACCCGAAGATGAATCAGCTACAGGGTCCAGGGTGAAATTGAATATCCCACCGATGACGACTGGTCCCTCTGCGAATTCCGACAGGCGCATTAGGTACAATTTGCAAGTTTTTGTCTGGAATCTATTGGGTAAATACCAGGTAGCAACAGTTAATAATGATGCAGCAATTCTCATCTTAAGAAACACATAACGACCCTGTGGATCTATGCATACGTCTAGGATCTCGTGAGAAAGTGATCTGTGTGTCGCAATGGAGACCTCTTTCGTTCTTGCCTCCGGGTTGGTGCTGTGATGCCAAACCGAGAAGTATCTATTGCAGAGACTTGGGACGTGTCCAGATTTAAAGTGAGTCTCCTGGAGCATCAGAATCTGGCACTTCTGTTTGTGAGCATAGTACAGGATCTGTGATCTCTTTTGGGGGGTGTTAAATCCCCGTACATTAAGTGAGCAGATTTTTACAGAGGATATGGCCGACGAGGGGTCAGAAGGGAAAGTGGAAGTAAACAAAGAGGGAGAATAGGGAGATAAGCAAGAACAAGGAAAAAGAAAGAGCAGAGAAACCCAAGTATGAGGAAGATTGGAAAATTAGGATGTGTGATCAACAGAATCTCCTCCCGGTAGTAACTTATAACCAGACTTATACTACGGCCTGCAGGTCCATATCCGGTGCCAGCAGTCCGAGCAGTGACACGGAAGAATTGAAGCAGATAGTAGCAGAGTTGCAGAAACAGATACTACAGCTACAGCTCATGCTAGACCAACAGGCGGACAGGCAAGCGAGACAGCAACCCAGCCGGCCTATGGGAAGGTGCTGGACATGCGGCGACCCCCGCCATAGGGCAAACCGTTGTCCGCATCCTCCACCCGTGGTCCGATATACCAGAACCAGCAAGCCATGCCCCACAACAGCAGCCACCTTTAAACTAGACGCCCCCGCCAAAGCGGCTCGCTCGGCAGGGGAGATCAGGGAAAAGGGTGTGAAGAGACAGAGCCAGACCGATAAGCAAGTACTGGCCACTCGGGTTCAGGGGACGGTGAAGTGGTTTAATGTCCGCGATGGGTATGGCTTCATCAACAGGAATGACACAAAGGATGACGTGTTTGTACATCAGACTGCCATAAAGCGTAACAATCCTCGTAAGTGCCTCCGCAGCGTTGGTGATGGGGAGCTGGTACAGTTTGATGTTGTGAAGGGAGAGAGGGGTACAGAGGCCGCCGACGTCACTGGTCCTGGGGGTGTTCCCGTTCAAGGAAGCAGATTTGCCCCCAACCGGCGCCGCTACCGCCGGCGATCCTACTCTCCCCGGGTAGAAAATGTGACTGAGTTTATTGGAGATATTGTGAGCCCTGAACAAGGGAGCGAAGGTGAACGGGGGATGACGGTTTCCCCCAACAGAGGTCCCTACTCCGCCGGAGATCAATCCCTGTGATATCAACGGCCATCACTGCCTTGGAGCCGATGGTTGTTGACAGGGACTGTCAACCTTTAAGTGGGGGGGTATGTAATGAGGTGTGCAATTCAGACTGTATCATAGAAATGGATATGGAAATGAACTGTGCACAGTCCGCTGCTGCCCCCTTGTGGACAAGTGCTGAATTGACTGCAGAGAAAAAAACATTGATTACTGATCCCCTCCCACAACAGCCTTGTGCTCAGGAGCAGAAAGGGCGGGAAGTCAGTCTAGGTCCAGAGCTGAGACAGAGAAGATCTCCCTGTGGATGTCTGTTGAAAGTGGACTATTTTGCTACACCTTGCCGGAAAAATCACCCCGCAGAAGCCCCTGTGACTGATCCTGGGCCACTGGACATTGGTGCTGTGTATCTGGCCGCTCCGCAAAACCTTGCCCGCCGAGCACCCAGAGTGCATGTGCAGGGGCCGTGACCGACATAAGGGAGCCATTTGGCTGTTGTGATCTCCCTCCTGCTCGGTGTGCCCTGAGACTGGGAGAGACATTAAAAGAAAAGTTCTGTTACCTGCGGAAGGAGACCAAAGAAGAAGACTGAGGAGTTCCCCAGGCCTGCTACGTGGGAGCGACATCTTCTTCTGTGATAAACTGGTACGTGATTTTAGGGAAAGTTAGGGAAAGATACCTTCATTGTTGTGTTTTCTTTTCTTGCTGCGTACCCGGCAGAAGTGAAGATCCAGAGACTCTAATATATACAAGTGCGCATATAGTTCGGTTGACTGTGATATAAATATGTTTTACAGTAAAGACATGTTACTACCGGTTAAATCTGAGTATGGGGATTCTGTTGAGAAAGATCATACACACACACCCGCGGCCTTACCACCGGTCGCTTCACCCCTATAAGGTCATGAAGGTAATCTTGACAGCCTGATCCAAGGCCCCATCTGTGAAAAAGAGCAGTAATGGAACAAAAGGACAATGCAAGTATTAAACCAGGAGAGAACAGGGGACCCTCAGCTGTAAAACATAACTTTTGATCACTTTTAAGTCCATATTTTGTCAATATAATGAAAAAACTACATTTTGGCGTAATATTTTTTATGATGTTCATTCTACAGGATAAATGTGGATTTATAATGCAGGTTGCCTCTGATGTAGTAATGCGAATTATGTGTACTTTTTTTGTTTTCATATAACAGTTGCAATTTTAATGGCGAAACATTTTTGCACCCCATGTCATTTATTATAAATTTTTACGAACTGCATTGAATTTTTATGTGCATGTGTAATATATATAGAGAATAATGTGGGCGGCGCTACCATGAGAAATATGAGCATGCAACAAATCCTGAACAAGTAATGTCCAAACCTTTACCATGAAAGAATAGTTACCGTATATACTCGTGTATAAGCTGACCCGTGTATAAGCCGACCCCCCTACTTTTGCCCCCAAAATCTTGGAAAAACCTATTGACTCCGTGTATAAGCCGAGGGTGGACCCCAGCACAGGTATACAGCCCCCAGCAGTGTGGTATTACAGGCCCCCCCAGTGGTATACAGGCCTCCCCAGTGGTAGTATATAGCAGCCCCAGCAGCCAGTGGTAGTATACAGCAGCCCCAGTGATAGTATATAGCATCCCCTGTGGTAGTATATAGCAGCCCCAGTGGTAGTATATAGCAGCCCCAGCAGCCCCAGTGGTAGTATAACCGCAGCCCCAGTGGTAGTATATAGCAGCCCCAGTGGTAGTATATAGCATCCCAGCAGCCCCAGTGGTAGTATATAGCAGCCCCAGCAGCCCCAGTGGTAGTATATAGCATCCCCACAGCCCCAGTGGTAGTATATAGCAGCCCCAGCAGCCCCAGTGGTAGTATATAGCAGCCCCAGCGTAGTATACAGCAGCCCCAGTGGTAGTATATAGCATCCCCAGTGGTAGTATATAGCAGCCCCAGTGGTAGTATATAGCATCCCCAGCAGTAGTATACAGCAGCCCCAGTAATCCAGGGCCCCCCCCCTGCTCCGGAAACCTGTAAAGTAAAATATACTTATCACTGTCCCTCTGCCATCCCCGCCGTTGCACAACCTTTAGCCAAAATAACTGCGATCAACTGCTTCCGGTAACCATCAATGAGTTTCTTACAATGCTCTGCTGGAATTTTAGACCATTCTTCTTTGGCAAACTGCTCCAGGTCCCTGATATTTGAAGGGTGCCTTCTCCAAACTGACATTTTTAGATTCTCCCCATGTGCTCTATGGGATTCAGGTCGGGACTCATTGCTGGCCACCTTAGAAGTCTCCAGTGTTTTCTCTCAAACCATTTTCTAGTGCTTTTTGTAGTGTGTTTTGGGTCATTGTCCTGTTGGAAGACACACGACCTCTGAGGGAGACCCAGCTTTCTCACACTGGGCCCTACGTTATGCTGCAAAAGTTGTTGGTAATCTTCAGACTTCATAATGCCATGCACATGGTCAAGCAGTCCAGTGCCAAAGGCAGCAAAGCAACCCCAAAACATCAGGGAACCTCCGCCATGTTTGACTGTAGGGACCGTGTTCTTTTCTTTGAATGCCTCTTTTTTTCTCCTGTAAACTCTATGTTGATGCCTTTGTCCAAAAAGAGAGAACATTCTTCCAAAATGTTTTAGGCTTTCTCAGGTAAGTTTTGGAAAACTCCAGCTTGGCTTTCTTATGTCTCGGGGTAAGAAGTGAGGTCTTCCTGGGTCTCCTACCATACAGTCCCTTTTCATTCAGATGCCGACGGATAGTACTATTATTATTATTAGGTATTTATATAGCGCTATTAGGATACATGGCGCTGTACAAGTAGAGGGTAGACAAAGACAAGTGGTCGAAAAACGACGACAAATCGACTAATCAATCATATGGGTACAGTAGAGCTGGGGATCCTGTCCGCGAGAGCTCACAGTCTAGAGGGGGTGGGGAGGGAGACAGTAGGAGGGGGAGAGGTGAGATAGTGCAGTGGATTGGGTCTCAGTGTGTGTTGTAGGCTTGTAGGAAGAGGCGGGTCTTCAGGTTTTTCTTGAAGGTTCCCAGGGTAGGGGAGTGTCTGATGAGGTGGGGGAGGGAGTTCCAGAGTCTGGCAGAAGCACGAGAGAAGTCCTGTGTGCGGTTGTGGGAGGTGGAAATGCGGGGTGTTGAGAGGAGTTTCTGAGAGGAGCGCAAGTTGCGTGAGGGGAGGTAGCGGGAGACTAGGTCGGAGATGTAGGAAGGGGACAGGTTGTGTATGGCCTTGTATGTCAGGGTTAGGGTTTTGAAGCGAGATCGCTGGGGATGGAGAACCAGTGGAGGGCTCGGCAGAGAGGGGAGGCAGGGGAATAACTGGGAGATAGGTGGATGAGTCGGACAGCAGAGTTGAGGATGGTGCGGAGAGGTGCGAGGGAGGAGGCAGGGAGGCCGGTAAACAGGAGGTTGCAGTAGTCCAGGCGGGAGATGATGAGGACATGGACAAGTGTCTTGGCCATGTTGTGGTCAAGGAAGGAACGGATACGGGCAATGTTTTTTAGTTGGAGTCGGCAGGAGGTGGCGAGGGGCTTGGATGTGGGGCTTGAAGGAGAGGAAGGAGTCGAGGATTACCCTGAGGCACTTGGTGTGGGGGAGGGGTGAGAGACTGCAGTCATTGACGGTGATTGATAGGTCAGGAAGCGGGGCGGGGTTGTTCGGGGGAAAGACGATGAATTCGGTCTTGTCCATGTTGAGTTTTAGGAAGTGGATAGAAAAGAAGGATGCAATGGCGGATAGGCATGGAGGAATTTTGGATAAAAGGGAGGAGATATCAGGGCCAGACAGATAGAGCTGGGTATCGTCAGCGTAGAGGTGGTATTGGAGTCCATGTGACTCGATGAGGTTGCCTAGGCCCAGGGTGTAAATGGAGAAGAGTAGTGGTCCTAGGACCGAGCCTTGGGGGACACCTACAGAGAGGGGGTGGGGCGAGGAGGAGGTGTGGGAGTGGGTGACGCTGAAGGTCCTGTCCATTAGGTAGGAGGAGATCCAGGAGAGGGCGAGGTAAGTAATGCCAAGAGACTCAAGAATTTGAAGTAAGATTGAGTGGTCAACAGTGTCGAAGGCAGCAGAGAGGTCGAGAAGGATGAGGACGGAATAGTGTCGTTTGCTCTTGGCGATCGGAAGGTTGTTAGTGACTTTGGTTAGGGCTGTTTCGGTGGAGTGGTGAGGTCGTAAGCCGGAGTGTAGGTGATCAAAGAAAGTACAGGAAGAGAGGTGGGAGGACAGTTCGGAATAGACATGTTGTTCAAGAAGTTTTGAGGCAAATGGGAGGAGAGATATGGGGCGATAGTTGGAGACTGTTGTAGGGTCAAGGGATGTTTTTTTTAGGATGGGCGTGATTAGGGCGTGTTTGAAGGGTGAGTGGAATGTGCCGGATTTGAGTGAAATGTTGAAGAGGTGTGTTTAGAGCAGGGATGAGGACTGAGGTGAGGTTAGGGATGAGGTGGAGGGGAGTGGATCAAGGGCGCATGTGGTGAGGTGTGATCGTTCTAGAAGGGAGGAGAGGTGGTCCTCTGTCATGGGGGTGAAACTGCATTTGGATGAGGGGGGATGGGCTGGAGGTGGGATGGGGTGGGGGGAGTGAAAGTCGAAGCTTTGTCTGAGTTTGTCAATTTTGACTTTGAAGAAGGTGGCGAAGTCATCGGAGGAGATGAGGGGTGAGGGAGGAGGTGCAGGGGGACGAAGTAAAGAGTTGAAGGTTTTGAAGAGTTGTTTGGGGTTGTGAGACAGGGCGGTAATTAGGGAGGAGAAGTAGGCTTGTTTTGCGGAGTCAAGGGCAGTCTTGAAGGTATTGAGGGAACGCTTGTTTAGGGCGAAGTGCTCTGCGGAATGGGATTTCTTCCATTTCCGCTCGGCTGCCCTAGTCGTCCGTCTGAGTTTTTTGGTGAGGGTCGTGAGCCAGGGTTGTCGTTGTAATCTTGTTGTGTTAAATGTAAGGGGAGCAGCCTGGTTGAGGGCTGTGGTGAGAGTGAAGTTGTAGAGGGAGGCGGCAGAGTCAGGGTCTTGAGAAGAGGCCAAGTCTGAGAGGGGGAGGAGGGATTCTGAGAGTGAATGGAAGTCTATGAGCTTAAGGTTTCTGCAGGGTGGGGGAGTGTCTGGAGAGGGGGGAGCGTGGTAGGGGGGAAGAGGGATGAGAATGTCAGTAGGTTGTGGTCGGAGTGGGTGAGGGTTGAGTATGTGAAGTCAGTGAGAGAGCAGAGGCGGGTGAAGACTAGGTCAAGTGTGTGGCCACCAGTGTGTGTGGTGGAGGAGATCCATTGGGAGAGGCCGAAGGAGGAGGTAAGGGATAGGAGTCTGGAGTCAGCGGCTTTGGGGGTGTCGATGGGGATATTGAAGTCAACCATGACGATGGTGGGGATGTCGGAGGAGAGGAGGTGGAGGAGCCAGGTTGTGAAGTGGTCAAAGAAGGTAGAGGGGGATCCAGGGGGGCGGTAGACAATGGCCAGTTGCATGGGGAGTAGATGCGAACACGCTGTTCACGCGTGTACCTCGAAGGAGGGGAGGGGGGTGGTGTAAGTGGGAGAAGGAGCAGTCATTGGCCAGAACTAGGCCAACACCTCCGCCGCAGGTGTTGGTGGGGCAGGGAGTGTGGGAGAGCGTGAATCCACCGTAGGAGAGGGCAGCCGGGGAGGTTGTTTCAGAGGGGGTAAGCCAGATCTCTGTGAGGCCGAGGAAGGAGAGTTTTTTGGAGATGAAGAGGTCGTGGATAAGTGTGAGTTTGTTACGGACCGAGCGGGCGTTCCAGAGTGCGCCGGGTAAGGGGACAGGGGAGGTTTGGTGTGAAGCTATATCCAATTTGGCTTTAGGACAATTCTTTTTGTGTTTTTTCATTGAAGACAAATTAAATGAAGATAATAATACCAAAGAATTTGCAATCATTTTCAGGAAGAAACTGAGTATTATCTGACAGAATCTCAGGGGTGTCAATACTTTTGGCCAACACTGTACATTCACCTTCTGTTCTGTGATCCTCCTGTGCCAGCACTGCCCAGTGTAATGTATGGCTCCATCGGGGATCACAGATGCAGAAGCTGTCACCGTGTACACAGCCCTGCGCTCTGCATCTTCTCCTGTCTGACCTCCGGCCATCTGTGACAGTATTATTATCTATAGAGTGTCCTGACCACTGCTGTAGTGTTCAGTGTCAGGACTTTACTGCACAGCCAGAAAGTGACACCAGATCACTGACTGCACAGCAGGACACAGTACAGAAAAGGCTGCCTCCAAGGAGAACATAGGAAACACCACAGCACTGGACACTGGTGAGTTTTATTTTACTGCACAGCAACACACTCCACGCAAAGCAACAGCCAGCACACGCAACAACACGCCAGTCATACACTACACAGCAACACACCAATCACACACCACATAGCAACACTCCACTTACACACCACACAACACGCCAGTACCACAGCAACACGACATATAAGCCAGTTGGTCACAGCACCTGGGGGGTTAAAGCTGGGCCTCCCGTTCCTCCAGCCCGCTCCTGGATACAAGTCCAACCCGGAGAGTCCATCTAGGTTAGAAACACATACCCATATAAGAAAGAGAGCGCCACAGACTTTGATGGTGCAAAAAAAAACTTCTGTTTTCTTTATTCCAGGGTCACAGAAAGCGACGTTTCGATCACCAAAGTGATCTTTATCAAGCTCAAGATGTTATACAAATGACCTCTTTATATAGTGCTATACCCCACCCCCAATTAAGTGCTCACCAATCATACTAAGTGTACAACAATAAATATAAAAATCAGCAGAATACATCATAAATAACACATTAAAATCATTTAAGGTGATGTACTGGGTTACCCCATCTGTTCCATATATGTCATTCATCATATCAAAATTTATATGAATATTTAGAGCTTGTATGTTCAGTGAAAAGGTACATTAACGGTTAACTTTAGTGACCAATCAGATTAACATGCCAGTCACACACCACACAGCAACACGCCAGTCACACACCGCACAGCAACACTGGTCTCCGGGGTCATGCAAAAAAGAAAAAAACTCCAGATATGGTGACTGCTTGAGGACCTTTGATGACATCATGGTCACAGTATCAATCATGTGACACAAACTTGTTATCGCCTTGTTCTGAAAAGTATACAAATACAAATAATTAACCTGATCAGTAAACAAAAAAAAAATTAAACGTCAAAATTAAGTTTTCTTTTTAATAGCACAGAAAAATGTGTATAACGAGTGATCAAAACATCATACGTCCCACAAAAAAATCAAGCCCTCATATGTCTGTGGACAGAAAAATAAAAAAAAAAAGCTTTGCCTTTAGGAAAATGGGGAGGAAAAAAGAAAGTGCAAAAACAGAAATTGGCTGTGTCGTGAAGGGTTAATGAGGATATAAGACTGTATGGGAACCTGGTGGTATATATCGGTAATGACATCAGAATGTGTGGGCTCCTGGAGGTATATATTAGCGAGGACATCAGAATGCATGGGGTCCTGGTGGTATATAGTGATGATACCCAGGGCCGTATTTCTAATAAGGCACTCGTGGGCCGGTGCCTAGGGCGGCAGGTCCAGGGGGCGGCACTAGAGGAGCGTTTTTTAATTGTATTTTTTTTTTTTTTTTACTTCCCTCCCCTTCCCCAGACTCCATATGAAAACCAGAGTCTTTGATGGGGAGGGGGGGTGTCACTGGTGTGGTCCAGTGCGCAGTGGCGGCATCCGCATGTCCTGCCTGTGCCCCAGCGCTGATACCGGTAGTGATTGCCGCTGACAGGAAGCTGCTGGGAGCTGTACGGAACCCGGAAGTGCGGGTTCCGTACAGCTCTGTTCCTTCCTGACCCGCGGTGCTGGCGGCTCCTCCACCCAGCCGGCCCCTGATGGACCCCGAGAACGGGGGAGCAGCTGGCCCGAGCGAGCGGGCACAAAAGGCTGGGAGATGGTGTGTCTGGCGGCGGAGCTCCTGCTGCTGCTGGGCTGGTGCTACTAATGCTGCATCCGGCCAATGTCCGCAGCCAGCACCAGGTGAGGACCTGACTGTGCAGGGGACAGAGGAGCAGAGGGACCTAGTAGGAAAGAGGACAGAGGGGCAGAAAGATAGGAGCAGGGGGACAGAGGAGAAAAGGAGCAGCAAGAGGGACAGGAGAGGAGGACGGGGTGTAGGAGGACAGGAGAGGAGGATGGACAGAGGTGAGGAGGACAGGGTTGCAGGGGGGCAGAAGGACAGGAACAGGGGGACCAATGAGAGGAGCAGCAGGAGGGACAGGAGAGGAGGATGGGGTGCAGGAGGACAGAGGAGAGGAGGATGGAGGTGCAGGAGGACAGAGTAGCAGGGGAACCGAGGAGAAGAGGACAGAGGGGCAGAAGGACATGGACAGAAGAGGGACTGAGGAGAGGAGAACAGGGGTGCAAATGGACCGAGGAGCAGGAGGAGGGTCAGCGGAGAGGAGGACAGGGTGCAGGAGGACAGAGGAGCAGGGGGACCATGGAGAAGAGGACAGAGGGGCAGAAGGACAGGAACAGGGGAACAAAGGAGAAAAGGAGCAGCAGGAGGGACAGAGGAGGGGAGGACGGGGTTGCAGGGGGGCAGAAGGACAGGAACAGTGGGACAGAGGAGAAGAGGAGCAGCAGGAGGGACAGGAGAGGACAGGGTGCAGGAGGACAGTGGAGTGGAGGAAGGGGGTGGAGAAGGATAGAAGAGCAACAGGAGGGACAGAGGAGGGGAGGACGGGGTTGCTGGGGGCAGAAGGACAGGAAGAGGGGGACAGAGGAGCAGCAGGAGTGACAGGAGAGGAGGACGCGGTGCTGGAGGAAAGAAGAGAGGACGATGGGGGTGCAGAAGGACAGAGGAGCAGCAGGAGGGACAGAGGAGGGGAGGACAGGGTTGCTGGGGGGCAGAAGGACAGGAAGAGGGGGACAGAGGAGAAGAGGAGCAGCAGGAGGGACAGGAGAGGAGGACGGAGTGCAGCAGGAGGACAGAGGAGCAGCAGGAGGGACAGGAGAGGAGGACGGAGTGCAGCAGGAGGACAGAGGAGCTGCAAGAGGGACAGAGGAGATGAGGACGGGGGTGCAGAAGGACAGAGGAGCAGCAGGATGGGGTGCAGGAGGACAGAGGAGCAGGGGACCGAGGAGAAGAGGACAGAGAGGCAGAAGGACAGGAACAGGGTGAGAGAGGAGAAGACGAGCAGCAGGAGGGACAGAGGAGAACGGGGGTGCAGGAGGACAGAGGAGCAGCAGGAGGGACAGAGGAGAGGAGGATGGGGTGCAGGAGGACAGAGGAGCAGGGGGACCAAGGAAAAGAGGACAGAGGGGCAGAAGTACAGGAACAGGGGGACAGAGGAGAAGAGGAGCAGCAGGAGGGACAGAGGAGAGGAGAACAGGGGTGCAGGAGGACAGAGGAGAGGAGGATGGGGTGCAGGAGGACAGAGGAGCAGGGGGACCGAGGAAAAGAGGACAGAGGGGCAGAAGTACAGGAACAGGGGGACAGAGGAGAAGAAGAGCAGCAGGAGGGACAGAGGAGGGGAGGACGGGGTTGCTGGGGGCAGAAGGACAGGAAGAGGGGGACAGAGGAGCAGCAGGAGGGACAGGAGAGGAGGACGCGGTGCTGGAGGAAAGAGGAGAGGAGGATGGGGGTGCAGAAGGACAGAGGAGCAGCAGGAGGGACAGAGGAGGGGAGGACGGGGTTGCTGGGGGCAGAAGGACAGGAAGAGGGGGACAGAGGAGAAGAGCATCAGGAGGGACAGGAGAGGAGGACGGAGTGCAGCAGGAGGACAGAGGAGCAGCAGGAGGGACAGGAGAGGAGGACGGAGTGCAGCAGGAGGACAGAGGAGCAGCAGGAGGACAGAGGAGAGGAGGACGGGGGTGCAGAAGGACAGAGGAGCAGCAGGACGGGGTGCAGGAGGACAGAGGAGCAGGGGACCGAGGAGAAGAGGACAGAGAGGCAGAAGGACAGGAACAGGGCGAGAGAGGAGAAGACGAGCAGCAGGTGGGACAGAGGAGAACGGGGTTGCAGGAGGACAGAGGAGCAGCAGGGGGGACAGAGGAGAGGAGGATGGGGTGCAGGAGGACAGAGGAGCAGGGGGACCGAGGAAAAGAGGACAGAGGGGCAGAAGTACAGGAACAGTGGGACAGAGGAGAAGAGGAGCAGCAGGAGGGACAGAGGAGAGGAGAACAGGGGTGCAGGAGGACAGAGGAGAGGAGGATGGGGTGCAGAAGGACAGAGGAGACAGAGTGTACCACCATGTCCCCAGCTCCCTGCTGTGCATAGACAGTGTACCACCATGTCCCTAGCTCTGTGCTGTGCACAGTGTACCACCATGTCCCCAGCTCCGTGCTATGCACAGGCAGTGTACCACCATGTACCCAGCTCCCTGCTGTGCACAGACAGTGTACCACCATGTCCCCAGCTCAGTGCTGGGCACAGACAGTGTACCACCATGTCCTCAGCTCCGTGCTGTGCACTGTGTGCCACCATGCCCTCAGCTCCGCGCTGTGCACAGACTGTGTGCCACCATGTCCCCAGCTTCGTGCTGTGCACAGACAATGTACCACCATGTCCTCATCTCCGTGCTGTGCACAGACAGTGTACCACCATGTCCTCAGCTCTGTGCTGTGCACAGACAGTGTACCACCATGTCCCCAGCTCCGTGCTGTGCACAGACAGTGTACCACCATGTCCTCAGCTCTGTGCTGTGCACAGACAGTGTACCATCATGTCCTCAGCTCTGTGCTTTGCACAGACAGTGTACCACCATGTCCCCAGCTCCGTGCTGTGCACAGACAGTGTACCACCATGTCCCACATTTTTCAAAGATCACATCTGTGTGCTGTCCGTGTGCAATCTGTTTTTTTTCTCAGCAGCTATTACTGTAGAATAATTTACAGGAACATTTTCCAGTGTTCTCAGCTACAGAACGAGAATATATCAGTGAAAAAACAGATGCCTCTCGGATGGTCCGTGTGCTGTCAGTGTATGGTCCGTGATTTTGTCGGACCCATAGACTTGCATTGGTGATTCTCGTACGTGAATCACAGACTGTCGCAGCATTTTGCGACTTTTTTCTCATCCTGAATCTGGATGAGAAAAAAGCGTCCGTCACACGCCAATCTGCTCTCAGAGATTGGTTAACATTGGTCCGAGTGCAGTATAAAATCACACATTGCACTCATCCGAGTTTCACGCCAGTGTGTCCGTACCCTAATAATAAAATCCATGTAGTAATCCTATAATTTCTGCTGGACATGGTATGGGGGGGGTTTATGGCTCAGTTAGTACACACTCCATACTTCTTGTTATTAACCAGTTAATGATATCTTGTCTACCGCACTGCAGTGTCAAAAGAGGACGACAGCGAGACAGGCAGCGACATGGCATCAGAGAGCCCCTGACCTCCAAATAGAAGATCCTCAGATCCTGGTATTTTGATATCATATTAAGGCGGCCGTCACACGGTTCAATTTAATGCACGATATCGCTTAAGCGATCTGCTTTTTGATCGCTTAAGCGATATCGTTTGTGCATCGCTGCGTGCGATCAAGCGATTTTACAATGTAAAATCGCTTGATCGTTACATCGCAGATAAGAGAGCTGGAGCTCATATCAAGCGATCATCGCTTGTTCAATCTGCTTCATCGTGGTGTGTGACACCACGATGAACGATCTCCCAGTGGCAGAGCCTATGCTGGGAGATGGTATCTATGGTAAACGTCGGGTTACTAAGCGCCGCGTGGCGCCTAGTAACCCGATGTGTACCATAGTTACCAGCGATTTCGCTGGTCCACATCGCTGGTGAGTCTGTCTGTGTGACAGCTCACCAGCGATGTGAGCGATATTGTTAGCGATCGCGCGTGCAAGTGATCGCTTACATTATCGCTCTCGATATTGTAGCGTGTGACGGCCGCCTAAGAATAATATGTTTTGCATTTATATTACACTATGAACTCCACAGCACTTTACATACATCAGTAATGCTGTCCCCTTTGGGGCTCACAATGTAAACATCCTATCAGTATGTCTCTGCAGTGTGGTTGGAAATACATGCAAACACTTGGAGAATAAACTTGCACATAAACCAATTAAAATCATTAAAAGATAATTTTTTTTTGTATTTATCTCAATACAGTCTGTCTGCAGGATTTTGCCCCTACAAACCTTTTATATGTACTACATAGAATGTGTGTGTGTAGGGGGGGCGCAACGTGAGCAGGAGGCGATCGTCCATGATGGGGGAGGGGCTATGACAGGGGAGGGGTCACGGAGAAAGGGGGGGCATGACGGGGGGGCGACCGCTGAGAGTGCCTAGGGCAGCAGGAACTCCAAATACGGCCCTGATGATACCAAAATGTATGGGGTCTTGGTGGGGTGGTATATAATAGTAAGGACATCAGAATGTATGGGCTCCTGGTGGTTAATCAGTTCATTGGATTGTATTGAATGTAATAAAAATCATTTTCCCGACAGCACATCACCCAGTGCAAACTGCACATGTACTGCTGATAACATGATGGTGTAGAAGACAGATCGATCTACTAGTGATCGTTATGTGCCCATCATTCTTCATCATCCTGTGTAAAGGTATTAGCGCCAAACGACTGCGATATTTTCGACTGCCCTCGTTTATCGGTCTGAACTCATGTAACCTGTTTGTGTGTAATGGTGCAATATATCAGCATATAGGGCCCCACTTGAATCTTTTGCCCAGGGCCCCATTTTGTCTAAAACCAGCCCCGACTGTCGGCTGTCACTTCTGGGTTCTATGGAGGCTAGAGCTCAGCTAGCTCTCCCTGACCCAGAAGTGACAGCGCTGCTGCAGTGCTGTGACACAGGGAATTGAGTCCTGCTCTAGGTAAGAGCGCCACAGCACAGCTGATGACACTGGACTGGAGGCACATTTGGAGGGCTCATGAGGGAGAAGCCACATTGAGGAAAAGCTGCATGATTGGGGACCACATGGGGGAGAAGCTGCAAGATTGGGTGCCAAATGGGGGGGGGGGGGAGAAGCCAGATTGGGGAGAAGCTGCATGAATGGGGCCATATGGGGAGAGAAGCTGCATGAATGGCGGGCCACATGGGGGAGAGGAGCTGCATAAATTGGGGCCACATGGAGGGGAGAAGCTGTATGCATGGGGTGGCACATTTGGGGAGAAGCTGCTAGAATGTGTGGTTAAATGGGGGAGAAGCTACATGAATGGTGGGCCACATGGGGGGAGAAGCTGCATAAATAGGGGATCACACGGGGGTCAAAGCTGTATGCATGGGGTGGCACATTTGTGGAGAAGCTGCAAGAATGAGTGGTCAAATGGGGGAGAAGCTGCATGAATGGTGGGCCAGATGGGGGGAGAAGCCAAATTGGGGAGAAGCTGCATGATTGGGGGGCCACATGGAGGGAGAAACCACATGGGGAAGAAGCTGCATAATTTGGGGGCCACATGGGAGGAAAAGCTGTATGCATGGGGTTGCAAATTTGGGGAGAAGCTACAAGAATGCGTGGTCAAATGGGGGAGAAGCTGCATGAATGGTGGGACACATGGGGGGGGAGAAGCTGCATGAATGGCGGGCCACATGGGGGAGAAGTTGCATGAATGGATGGTCAAATAGGAGAGAAGGTGCATGAATGGAGGGCCACATGGGGGGAGAAGCTGCATGTATGGGGGGCACATTTGGGGAGAAGCTGCATGAATGGGGGGCCACATGAGGGGAGAAGCTGAATAATAGGTGGAAAAAGCTACATGAATGGGGGGCCACATGGGGGGAAAAGCTGCATGAATGGGAGGTCACATGGGAAGAAGCTGCATGAATGGGGGGCCACATGGGGGAGAAGCACTATTGAGAAGGTGGAGCACATACGGGGAGAGCATTATGGAATGTTGTGTCTATATATATTACCTGGAGGCTGTACTGGGCTGTATGATTGGGGGCCACATGGAGGCTGTGCTGGGCTGTATGTTATTTGGAGGTTGTGCTGGGCTGTATATATTACCTGGAGACTGTACTGGGCTATGTATGTTATTTGGAGTCTATGCTGGGTTGTATATATTACCTGTAGGCTACATTATATTACCTGGAGGCTATGCTAGGCTGTATATATTACCTGGAGGCTGTGCTGGGCTGTATGTAATATTTCGAGGCTGTGCTGGGATGTATGTGTTATTTAGAGGCTGTGCTGGGCTATATATATATTATTTGAATGCTGCAACTGGCCTCCAAATAATATATACAGACCAGTAGCAGCCTCCAGATAATAAATACTGCCCTGCATAGCCTCAATATTATATATACAGCCATTTAGTGTGGCAAAATCCCACAGCTAGAATTGATATGCTGCATTTTCCCGCACTAAAATACGCAGCATTTATATATTACAATCTATATATTTACATAACAATGTTGCACTATGAATGGGGGGGGACCAAAAAATCTCTTGCACAGGGGCCCACTGCAGTCTGCGTCCGCCCCTCTCTTTATAGGTATATTTGAGTAAAATGTATTGTTCTTTTATTTTATAAACTGGTGACATGTCTCCGAAATTCAAAGCTAAAAATGTTGTACTTATTTGCAGCAAATGAGAAATTTGTCAAAATAATAAAAAGAAACAGTGCTTTCAGACCTCAAATAATGCAAAGAAAACAGGTTCACATTCATTTAGAAACAACAATACTAATGTTTTAACTCAGGAAGAGTTCAAAAATCAATATTTGGTGGAATAACGATGATTTTTAATCACAGCTTTCATGCGTCTTGGCATGCTTTCCACCAGTCTTTCACACTGCTTTTGGGTGACCTTATGCCACTCCTGGCACAAAAGTGTAAGCAGTTCTTTGTATGATGGCTTGTGAATATCTATCTTCCTCTTGATTACGTTCCAGAGGTTTTCAATGGAGTTGAAGTCTGGAGATTGGGCTGACCATGAAAAGGTCTTGATGTGGTACTCCTCATCCACAGATTGATTGACTTAGCTGTGTGGCATGGGGCATTGTCCTGCTGGAAAAAAACAGTCCTCAGAGTTGGGGAACATTGCCTGAGCAGAAGGAACAAGTGTTTTTCAAGGATAACCTTGTTTGTGGCTTGTTTCATAAGACCTTCGGAAAGCTTAACTTGCCCAATTCTAGTCTTGCTGAGGTATCCTCAGATCATCACCGATCCTCCACCAAATTTCAGTGGGTGCAAGACACTGTGGCTTCTATGCCTCTCCATGTCTCCGTCTAACCATTAAGGTACCTTTACACGCGGCAACCTTTCTAGGAATTTCACTGGCAACTTACTGGTTGCAGTGAAATCATGAAGACATTGTTCCATTTGTACACAGCAACAAGATAGAACAATGTGTCCATGATTTCACTGCAACCAGGAAGTTGCCAGTGAAATTCCTAGAAAAGTTGCTGCGTGCAAAGGTACCCTTAGACGACGTTGGGCAAAGGTGAAAATTAGACTCAGAGAAGATTACCTTACTCTTGTCCTCTATGGTCAAATCCTTATGGTCTTTAGCAAACTTCAGCATGGCTCTCCTTTGCTTCTCATTGATGAAAGGCTTTTTTTCTAGCTTTACATGACTGAGCCCTGCCTCTAGGAGCCTGTTACGAACTGTTCTTGCCGTGCACTTGACCCCAATTGTAGGTCACTTGATGTCATCCTGTGGCTGCTGAGTGACATTTGAATGACGGTCATCCCAGTCAGTGGAGAGTCGCTTTTGCCTTCTGTCGGTCTGTAGCTTTATTGTCCCCAATGTCTGCTGCTTGACCTTGTAATGCACTGCAGTCTTCAAAATTTTAATGATGGAGGCAACATGACGCTTCACTGTATTCCTCTGATAGGCTCAGTTCTGGCTTTACTTTCTTTTTGTTAGTTCCCTTGGCACCATTCCTCCGCTCACCTTCCCTGACACTGCATTATCCCCTGCTCTGCTGGGCGGGCATCCGGCACCCAGGCGTGCGGTGTCTTGGAGCAGTCGCCGGGTCCCCTTCCTGTCTGCCGTTCACTGGGGTTCGCACACCAGCACATGACAATAGACTGTGTACTGAGTGGTGCATTGGGCGTGGCTGAACTCCTCCCCTGTGAATCTAGGGGCCGGCACGACTCAGCCTGACACTCCCCTTGGCCAATAGCTGTCCTTCCTCTGGTATATCAGGCCTCCTCCACTGCTGGGAGGTGCCCGATTATTGTGTTAGTTGTCTTGTGCATATCTGGCTGTTATTCAGGCCCTCCTTGTGCTCTCTCACTCATGGGTATTCTCCCAGCCCTCCGTCCGGTCCATATTTTGAGCTCTGGTACCTCCGGCCCTTCTCTGCCATACCTAATTAGGTTCACCCTACAAGCCTCCCCTCTGGTACCGGCCGCTGTGGTATTTAGACCCCCTGGGCTTGTCCCTGACAATGTATAGGGGTTGGATCAACTAGGACCAGCTCACCCAGGGGAGTTCGGTACCACTGCCCAGTGGGTCCACTCTCAGGCGCCTTCCCCAGGAAGCATGACACTTTTCCTCGAAGACTTTCCTTTTCAACTCCTTTGGCATGGTAAGTTATTTTGTCATTCAAATTACTTTTGGGCTATTCCTAGCACTTGTTTTGCCATCCAACTTGTCCTATTGCAAGAGGATTGTGAAGTCCACAGCAGTGTTTTTTATGCTTTCCCTCGTTAAATAAGATTTGGTTCATGTGATCACTTAATCAGAAGTACATTAAGTAGAATGAGGTGTACTTTGGTTGGAATTCAATTGACACTAGAATGGAATGGCTGTCAGACATGTAGAGATGGTGATTTTTAGAAAACTCTGCAGTGGTCTCTTAATTTTTGCCAGAGCTGTATATACATATATTACTAGTAATCACACACACATATGTATGTATGTATATATGCGTAAATTCGTTTTGGGAGGGGGGCCTACTTATCTGTCCGAAGACTCTGCGGATCTTCTACTTTGTGTCCTGAAAGCAAGCTGGCACAGGACCGATTTCAGAGCGTGCGCAGATGGCATGTTGAAGGCCTGTACATTCTCCAAATTCAAGAGAAGGATTAGCTCCAACCACCTAATATTCCCAGGACTCCCAGGCAAACCGGAAGGTGGCTTGGCAACCACCAGTAGCAATAGAATAAAGGTGTAGCATCCGATGGCACAAAATTTCTTTTTATTTTCAAAAAATTAAAAAATCACACATACTACAGAGGAGCTTCTGGACGCGTTTCGTGGGTCTAGTCCACTTAATCGTCAGTACTGACGATTAAGTGGGCTAGACCCACGAAACGCGTCCAGAAGCTCCTCTGTAGTATGTGTGATTTTTAATTTTTTTGAAAATAAAAAGAAGTTTTGTGGCACCGGTTTCTACACCTTTATTCTACATTCTCCAAATGCAGCACACTGCACACGTCTGGAAATGGCGCTCCAGCTGGCATCACGCATCATCAAAACTCAGAAGGATGCGCGAAATTTAAATTAGGAGTGCACTGCTGAAAGAATGATTACGCCCATCGTGGTGTATTTTTTTTTTAGCAGCGAGCCGGGGGGAAGGAGCATAGCCTGGAGAGACTGCCCACCCGTCGGCCTGACACATAGGAATGCCCACACGTTTAGGAAAATGTAAGTTTATAAACCGCTTTATTTAGCTATTATAAATCACATATAGGTCAGACAGGGATGGTTAGTAAAGTAGTAAGAAGCTGCAGGGACAGGTATTTATAGATTAGGAGTGCTCAAGTATGTGAGAGGTTCCCTTTAAGGTTCTATGACCTCTCCTTCATCTGTTGTTGGGGAGAGCAAAGGAGGGAGAGAGACCGCATACAGGGTGGAGCACACACAGGGAAAATACAGCTCAAGGGAAAAGGACATGGCACACATGGGAGAAGACCGCACAAGGGGAGAGAGCGCAGATGAAAGACAGCTGCGCCAAGCACCACAAAGCCCACGCTCCCGATGCGATGATGTAATTATTGGACATCTGGCTGTAGCCATCAGCAATAATCCTAATATTTGTGGGATTTAAGTGGGAAATGGTCAGTGTAAACCAGCTTAATTCGTGGGTAACCTACTTTTGTTTATTTCCCAGCCACACATCTCTTTTCCATAGTTAATTAAGGATGTTAAGGACTTTGGCCACCTCAGCAATTTTAAAATTATTATTTCAAAATCTGAAGCTTTAAATATCACTTTGTCAAATGACAAAGGGAGGTTTTCATGCGCCTCTCCTTAAGTGGCAGGATACTGCCGTGAAATACTGGGGGTTATTGTCCCATACAGACCATGCAATATTTTCTCCTGTTATAACTATTTAAGTCTTTGACTACACTATCTAAGAGAAGGTTCTGTAGGTTTGTATTAATGCCATTAAGATGGATATTCTCCCCAATTTCTTTATTTATTCCAGAGTGTTCCCATTGATTCCTATTGAAGAATGCTCACGGGAGGGCATTCATCTCTAAGGCTACTTTCACACTGAGATTTTGAAGGGGGCCGATGCTGTCCGATAAAATCGGACAGCATCGGCTCCCTTCTGATGCCAAATAGGCATCCGATTCTGACATAAAATCGTAGCCTCCGTGCTGAAAAGAAAAAAAAAAAAAGTATATGCTCACCTATCCCCGAGGCCCCCGGTGTCCTTGCGCTGTTTGCAGAGGTCTTCTACTTCTGTACAGGACCTGCCGTGATGTCACGGTCACGTGACCGCAGGTTACACCATGGTAACCTGCGGTCATGTGACTGTGACATCATGGCAGGTCCTGTACAGAAGTAGAAGACCTCTGCAGACAGCGCGAGGACACCGGGAGCCTGCGGGAGCCGCAGGAACGCGGGCCTCGGGGATAGGTGAGCATATACTTTTTTTTTTCTTTTTTGACCCCTGGTCTCCAAGTTTGGAGCAATTTTACTGTACTGAGCATGCTCAGTACAGTAAAATCGGGTCCGAGGACACATCCGATGTTTCCTCGGACCCTGCTCCATAGGGCCCCATGTTAAATTGATCGGACCAAATCGGATGTGCACTAAATGCCATCCGATTTGGTCCGATCCGATTGTCCGATTTTATTTTAGGTGCAAAAATTGGAGCGTGCACATCCGATTCGGTCCGATGCCCATAGGACTTCATGGGGGCCAGAATCGTTCCGATGCTGTCCGATTTTTATCGGACAGCATCGGAAATTAAAATTACGTAGTGTGAAGCCAGCCTAACAGGCTTTATGTGGGAGGGACAGACCTAGAATCAGCTTAAACACACTACACAGACGTAAAAACTCAGGAGGGGCAGGGCTTCCTAACTTTTAACTGTGTCATGAGGCAGCTCTTAACTCACTTTATTGGACTGGTACAGTATCTAAACAATTTGGGAACTAAGAACAGGACTACTTAAGCTGGCCATTTCGTAACCTCTCCTAGATCACTGCAGGGAACACAGGACAGACTTTCTAAAGAAGGCTCTAAGAGCATGGGATCTGGCTATCAAACTGGAATCTCTCTCTCGACTGGGGGACACACACTCCACTATTTCATAAACCCGACCTTCCTCCAATTATTCTCGCAAATGTTTTTCTTGTGAACAGAGAATGATGTTCTTCTTTTTAATCATATCCTCATGGGAGTAGAGCTGCAGTCTGATAAATCAAAACAGAGGAATCTACTTACTAATTGCGCTGTCCCGTCTCTTTATAGACTTCCGTCACTTGCTCTGCACTTCCGGTCCAGAAGCCATACTTCCACATCCAAGTGATGGGTATGGAAATATGGCTGGCGCAGCCCAATGCGTGCTTTCCCTGTCTGCCCTCCCCTGCAAATTTGTTGCCAGAGCCCTCCAAAATTAAATTAGCACAACAAAATTAATGCTCCAGGACCTGTGGTGACGTCACAGATCACATGACCCTGATGTCACAAAGTCCTTTCCTGATCTGCCCTGCTCACCCCCACTGCGCCCTGCTCTGCCCACTCACCCTTTCTCTGCCCCAGCTGTGCCCACTCACCCCTGCTGTCCTCTGCTCACCCACGCTGTGCCCACTCATGCTAAAACAACCCAACTGTGCTCTCCTCACTCCCAATGTGCCCTGCTCACCCCTGCGGCATGAGAGCAACCACAGTAGGGGAAGACAGAAAGTAAACATTGCGGGGGGGAGGGGGGAGGCGTAGCCACCTCAGGTGGGCACAGCAACCAAAAGGGAGGGCAGAGACAATACTGGGGGGTCAGAAAGACAGCACAGATGGGGCAGAGTGACCACGGGGGAGGGGCAGAGACAACACAGGGGGCCAGAAAGTGACCAAAGGGGGACAGCGAGCACAGTGGGGGAGCCAAACAGCACGCACTGGGAGGAGCCAGAGAGATCACATGGTGGGCAGAGCAGACACACAGGTCTGTGCACATGGGGGAGTAGGTAGTACAGGGTGGTGCCACAGAGCGCGCACACAGGTAGGGGGGCACAGCACACACAAGGGGGAGCAGAGTGTGCAGGGGGGAGCAAAGAAAGTGCACTGAGGGGACAGGGATAGTGCAGCGGGGGAGGGTGGGGGCAGAGAAAGTGCACCGGGGGCAAGAATGCGCGCACCTAGGGAGCAGAGCACGCACACCAGCAGGGAGCGCGCATGGTGGAGAGACGGCCACTGCCCCCGCTGTGACGAATCACCCCTGCTCTGCCCACTGACCCGTGCTGTACCCACTTACCCCCCCCCATCCTCCCTTGCTGTACCCATTCACCACCACAGCGTGCGTACGAGCAATGGGGGGGGAAAGGGCAGATTCACAATAGGGAGGGCACAGCAAACACAGGGGAAGGGCTGAGAACAACCATGGGGGCAGAGAGACAGCACAGGTGGGGAGCCAGAGAGCATGCACAGGGGGGCAGTATTTGCACATGGGGGGACAGGTAGCGCATACAGGGTGGAGCGACAGAGTGCACACAAACACAAGTGTGTGTGGGGGGGTGGGGGGCACAGCACACGCACAGGGAAGGCAGAGTGCACTCGTGGGGAGAAGCAGAGTGCGCACAGGTTAGAGACGGCCAACACCATAGAGCCCACCCCATCATTATATCACCACCCACCCAATGCAAAAGCATTGGGCTCCCAACTAGTGTATATAATTAACTGCTTCACAGAAAAAAAATAAACATTAGGCTGTTTAAAAAAAATAGCAGTGTCTGCATTTGTCTTTACAAACTCAAAATATGTATTTTTTTTTGAGAATTTAGCATTCCTGTTAATCACTAGCCTAATATTTAGTGGTAAAACCACAATTTTTTTTTTTTTTTCAGAACTGCTTCAACTCTATGTTGCATAGGGTTAACAAACTTCTGGCACCTGTCAACTACTATTCTAGGAAGAATATATATATCCCACAATTTATTTGCATTTGTTGGCTTTGCATCAGAGGTGGCATTTTTGATGCCCCTCCTACATGTTCTATGGGATTATGGTCCGGGGATTGGGCTAGCCACTCCTAAACCTCAATTTTGTTAAGACTGAAACCAAGATTTTGCTTGTTTACTGGTGTGTTTAAGATCGTTGGCTTGTTGAAACACTCATTTCAAGGGCATTTCCTTTTTAGCATAAGGCAACATGACATTCTTTATGTATTTTATATGCAAAGTGGTCCATGATCCCTGGTATGTGGTAATAGCCCCGACACCATAGTAAGAGAAACATGCACATATCATGATGCTTGCACGACCATGCTTCACTTTCTGCAGAGTGTACCATGTCTGGAATTCAGAGTTTGTGGGTCATCTGACAAACTATCTGCGGCCCTTGACCCCACAAAAAAACAATTTTATTTTCATCAGTCCACAAAATGTTTTTCCATTTCTCTTTAGGCCAACTGATGTGTTCCTTGGCAAATTGTATCCGCTTCATTAAATTTTTTTATTTTAGCAGTGGGATTTTGCGGGGACTTCTTGCTAATAGATCAGCTTCACACAGGCATCTTCTGTCACAGTACTCACAGATAACTTGAGCCTGTCTCTGATCATCCTGGAGCTGATCATTGCCTGAGTCTTTGCCATTTTGGCTATTCTTCGATCCATTCAAATGAGTTTTCTATTTTCTTCCACATCTCTCTGGTTTTGCTTTCCAATTTAAAGCATTGGAGATCATTTTAGCTACACAGCCCATCATTGTCTGCACTTCATTATAAGTGTAAAGGGCCCGTTACACACTACGATATCAATAACAATATTGTTGCATCGTCATGGCTTTTGGGGTGTTACTACGACGTCGTTGCGTGCGACACGTAGATACAACCAACAACAAGTCGTTAGATTGTTGATTTATGAACCGGTCCATAAATCTGTCGTTCGTTGGATGTGCTGCATTGGTGTATGTGACACCTTTCCAACGATCTCGTTTGCAACGTCGCCTATTCAGAACTGAAGCACGTAGGTGAGCAAACAACCGCAAGTATCGTTCGCTTGTTGTGGAATCGTTGCTGCGTTGTACAATATATCTGTGCGTGTCACACCTCAGCAGCGATCAGAATATGGATTTAGTTTAGGAGGTAGAATTTTCTCTCTAAGGACTACAGATTTTTACTACCAACTTCAAACAATAAAATTGAAAAGATCTGTTTATTAGATACTTCATTAAAATGGTCTTTTGACCCAGACATAGTATACAAACGAGTGATATATACAATACTGGGGTAGCATACGCATTGGACAATTTTGCATAAGAATACAGTCAAAAAACATTCTGCCTATCCCTATATACTGTTACTGCCTGGCAGTGGAGGTGATAACACCCTAAATGTTTATGGTGCCCCCACTTAACGGTAGATTTCCCTATAGCTGACCCTATAGGTGGTAATGCCAGTTTAAAGTGTACAATATTACATATGTAGCATACAGGAAAGGAAGGAAAGCGTCATCAATTAGACGTATTGGCTGATAAATTACGGTAACTCAATTTGAAGTGTAGTGTCTTCTAGCCCCAAAGAGAGAGTCCATGCGCATGTTTTGCATCCTCCAGTTGTGATTTTTCTAGAATGGTAATTTTCTCTCATATAGGGATGGAAATGCAGAAAGTTTTTTTACTGTATTCTTATACAAAATTAATAACCAGAAAAGAAAATTGATTGCACAATGATACAAACTTTATTGCGAATTGCTTTCATAAAAGACATATAGGGAAAGTAATATGGATAACAAGGGTCTACAATGGGCCAATGAGTGAATGCTCAAAATCAAAACGTCATGGTACAGGAGGTTTGCATGACAACATATCACAAATCATAGCAAGTTTCCAATTTCAGTTGTTTACAATCACAGGTATATTAAAATGCTATCAAGTAATCAGGGGTTAATATTTCACAGTAATATGCGACATCTGAATGATCAATGCCCCTGGATGGGGCTAGTAATAACCACAAAAGTACTTCCCAAATAGGGGTTACCACTTACATTGAAATTGAGAACTAGGGAGCACGTGAGGGACATATTAGGGTCAAATAAAGAAGGAGTCATAGTCGAACACCTTAACCCTGCTATTCTCCTGGTTACCACTATACACTTGTTATCTTCTGGTCATTTTTGACCGGACCTAATAAAGTCTTGATTTTTAGCTAATTTAAGTGTTTTAATTGAATAATTTTTGCAGTATTATATTGTATGTGAACCTGATTGTTTATAAACAAATGAAAAATGGAAAGTAAAACTTTAATTTTTTGGTATCAAAAACATTTAACATGGCTTTATTGGAATATTTATGCATATTTGCACATACAAAAACAATTATTCATCCAACTGTAAACTATAACTAATAACAATAAACTAAATGTAATTATATTATTTTCCAACAAAAAAACAAAACAAAAAAAAAAAATTAACAGTTCAGTTTTTTTTTATGTAAAATGATAAATAAGTCACGGTGCAAAATTTACTGTTTGAAATTGTCACAGGTATAATTGACATGTCTTTTGCATAAATATTTTTCACATCTGTAACACATCACATTTGATTTGTGATTGCTTGATGTTGGACAGAAGTCATATCGTTTCTGTTTTAGGCTGGTTGCGTTGCTGGTGGCGTCCGTGGGTATTGTAACAGTGCTGGTGTAAGCTGTTGGTACACTTTCTTTATCTTGCTGTTGGACAATGGCTGCCGCTCCATCAGCTCTGGGTGTTACCTTTCGTTCCTCAATATATGGGCTAACCAGTGATTTTCCCAACTCCTCTATAAAAAGTCTTCTCTTATATAGTTTATATTTGCTCCAATTTGGGTCTATTTCCTTCCATAGCACGAATGCAGAACTGAATTGAACTATTTTACAGGAACAGCAGGGTAAAAATATTTGGCCCATAACTATACTGCAAGGTAATCCATCAGCAGTATTGTAATGAGAAAATGTATGTATGTGTAAATCTGCATGGACCAAAAGGACCTAAATAAATTGATAAATAGTAGTAGATGTAATATATAGTCCAAAATGAGATTATAGCTCCTTTATTTTACTCATAAAATAGCTGGAGATCACTATAAAAAGCTATCGGTCATTTTTGACCGAAGATTACAAGTGTATAAAAAATTGTGGAGCAAAAAGTAAACATAAAAAAATATATATAACACTACGCATAGTAAGAACCCCTCAAATGAGGAAAAGTCAATCAACCACAAGTTTCAGAACCGCATCTTGAATATTTTAAAAAATATTAAAATTTAAAATCGGTCGTTTTTGACAGAAGACAACAGCAGCTCTTCATTCAAAGTTCGAGGGATTGAGAGGGTTGACTTAGGGGTAAGAGGTGGTGACATTAAACAGAGGTTACTACAACGTGAGTGTCATTGGGTTACGATCCTAGGGACCTTGGCACCAATGGGTCTTAACGAAACTAACAGCTTTGTGCCATTTCTGTAAAAATCCCCTGTTTTGCCTCTGTAGCAATGTAGCTTTTTGGAAGTATGTCTATATATCCCTGTAAATAGTCTCATTCGTTGTTATTTTAAAACTATAATAATTTTTTAATTAGTTTTTATTCTTTATATTTTCAGATAGACCTGTGGTTCCTGGGAACACTCGCATATATCTCTGCCTGACTCAATCATATAGGATGCATTGATTGATGTCAAGTTGCAGTACAACCATTATGGACTTCTAAACAGATGACATCATCCTTATAACAGCATGCATTAACCTCTAAATGTGGGAAATGTACCTTATGATATGTCTATATACTTGTCCCAGCATTGTGACCTGTGCCAGTGAGTAAATGAAACACTACGGCGCCGTGGTGCGCATGCGCGCATTCTGCGTCTCATTACTATGATGTCAGAGCCTATCACTATGGGAACGCATGTGTTTGGTCACCTGGCCGCGCACATCCGATGACAGGCTTCCGTTATCATCATCAGTGCGAGACGGCAGAATGCGCATGCGGCGACCATTGGGTGAGCATAGTCACATGGGAGGCTGGGAGGTGGATTTAAACTGCGGGAGGCACCTGGTGACCACGCCCCCTGAGGAAGCCTACGCTTATCATCTCAGTGCACAGGTCATTTCATGCTGGGAATCAGGGCTTGATGCAATTAGCACGTGTACTTTAGAGACAGTCTGTTTGTGAACTACTTGTGGATAAAAGGGCTGTGTAAGTGGTAATCCCTATTTGGGAAGTACTTTTGTGGTTATTACTAGGCCCATCCAGGGGCATTGATCATTCAGATGTCGCATATTACTGTGAAATATTAACCCCTGATTACAATCACAGGTATATTAAAATGCTATCAAGTAAACAACTGAAATTGGAAACTTGCTATGATTTGTGATATGTTGTCATGCAAATCCCCTGTACCATGACGTTTTGATTTTGAGCATTCACTCGTTGACCCATTGTGGACCCTTGTATCCATATTACTTTCCCTATATGTCTTTTATGAAAGCAATCAGCAATAAAGTTTGTATAATTGTGCAATCAATTTTCTTTTCTGGTTATTAATGGTCAATAATTGAGCACAAGTAATATGATGTTCTGCTGGATTTATGGTCTAATAATTATTATACAAAATTGTCCAATGCGTATACTACCCCAGTATTGTATATATCACTCGTTTGTATACTATGTCTGGGTCAAAAGACCATTTTAATGAAGTATCTAATAAAGAGATCTTTTAAAATTTTATTTGTTGAAGTTGGTAGTAAAAATCTGTAGTTTTCAGTAAACCATGTCTCCATGATCTCGGCCAGGTCGGATCGTTGGTGGGATCGCTGGGGCATTGAAGCATGTAACGGGCCCTTTACCCTCTCCAATCAATTTTTTTTTATCAAAGTATGCTGTTCTTCTGACAAATTTCTCGAACAGAATCCTGGACAAAGTGACTCAGTGTCCGCGCTGCTGCTCCGAGACCAAAGACACACAGACACAGGAATGTCTGGATCAGCGATAGTCTTTATTTTCCGACGCGTTTCGGAGCCTCCTCCCGAGCTCCTTCCTCAGGGACGCGAAAACGCGTCGGAAAATAAAGGCTATCGCTGATCCAGACATTCCTGTGTCTGTGTCTCTTTGGTCTCGGAGCAGCAGCGCGGACACTGAGGCACTTTGTCCAGGATTCTGTATTACAACCACGGTCACCGTTGGGAGTGCGGTCCCTGCAGCAGCTGCCTGTACGCTATTTTACCAGTTGTGGGTTTCACAACTGACAAAGGTGAGCAATTCCACATCGATAAGCGAAAGTGTATCATTGAGATAAGACCCTATTTGTGCATTCTTTCTTTCACAAATTTCTCGAACGACTCATTTCTCAGGCTTTCAAGGAGAAATACATATTTAGTGGTGCTGCCAGCACATGTTGTATAAGGACCACCTGATTGAAAGTTCTCTTCATCGTATGATTGACCAATAATTGAATTTCACACTGCTATTATTTTGAACACATCCCCTTTCAATAAATTATTCAAATACACAGAAAACCAACAGACCCAGCATTCATGATCTGCATGTTTTTGAGCCTAAGAATCTACTGCACAAACTGATAAATTATGACATGTGGTAATATACTTTATACCAAAACCAGTGAATAATCTGGCTGGTCATATTGGACTGCTAATATTTCGAACATCATATGACTCCCTCTCCAGTGCCAAGGGAATACTCCAAGTTAACATTTTTCCTTTCATTTCACATTGAAGAAAAAGACTCAAGAACATTTTTTTCAAAGTGAGTACGAGTAGACTACGAGTAGACTTAACGGACTCTACCACCTGCGCACTCAGTCACCCTTTTACATGCTCTTAAACAGCAAAAGAGGATCAGAATCAACCCATATTCATGGGGAAATGGAATGAGAATCTAGGGACTACCATATTGAAAAATGATTGGACAAAGACATTCTTATTTTCTGAAAAATTCTCTATAGGGTCATTCCATGTCAAGTGATCCAAAAATGAATATTTTTTTTCCCTGACGTCCTCAGATTTTTTAAATTTTTTTTCTATATGAAGAACAACTTTAGTTAATTACAAAAAAAAAGTTTTGAATTTTTTTCTTTATCAGTTAATTTTTTACAGATTTTTAAAGTATTAAAAAAGTGCGAATTTTGGCCTGGTATGGCTTTACATTTTCTATCATATCTCGGGCTAGAAATAAGATAGAGAAACAAAATAAACACCAATCTACTCAGAACTGTGCAGGCTTTCACCAGATATGTCACAAGAGGATCTTTGTTAATATTTTACCCATGTGATCGCAAGCGCAAAACTTTAAAACGCATTTCCGAAAAATCGGCGCGCTTTAAATATTTCAAAAACTGCCCATGTCTGCTTTGCTCTTAGCCACATCTGTACCAAATTTCAAGTTGGGATCGCGATGGGATCATATTTTAAAATATTTTAATATTAATAGCGTCAATGGGTCATTCTATATCAAGTGATCTAAATATGAATATTTTTTTTTTACCTGACGTCTTTAGATTTTTTTTATTCTTTTTCTTTATGAAGTAAAACTTTAGTTAATTACAAATTAAAAGTTTAGAATTTTTTTTCTTCATCAGTTAATTTTTTACAGATTTTTAAAGTTTAAAAAAAGGTGTGAATTTTGGCCTGGTATGACTTTACAGTTTTTTATCTCAGGCTAGAAATAAGATAATGAAGTGGGAGAGGCATCATTTTACTCAGAACGGTAACAGCTTTCATTTGATATGTTACAAGACTATGTTTCTTTATATCAAATTCAAACTATTGACGGGCAATTGTGAAAAAATGACTGATTGTGTTCTTGGTTATATTTGTGCAGAGATTCAACTTGGGACCTGTCAAATTTATATATTTTTTATTTTATGGTTGTATGAGTTATCACAAATTATTGAATAAAACATTTATATGCAACAAAAAAGAAACACAAAAAACAAATCCCATAAGTGCCAGGATAAATACATCTTAATCATCAGAACACAACGCTCAGCATTTTCAACTTGAATGTATTGAACAAACCAGAAGAAGAAAGGTGATCATATCCTCAAGTTTGATTAAACAAGATTAAAAGAACCAAAAATGTTAACCCCTATTTATACATATAAATTTATTTTCTATTCTATCACTTAACATGTGATTTATGAAGTGTTTAATAAGAATAGTACAGTAGTTAAATCATCGTTCTATAAATTATGAACTAATCAAACAATTAATAGTATGTTTTTAAAGTGGCATTTTATCAATTTGTCCCTTCTAGTGGGTGAAATGTAATCTTGTCCATAAACGCTTACTAGCAATCGCCATTTCCTTGTGTGTCAGAGTATGTCCGGCCTGTCACGGTGTTGGGCTCCGCCTGAGTTAATATCTGATTTTTGTGCACTTTTAAAATGTCTGGCTTTCTTGGATACACAAAGGATGGCGCTGGACCAGAAGGATGCAATAAAGTCAATTCTACTTCTTCATTTTCACAATCTTTGGAGAGTACAGTAGCCAGCCACCAGCGCCAATCATATTCATATTTTTTCAAAAGGATTGCAACAGTGTCTATGATAAAATGCTGTTTCTTGAGAAGTAGCAGCCATTGCTGTGTGGGAAAAATACAGTTAATATTAAGTAAGGAAGATAGGTAATAAAAATAAAGATTTACAGTACACTTGAGATAGAACTGTATTACTATAAAGTGAGTTTTAGGGCTAGCGCGCAGAGTTTTTTCTGTCTGCAGATACACGCTGCAGTTTTGGCAGCTTGTTTTTCTACCAAGTTTTTACCACATATGCGTTAGCTTTTTTTATATGATAAATGCTGCGTTTATTGCAGCGATTAAAAAGTAGTTCAAGCAGTGATTTACTCACTCTTGAGTGTTTCCAAAAACACTGCATGTGGTGAACCCCATAGAAATCAATGGGGCTGTTTTTCTGAATGATGATCCCTAAGAATAGCACTGTGTGTATTGGCCCTTAATAATAAAAGCATTAAACTATTAATATATTTACTCACCCATATTTTAGTACACAGCCTTGATGGCTTTGTACAGACTATTGTTTGTTCAGGAGTGAAGATGTCCAGACATGTCAGGACATGAAAGGTCTGAACGAGCTGTCTTACTTCCTGAATGCAGTGGGTAGACACTTAACATGATTGACAGAGCTGCTGGCCTATCATCTGCTCTGCATTCACTGTCTATCCCTGTGCTTTCTCAGGTTGAGCCCTAACAAAGCTTTTTCCTATATGTCCTCTCCTGCTTCTAAGCTGTAACATATCAAAATAATACAGTAATGTCTAAAAATAATGGATTTGATAAATATAGACCCCACGCTTTTAGACCACAGGTTGAACAGATCTGAATTCAAGATTTTTGAATTGACACTATAATAGTTAAATATTTTAAAATATGATCCCATCACGATCCCAACTTGAAATTTGGTACAGATGTGGCTAAGAGCATAAAAGACACATGGGCAGTTTTGGAAAATTTTTATTAAACCGTTTTTTCGGAAATGTTTCAAAATGTTGCGTTTGCGTTCGCATGGGTAAAAAATTTAAATTAAGAAATATACTCTTGTGACATATCTGGTGAAAGCCTGGTTAGTTCTGAGTAGAATGGTGTTTATTTTGTTTCTCTATCTTATTTCTAGCCCAAGATAAAAAAATGTAAAGTCATACCAGGCCAAAATTCACCCTTTTTTTTAAACTTTAAAAATCTGTAAAAAATTAACTGATGAAGAAAAAAATTCTAAACTTTTAATTTGTAATTAACTAAAGTAGTACTTCATAAAGGAAAAAAAAAATCTAAAGACGTCAGGTAAAAAAAAATATTCATATTTAGATCACTTGATATGGAATGACCCATTGACGCTATTAATAGTAAAATATTTTAAAATATGATCCCATCGCGATCCCAACTTGAAATTTGGTACAGATGTGGCTAAGAGCAAAGCAGACACATGGGCAGTTTTTGAAATATTTAAAGCGCGCCGATTTTTCGGAAATGCGTTTTAAAGTTTTGCGCTTGCGATCACATGGGTAAAATATTAACAAAGATCCTCTTGTGACATATCTGGTGAAAGCCTGTATAGTTCTGAGTAGAATGGTGTTTATTTTGTCTCTCTATCTTATTTCTAGCCTTAGTTATGAGGAGAAACGTAAAGGCAGGCAACAGCGAAATTCGCACTTTTTCTGAACTTTGAAAATCATTTAAAAAAAAAAAAATATTTTTTTTAAAATTTCTCTTCACATTTTGCATTGTCTGACATGCTATTATCAAATAACAAAATCTCAAAAGAATTAAAAATATAGAGGTAATAATCATTGGTTCACTTGACATGGAATGACCCTATAACATGTTTATCCCAAGGAAAAATAAAAAAAAAAAAACATTGGTACCGATGCCTAACAACTATTCATGCCATTTATTACTTAGTCTCAGACAAGTCATGATGATATGACAAAGAGAGGAAGAATGCTGCATATATGATGGAGTTGCAGTAGATTAAAACGCTTCTGGTACTTCGTTTTCACATTTTGTATAGTTAGTTGTAATGCTATGCTACAGCCATTTCCCCCTTCCCCAAGTGGCTCTACTGTGTATCCTCCTAGGATCAGGTAAGTCTCAGAAACTGGGACTCAACATATTGTCTAACTGCTGCCCATACACATTCTAAAGCCCCTGTCACACATAACGAGATCATTAGCGAGATCATTGTAACGTCACAGGTTTTGTGAAGCAACAGCAATCTCGCTAACGATCTTGCCAAGTGTGACACTTAGCAGTGATCAGGCCCCTGCTGTGAGATCGCTGATCGTTACAAGTGCTCTGGGTCATTTTTTGATCGGTTGTCTCCCGCTGGTCAGCAAGCATCACTTTGTGTGACAGCGAGAGATCAGCGATCTCACAGGATGGTAACCATGGTAAACACTGGGCATCTAGGCAGCACGCACTGCCTAGGTACCTGGTGTTTATCATGGTTACCAGCACTAAGCAGGGAAGACGCTGGTAACTGTGATAAACACCCGGTATCCAGGCAGCGTGCACTGCCTAGATACCCGGTGTTTATCATAGTTACCAGCGTCCTCCCTGCTTACAGGCAGCGCTAAGCAGTGAAGACGCTGGTAACTATGATAAACACCGGGTATCTAGGCAGCGCACGCTGCCTGGATACCCACTGTTTATCATAGTTACCAGCGATGTGGAGGTGGCTCCCTGGGGAGATCTGCCTGCTTGATAACTCCCCAGCGACCAGGTAACGACACATCAACAATCCCTACAGGATTGTTATCGTTGTCGGGATCGCTGGTGCGTTGTTGTGTGTGAAGGGAGCTTAAGACATTGGAAAACATCTCAATCTCAGTCTTTGGAGGAGTGGTATGTTGAGATGACCTGCCTTTATAAAATGGAAGGCCTTACTGAGGTGGTTAATGAAACGGCAAATGAGTTCCTCCTCATGTGGAGCCCTTGGGTTATGTTCCTCGACTCCCATGAATTCAAATCCTTATTTACCACAGTCTAAAGGGATGAATCTAAGAGGCCTTTACCTCCCTTCTCTTCCTTTTTTCAACCCTTTCCTTTTCCCCTCTGTTAACATTTTCTTTCAATTCCTTCTTTCACACTGGAAGGTACTGAAGTAAAAGAAACAAATCCAGCCTTGTGTTCAGTATACTAGTAAAAGTTGGAACGTATTCTTATCAACATTGCCTCACTAAATGATTAATACCATGTTCTAACGTTGGTAAACTATGTACAAGAAGATGAATGTTTAACTAAAATTTATACATGACGCACATTCACCTGAAATGTGCCTCTGATTTATGTATTACCGTAGTTGTTTTACAATATCTAATAGAAACAGATTAAACATAAGTGGTATAAGAAGACCTGCCTCATCCCTCGGTCTCTGAAGAGTGATCAGTTTCAGCTTTTTTCTGTTTGAGCCACATATGGAGGATGGTAAATGGGAGTTGATCATAGCAAAGCCTTTTTTGTGGGCTACGCAAGTTGAATGTTCCAGAACATATAGGAATTTAGGAAGGACTATTCACTTCTCATGTTTAATTGTTACAGTTCGTTCATGTCCGTAAGATTTGTAAAATTATATGGGAATATGTTGATGCTATAGAAATAAAAATGTATTAACTCTAGGGCAATGTTTTCCAACTCCAGTCCTTGAGAGTCTGCCTGAATGCTTAAGTTTTGGAATCATCACCTGTGCAGGTGAATAAATTATCACCTGCGCAATACTGAGGAAATGCTGGAAAGCTGCTCTATTGGTGCCTCTTGAGGACTGCAGTTGGAGAACACTACTCTAGATGATACTGATACCTGCACGATTGTAGTCTCATACCACCTACAATGGAATGTAAAGCCATTCCTACACTGTCTCGGAAAACTCACTTTGCCATTAGCTGACAAAGAGCTGTGTGGCAGATACAAGTGCAAGTGGAGACCATCTGTAAGAAACTTTATATATAGAAAAGAAAAAACAAAAACACACAAAGGGTAAATTAACTGGGATTGGTATGCATATGACATACATTTTATAACGCCACAACTATATCTGCAAGACAAAAGGAAGAGGATCCGAATGGTTAAAATATTGTGCTGTTTTATTGGTGTAAAAATCACACTTTTGCTAGTTCTGATTCTGCGGAGATACATCCATGCACTTTAACATCTATGATCCCACAGCCAGAATAAGCTATTAAATACAATAGTTGCTGTTAGTCAGCTTACAATTCAATTCAAATTTACATATGAGATCAAAAGGTGTTTATATCATACAATATAGAACAAAACCCTATTACAGTACATCAACCTGAAGAGCAGGAAACACTCAGGGAGATTGCTGCGATTAGTAAAGCCCGTCTATAGTTCAAAGGAGTAAGGCCTTTAGGAGAGATGGAAGAGAACCCAGAAATATACTGCTCTGGAGAGAACTGAATTGTCAGAATCAATAAGGGCAGTGTAGAAAACAAAGAAACTGTATCCGATCCAAAGGACAAGGTTTTGGTGAAGCAGACTATTTAAAACATGCAAATCCAGGAAGGGTGCGAATAGACTTATGCCATTTTAATCCATGTGATATACTGTGAATGACGAATTTTAGGTTAGGTTTAGTAAATTAGACTGTGATTTGATAATGAGTTAGTAAATTTCTTATACTACTGAATCAATCCCTCTCATACACTGTATTATACAAAGTGATGGTCATCTAAATACATGATGCCAGACACATGACCATCACATCAGCTGTAACAGTCTCACTCGCATGATTACACTTTTATTAAGAAAACTGAATAAATTGTCAAGCAGATTGACAAAATGGTGCAATCACCATAAATACTTTGTAAAGTATAGCAACCAGGAATCTCCTTGGCATTTGCCTGACTGCTATGTATTACAGACCATGCTGCTTCTCCACCATATGTAAACTATGTGAATAGTTATGAAGGTTGTGACGTGCATGCGGAAAAAGGAAAACAAGGGTGGTTGGATGATATAAAAATCAGTTGATTCACTTCTTTGAACTTGTACAAGGACATATAGATATGGCAGAGGAGTGGAGTTGCAGCTTTGCAATGAGCTGGGACTCTGGGCTGATTATAGAGCAGGCCTGGTTTCATTGAGGCTGAAGAGTTTATTTAAAGGTGAGAAAATGGTCGCAATTGTTCCAGTTGAACTTCCAAAGATATCCTTTCTTCAAGAACGTCCTGAAACAAGGCAAAACAGAAATGACAGTCGTTAGGCTTGATGCATATGTCTTGATTTGGATGAGGATGTTCGCAAATTGTGCTTGTAAAAAAATTACCAAAGCTACAGAATACAAGTATGGGCAGATGCATGTGTGCACATCCATACTATGACATTACGGGAACTATTGATGACAAAAGCGAAAATCTCACTATGATACTCTCAGTGTTAAGAAAGATCGATTTACAACAAACCTCTCAGTGTAAATAGCTTGTTGAAACATGAAGACGCAAAATGCTCATTCTTAGGGTGAAAATGATTTATTGTATAGCCAAAAGAAGATCGTTGCTCTCAATAGTAAATTGTTCTGTGGAAAAGGACTTCTTTTTCTGAGAACAATGGCAGTTTATATGCTCTAAATCAGGATGTTTAAAAAGGTCTATTAGATGGCTGCCGATCTAGGCGGTTGTGCGGCCCTGTGTTCCTCTCCATCAGGGAACATCCAGGCTCACTGGCATTCCCCAACCTCGAGGACGATCGCAGCCTGGAGGCCCATCTCAGGTGGGACTGCTCGCGCCGGCCGCTTCCACCTAATCGCTGCCCCTTCTACTGGGGTGCCCTAGTGGGTCCACCCTGAAGAACTCCTGCCTCCCCGTACACTACCACTGCACCGCAGGGCCTAGCAGGCGGGCTGAGGCTGCGAACCGGAGTTACAGCCTTCCCGAGGCTGCAGAGGCCCCGCTGGAGAAAGCTGGAGGGCCTCGTAGCGGGCGCGGCATGACGCGCTCTCCCCGCAGACTCGGGAGGCAATCGAGGACTGAGCCCGTCACTCACACAGGCCGGGGCCTGGTACACGGGCCAATCTGACACCGGTGGCCGCGGCTCCCCAAGTCCGCCGAAGCCCCGCCCACCAGTGTTGTCACAGGAGAGACCAAGGCCATCAGGGAGCTGCTGGGAGAGCAACCACAGCACATGCCCCTCTGGGCAACTCTCCCTGTCCACCACCATCCGCCACTACGGTGTAACTAGTCTGGACTTTGTATGACCTCATCTGCATCTGAACCCTGGCTGCATTTCATCCCCCTGCTGCATCCCATCCCTATGTGATGTGCATTTGTCTGACTTTGTAGGACTTCATCCGTATAGCACACCCCCTCTCTGCACGTGATCCCCGTCTGCATCTCATCCCCTACTTGCTTTGCATTTGCCTGGACTTGGTTTATGTGCTATGCATTTGTCTGGACTTCGTACAACTTCTTCCGCATTGCACATCCCCCTACTGCATCTGACCCCCCCTGCTGCACCTGACCCGTCTGCATCTCATCCCTACGTGCTGTTAGTTGTCCGACTTTTTATAACTATCACCACTAACATCCCCCTGCTGCATATGACCCCTCGCTACATTTGTTCCCTGGTTGTATCTCACCCATCTGCCCATCTCATCCCTACGCGCTGTGCATTGTCTTGACTTGGTGTTGTGCATTTAGTCTTGACTTGGCGTGGCTCCTTCTCTAATGCTCACCTCCCTGCTGCACCTGTTCCCTGACTTTATCTGACCCCTCTGTCTCTCATCTCCTACTGTATCCTATCCCTGACTACTGTATACAATATTTCGGCTTCTTTTCACGCTCACTCCCATCCTACTCCACTTTCTTCTAACTCATGCTATCCCTCCACCCAGTAACGATCTAGTGCTCTCTCTCTTCATCCTGCCTAGCCATCTCATCCCCTCCTCTCAACTGTTTCCCCACACTCAATCCTTTGTTTCCAAACACACACACCCGTCACGTAAACTCTCCTGCTCCCACCTTCTCCCTGCTTCTCCTACTTGCTGGCGACATCTCCCCTAATCCTGGTCCCCCCATCACATCCCCACAGTCACTTCTACCTCACACCCACTTCCCAATACAAACTCTCGCAACTCTCATAACCTTATACCCATTCATCAAGCCACCCCTCCCCCAATCTGGCGCACTTTGGAATGCGCGCACGGTATGTAACAAACTCCTATTCATCCATGACCTCTTCACCTTCAACAACAACTTCTACAGCTGAGGGTCATCTACCCCTACCTTTCTCGACCACTTCACCACTTGGCTCCTCCACTTTATCTCTTCAGGCATCCCCACCATCATCATGAGCGATTTCAACATCCCCATTGACACCCCCCACCCCGCTGCCTCTAGACTACTATCACTGACCACCTCCTTTGGTCTTTCCCAATGGTCCTCTTCAGCCATTCCTAAGGATGGCCATACGCTCGACCTTGTCTTCACCCGCCTCTGTTCCGTCACTTACCTCTCTAACTCACTGCTACCCCTATCCGATCACAACCTGCTGACTTTCTCCTCCCTCTCTCCTCCTACCTACCATGCTCCCCCCTCTCCGGAAACTCACTCATCCCCGCCAAAACCTTAAACTTATTGACTCCCACTTATTCTGAGTCCCTTCTCCCTCCCAAAGACCCAGCCTCCTCATATGACGCTGACGCCACCCTCTATAACACATTAACCACAGCCCTCGATCAGGCCGCCCCCCTCACATACGACAAAACCCACACACAGAGGCAACTCCGGCTCACCACCTCACTAAACAACTGCGCAGGGTGTCCCAGGTGGCCGAGTGGAGATGGAAGAAATCCCACTCTGCGGTGCAATTCACCATGTCCCTCACTAACTTCAAGACAGCACTCACCGCTGCAAAACAAGCCTGCTTCTTTTCTCTAATAACCGCCCTATCCCACAACCCCAAACAAACAACTATTCACAACTTTCTACTCCGTCCCCCTGCACCTCCTCCCTCTCCCTTAATCTCTGCCGACGACTTTGCCGCCTTCTTCAAACAGGAGATCGACAAAATCAGACAAAGCTTTGACCCACTGTCATCTCAGACCGCCCCCATTACCACCAAACACAGCTCGTTCAAAGGAAGCTTCTCCATCTTGACAGAAGATCAGCTCTCCTCCCTTCTGTCACGATCCCACCTCACCACCTTTGCCCTCGACCCACTACCCTCCCACCTCATCCCGAACCTCACCACAGTCCTTATCCCTGCCCTAACCCATCTCTTTAACTTATCACTCACCACCGGCATCTTCCCCACATCCTTCAAACATGCCTTGATCACTCCCATCCTCAAAAAACCCTCCCTTGACCCAGCATCTGTCTAACTATTACCCCATATCTCTCCTCCCCTTCGCCTCAAAACTACTTGAGCAACATATTCATTCTGTACTGTCCTCCCACCTTTCTTCCTGTTCCCTCTTTGACCGCTTACAATCTGGTTTCCAATCTCACCACTCCACCGAAACAGCCCTAACCAAACCCACCAACGACCTACTGACTGCCAAGAGCAAGCAACACTACTCAGTCCTCCTCCTCCTTGACCTATCTGCCGCCTTTGACACCGTGGACCATTCCCTCCTATTTCAGATTCTGGAATCTCTAGGCATAACTGACCTAGCCCTCTTCTGGATCTTCTTATACCTAATGGACAAAACATTTAACGTCACCCACTCTCACACCTCCTCTTCGCCCTAGCCCCTTCCTGTCGGCGTCCCCCAAAGCTCGGTTCTGGGCCTACTACTCTTCTCCATCTACACCCTCAGCCTAGGACAACTCATCGAGTCCCACGGCCTCCAGTACCACCTCTACGCCGACGACACCCAGATCTACTTGTCTGGACCCGACATTACATCCCTACTATCCAAAATCCCACACTGCCTGTCTGCCATTTAATCCTTCTCTGCTCACTTCCTCAAATTGTACATGGATAAAACAGAGTTCATCGTCTTCCCCCCAAGTCGCTCCCCCCTCTACCAGACCTATCCATCACTGTCAATGACTGCTCACTCTCCCCTGTCCTCCATGTCAAGTGCCTCGGGGCAATCCTGGACTCTTTCCTCTCATTCAAGCCTCACATCCATGCCCTCGCCACCTCCTGCCAACTCCAGCTCAAAAACATTTTCCGGATCCACACTTTCCTCAACTACGATACTGCTAAAACACTTATTCACGCTCTCATCTTCCGCCTTGACTACTGCAACCTCCTGCTCACTAGCTTCCCCACTTCCCCCCTCGCACCTCTCCAATCTATCCTAAACTCCGCTGCCCGACTAATCCATCTTTCTCCCCATTACTCCACCATCTCCCCCCTCTGCCAAGCCCTTCACTGGCTCTCGACTTCTCAAAGATCCCGTTTCAAAACCATAACCATGACCTACAAAGCCATCCACAACCTGTCCTCTCCATACATCTCCAACATGGTCTCACGATACCTACCCTCACGCAATCTGCGACCCTCCCAAGAACTCCTCCTCTACTCTCCTCCTCTCCCTTGCATCAGCCAAACTCTCTCCCCCATCATATTAGATAGACATTCGCCTACCCTGGGAACCTTCAAAAGAAACTTGAAGACCCACCTCTTTTGACAAACCTACAACCTACAATGAAGCCCGTTCCACCGCACCGTCCCACAATAGGCACTTCACCCCCCTCCTACTGTATCCCCACCCGTCCCTCATAGACTGTGAGCCTTCGCGAACAGGGTCCTCTCCCTCTAAACCTTACGATTTGATTATCCATACATGTTTTAAGGCCCAGTCACACATAACGCACCAGCGATCCCGATAACGATGTGCAGAGATCGCTGGTGCATCGTTTTTCACATTGCTGGTAAGATGTCAAACAGGCATCTCACCAGCGATGTGAAAAACAAAGCAGTAGCAATCCAGAATTATACTGAGGTCGTTGGGAATTGTCACTCCATAGCGTAGCATTGAAATCGTTGGTCATTGTTCCTGTCAAACACAATGATGTAGCGCTCCCAGCGGGAGCGCAACGACATAGAAATGACCCAGAGCCGTGTGTAACGATCAACGATCTCACAGCAGGGGCCAGATCGTTGGTGCGTGTCACACAGAACGAGATCACTAACGGGATTGCTGTTTTGTCACAAAATTTGTGACGCTACAGCGATCTAGTTAGCGATCTCGTTCTGTGTGACAGGGCCTTGACTTGTCCTCGTCTGGCCTCTCCATACGTAAAGCCCCATGGAATCCAATGGCAATATATAAATAATAATAATAAAATCAATGTTTCTTAACTCCTGTCCTCAAGATCCACCAGCAGGCCATGGTTTCAGGATTTCCTTAGTATTGCACAGGTGATAATTGAATTACCTGCATAGGTGATGATTCCAATCCCAATTCCAATACTAAGGAAATCCTGAAAACATGCAGTGTTGGAGAGTCTTGAGGACTGGCGTACATTGAGAAACTCTGCCCTAAGCAATTAGATAATACAGTTGCTAAATGCATAGTTTACAGCAATCTAATGGTCTAATAGACTACTAACTGACTGAACAGTAAATATTTCCAGATTAGTGCCGCTGGTCAGTCCATTAAGGCTTACCAAAACATAAGATATTGCCCAGTTTATAAAGAGTTGTATTGAACAGTCAAGATGGCCTTTCACCTTTACAAATTGTGCTCCATTCATTCACAGAAAGATACTGGCACTGCTGTTATACAAGTGTGATGTAATTAGTCCCTGGTCAGAAACTTGTCGGACATTATTGTGTTGTGCAACTTCTAGAATTTTCCAAATTTCTGTCCCATTAAACATGGCCACAGAAAGAACCAAAAGACAATGATCACACTTCTTCCAGGCCATCCACTGCCATATGCCTAGAATAAGTGTGACTACCATATGTCTTTTTATTACACCCTGTTTGACACTTTTACCTCATGAAGATAAATCCCTTCCCTGCATGTATATTCATAGAAAAGTTATGCATTGAGGGCATACGTGCTTACTCTATGTAAGCAAATAGAGAGTGAGTACACAAAAATCCTTCTGAGACTTCATTGGGAGACATAGACCATGGGTGTTATGCTGCTATGTCATTAGGAGGCTGACACTAAGCTGACAAAAAAAGTTAGCCCAACCTCTGCAGCGTATACCCTCATGCTGACTCTGACAGCAAGAAAAAGAACGTTTTCCAAGTGCGGTGGTAAATACATATGGACGACGGTTTCTGGGCTCTGATAATCGTATTAATCACTTCGGGCGAAAACCCAGCCTGGGTCAAGATCTAGGTCTCCACAGCCAGGCCATCAAACTAAGGGCCCCTGATTTCTGGTGGTAAAGTGGGCCTTGAGACAGCAAGTCTGGCCGATCTGGTAGATGCCAGGGGGCGTCGACAAGAAGCTGGACAAGCTCTGCGTACCACGGACGGCGAGGCCAGTCTGCAGTGACCAGGATGACTGTGACTTGCTCTGCTTTTATCTTCCTCACTACCTTTGGGATCAGTGGAAGGGGTGGGAAAATGTACGGAAGTTTGAATCCTCCCCAAGGGTGGACGAGCGCATCCGCCCCTATGGTCGCAGATCTGGAGGAACACCTCCGGATGGAGGGACCATTCCCCCGACGCGAGACCTTGGCGGCAGAGGAAGTTGGCTGCACAATTCTCGACGCCGGAAATGTGCATCGCCGAGATGACAGATTGGTGACTCTCTGCCCAACAAAGGATCTTCTGAACCTCATGCACGACCACCTTGCTGCGGGTTCGTCCCTGGTGGTTTATGTATGCCACGGCCGTGGCATTGTCGGATTGCACCCGAATGGGGTGACCTGCTAGAAGGCGACGGAACTTGTGCAGTGCTAGTAGAGAGGCTCTCATCTCCACGATGTTGATCGGGAGCCGGGTCTCTGGAGGAACCCACCTCGCCTGGGCGATGTGCTGACGGAACACCGCTCCCCAGCCTAAGCTTCTGGCGTCTGTGGTGACCACCTTTCAATATACCGGGAGAAAAGATCTGCCCTGCTGCAGTGAGGACCGAAGGGTCCACCATGAGAGGGAGTGTCTGATAAGGGATTCTGATCCCAAGCAGCTAGAAGTGCCAAGTGTAGGGGCCAGAGATGCAGTTAGACAAACGGGACTGCTTCCATCATCATCATTCCTAGGACTTTAATCCCAAATTGGATGGAGTGCAGTGTCGAGCGTCTGAGGGCGAGAGCTCCTTGGTGGAGAGCCGCTGACTTGTCTGGTGGGAGAAAAACTAATTCCTGGGCTGTGTTGTAGACCATCTCCAGGAAGGCGAGACGCTGCGTTTGGGTCGGAGAGGATTTGTCCAGGTTCACTATCCAGCCCAGGCGAGAGAGTGTATCGATGGTGGATCTCTTGAAGGAGATCGCGTGCTCCTGAACATAGCCGGGGTCATCCTGTATCTTTAATGTCTGGTTGACGGCCGTAATGAGGCTATCTACCATTGCCCGTGAGTCCAGAGAATCAAGATCTAAGGCTGCTTCTTTGGACACAGAGTCAGAATCTGAGATCTCTCCGGGGGAACGAGGACCTAACTTTAAAGCCATTGATTCCGAGGCATGAGCGGGGCTGGGGGATAAACTTCTTTGTCCTCTTTTCCTAGCAGATTCAGTGACTCTGACTGAACTAGGACCCCGATCAGAAGAGGAATCTTCTGATGGGGGTGATCCTCCGTGAAACTCGTGGAGAGTCCTGCAGAGTTGGAAAGATGTTGTAGCGCCTGGTCGATGGTCTGAGAGACCTTCATGGCCAATGAGGACACCCACTCGGGGAGGGGGGGGGGGACGTGTGCGCTGAGCCCTGGTTCAGCGGCTGATTGTTGGTCTTGCTCCAGGGTACATGGCTGGCAGTACGGGGTGGAATGACCACGGGGAAGCCTTGATTGGCATGTTATTCAGTTAATATAATAGACAGTGTGGTCCTTGTGGGGACAAGAGCTCTTTGAGTTGGGCATATTTATGGTGTAAATGTCCTGTGTGCTGCAGGGAAGGGCTTAGTGTCTACTGAGTATCAGATTACCTGTCCTGCAGATCGTGGCCACTCAACTCCCATGGTCCTTTATGCAGTTGTTGGATCCACTGGGGTCGCATGCCCCAGAGTTGGAGGCTCCAACGGAGTGCAGTGCTGTGCCCTCTGATCATGCTGACTGGCGTCCACAAAATGGCCCATGGGACCCTGGGAGGTGGTGTGCCCTGGGAGGTGCCAGTAGGGAAGCATGCGCAGGAGATCTCGCTCCTTGAGAGAAGCGCGCAGAGGTCCAAGATGTGGGTAGGAGAGAGGCGGAGCCGTGACTGCCTAGGCTGCAAAAGGCAGGGGCTGGATCTTGTGGCCTGTCGGCCAGCAGCATTGCACTGCTGGCAGCGCCGCCAGTGAGGTATCCACCGTGGACGCATGATGTAGGTTGTATGTCCCTGCCGGAGAAGCCACTAAAGAGCAGGCTTGAGGTCCCATCTTGCATTGTTATCCCGGCGGTGTGGGGGGGAGGGGGAGGAGGCCCATCCATCCCTGATGCATTCTCTCTGTTGTGAGGGGAGAAGCTAAGATGCTGCAGGGGGAGCACCATCCCAGTACCCCTCGCTCCACAACCGGAGGGAGAGGAGAAGGACCTCCAAGCTCTCAGTAAAAACAGGAGTGCTGAGGCGAGGTCTGGGCACGGACTGCTGGGTCCCACACCAGTTAGGCATCTGGTCACTCAGGGAAGACGACAGATGCAGGGCGGGTCCGGCAGTAGTTGTGAGCACTAAGAAATGACACTCAAAGTGCCCCACAGTCGCTGAATGTGGGCGAGAGGTACCCGGGGGGAGTCCCATCGCACAGTCTTCGTGGTAAATAAGTGGAAAAAAAAAAAAGATAAAAAATAAAAATATCAGGTGTGCTCTGAAGAAAAGGTTCAGAGTCACATCTGCCTCCTGCTGACAAGAAGCTGAAACTGGCTTCAGCTTGAGTCAGCATGAGGGTGTATCATGCAGAGGAGGGGCTAACTTTGTCAGCCTCCTAATGTCAGACTGCAGCATAACACCCATGGTCTGTATCCCCCAATGAAGGCGAGGGAGAAAATGACTTTTCTAATAGGGCAAGTGTAGAAAGTGTTCCCTAATACAAAGTTGTATTTCAGCATTAACTGAAAAAAATATTTTTATTTTAATAAGAACAAGAACTATCGACATGTCTGCCTTAGCTCTGTTGTACTTCTTTTTCAGCATATATACCTAATTGAGGCAGCCTGCAAGACAGTAGATCAGATTTTGTGGTCTCAACTAACTAGCACACAAACTTTATCTGCATCATTACAGTCAATTGCCCCTTCTCTGCATATGTTTAAATCCTGTTTTGCGGGAGCTCAGATGGAAATCTTGATGGAGCCATTGAACACAGGGGCAAACGTGATCGTAGCCTGAAGAGTTTCACACTCCCATGAAACCTTAACAAGTACTGTTATAATTAAGGATTCATGGGAACTCTAAATGCATATGGTGTCTGCTTATGTCTTGAGTGCCATTATGTATGGCTTTTACTGAAATGGAAATCATTTTTTTAATTGGTGCTTGATTGCAACTTTTTAGTCCTATTTTTCTATTGGTCAGTCAAGGAGAATGTCCTAAAATTTTCCAAACATTAGTGACTGGATTGCTGCATTTCTCCACTTGACTGTGAGCTGAAAGTACTCTTTTCTATATTTAAATCCTTGAGGAGATGGTTACCTTTAGCTGCTGCTGTAATTCACTGTTCAGCCGTGCAAGAACTGTGTTTGTTTCTTTATTGCGTCGAATGGAGGCCTGGATTGATTTTTTGTCCTTACCAGCTGATCTAAAAACCAGAAAATTGTAATATCGTATTAAGAGATTTGGTATCCATTTGCAGTGTTCAGTTAAGAACTCAACACAGAACAATAATTCTGACAAAGGGATTAGAGCATTAACTTGAGTGTGACATGCATGTGGATGTATAGGTTAAAGGGATCCTGTCACCTCCAAAACGCCTCCTAAGCTATCAAAACATGTCCCTGCAGCATCCCATCACTAATCTCACACTCCTTTTGTCTCCTAAAAGCATCCTGTGAAAGTGGAGAAAAACGTTTTAATACTTACTCATTAGTGATTATAATTAGCAGGGGCCATATTCTTTAGTCACCAGGGGGTGTTTTGCAGCTCCAGGATCCAGCACTCTCTCTGTCTGTGCTGTTGTGAAAATGAAACTAAAGGCAGGACTAATGATTTGCATTCTGTGAGTGATAGAGAGGGGGGAGGGCAATGCCTGCACAAGCACAGCAAACACACAGACACAGGGTGTATCCTGGAGCTGCAAAACAGCCCGCCTTGGTGACTAAAGAATATGGCCCCTGCTAATTATAATCCCCAATGAGTGAGTATTAAAACATTTTTATGCACTTTCACAGGATGCTTTTAGGAGACAAAAGAAGTGTGAGATTAGTGATGGGATGCTGGATGGACATGTTTTGCTAGCTTAGGAGGCTTTTGGAGGTGACAACATCCCTTTAATGAGGTGGTGTCATTCTATTGAGACCTCTGATGATCAGCTGTGGGCAGTGCTTTATATCTGAAGGTTCCATTAAGAATAAATGGAGCTGTAGTGTGCATGATCACCTACAGAGAATATCAGCTGGGGTGATGCAAAGTTTTCAGACCCTCAGTAATCAGAAGGTTATCTCCAAGCTTTTCCAAAGTGTGTGTTACCAATAACTTGAAACCCCCATGTATTTCCATTCACATACCTGAAAGGAAGCTTTTTTTCGGTGGGTTGAGTTGAAGTTTTTATTCGTGGGGTACAAAACACTTTGGATCACTTAGATTACGGCCAGTAAGGTTTTGTAAATACATAGCTATTATACAATACTGAGTAAATTCGTATTTTTGGCCAAGAAATCCACTGTTTGCCTCTAGTCTTTGAATGCAGGTGCCTGCTGAGAGTTCAGAGGAGGCAGGTTATTCACAGACCGTAGGCATCCAGAGGCTGGAGAATCACAGACAGGGAGGAAAACCCAGTAAACAGTTCAGCCCCTGTGCACTGAAATCTAATTAGAGAAAAATTTCAAATGGTGAATAAAGAACAGCGTGAATTTCTTCACTAAAAAGGTAGCAATTTAACCTGTATTACCACACCAGGAACAGTCCGTACTAAGCAAACATTTGAATACATGCACTTGGTTTTATTTCGATTTTCTTCCAAGTCTATGTATATAATTTTTCCTTGATGTCAAAGTTAGCAGCCATCTTGTTTACATCGCAGTGTTTCCCAAACTCCAATCCTCATGGCCCCAAACGGGACACGTTTTCAGGATTTTCTTGGCATTGGACAGGTAATGGAATAATTATCAAGGTATCACCTGTGCAATACTAAGGAAATCCTGAAAACATAACCTGTTGGGGGGACGTGAGGACTGGAGTTTGGGGAACACTGATCTAGAGGCTGGGAGCTTGTACAGAATCAATATTTCCCACTTATGCAAGTCAGATTATATCCTTTTTCAGCCATTCCCTGAACCAAACCACAAATCTTTCTTCTGCTCTGTAAAGTTACTACAATGTATGGTTGTAGATCAAGTTTCAGTGAGAGATAATGCCATTCAGGTTACCTTGGAATAGATGGCTGGGGGGCAAGTACTGCAGGTGCAGTACCCTGTTTCTGATTGGATTCTTCTACTTCTGGTCGGAGTTCATCTTCAGATTTTAACCGTCTACGGACAGGTTTAGGTGGTGGTGCTAGAGGTGTGCTTACTTTTCCCTAGTAAATTTAAAAGTAGAAAAATGGAAGATCTATTATCTAAAATGCACTGTTGACATGTATACATTAAGATGAATGAGTTTCCAAGCTTCCACCATAAAAAGGAAAACAAAAGGGCAAACAGGAACGGTATATGTTCCTGGTTAATATCAATGGATGATTGACTGTTGGAATGCACTCCCAGTCATTTTTTGTGTGTGATCGGTGTAGTGCAAAGTTATGTACACATGCAGTATTTTTATGCCTTTTTTATTGCAAATTAAAACACTTTTTTTTTTTTTTTAATAAGACCAGCAAAAGCTCTTACACATGCTTGTGTTTTTACTGACTGAAATGGAGAACTGCCGCAAGTAACTTTGCATTTTATAAAAAAAAAGGCTGAAAAAATGCAATGAGAAAGTTAAAATACGTAGCAAAAAAAGTAACAGGATTTATCGATGTGTTCTTTGTAATACAACTTTATTAAACAGGTACTGTAGAGAAAGCAGTTAATTTGCATGCCAAAAATGTGACTAAAATTCTGCATTTTTTTTTTTTGATTAATCTGATTTTATTCAAAAGATGATTTTCAAAATTTTTACAACAGTAATCTGTCTTTTGACAGACTGCAATAGAAATAATACAAAACTTAAACAATAAGTCAAATGGCATATGCTATTTTTGGAATCCTGCATGACAGACCAGTCTGTCCTGCAATATGCCAGGTCTAAAAGTTTGACATGAACTTTACACATATAATTATAGATGAAGCGAATAGCTTCTCATGACTCCAAATACAGCCTAAAAAATGAAAGGAGGAGATAGAGGAAGGAAAAAACAGACCAGGAAAGAAATCAGGAAAACACATGAGTGAAAGGAATTACAAAGGGCAACCAATCTACAGGCATTGTCTAATCGTTACTATGTGGTATCGGTGAAGTAGTAGGCCTCCAAGCAGTGAGGCACCAAGTAAAGGTAAAACAGGTTTAGAGTGCTTGGGAAAGAGATGAGTCACCTAAACAAGTTCTGGAAGGCGTCTGCATCTCTAAATAAAATCCATTCGGACCAAGTAGAGACAAAAGCACCTTGAGTATTAGTGAAATTGGCCGATATCTCCTCCATTCTACAATAAGCCTCCATTTCATCAAACCATTCCGAAATGGAAGGCTGTACCGGTTCCCTCCAATACCAGGGAATAACGGCCCTAGCAGCAATAATGCAGAAACGTAAAAAATCATTTTTAATAACCTTTACCAACCCAGGGAGCAGAGAGAGTAATGCCAGTTCAGGGTTCCCAACAAGAGGTCTCCCAGTTACTAATCCATAGTTCCTCAATACTCCATCCCAGAAAGCTTGTATCAGGGGGCAGTCCCACCAGATGTGAAGCATGGTCCCTTCCTCCATTCCACATCTCCAAAAGACGTTCGGAACAGAAGGGGACATGGCGTGAAGCCTTGAAGGTATAAGGTACCATCTATACATCAGCTTATAGCCTTTTTCCTGGGCGTCACTGTAGCCATGGATCTTTTGAGTCATCAAAAATATCCTTTCCCAGTCTTCATCTGACAATATCCCAACTTCATTTGGGAATAGTTTATATTCTTGCCACAATTATCCAAACAAACTATTCCCCTCATGGATACGACTAATCGCACCTTAGGTACACGATATAGATACAGATAATCACGATCAAACGTCATGTAATTGCAAAAAAACAGTGATTTTTAATGATAGATAAAAACAGAGATTTCAACCACAGAACAAGCAGCAGTATGGCAGGCTACACCACTGAGGCACAATGGGTTTATACAAAATCACATAGTGTTTATTATAGGGCTGTTCCAACCAGAATGATGACACATCAGAAGTACATAAGATATTCTATAACCAAATGGCTGTACATATGTGTATTATATACAACTTAGAATCCAGCTGGGCACAATCAGCCCAGGTACAATCAATCCTGGATACATCTATATACATACATGGCTAAATGCATATACAATTCTGATCATAAGTGCTTATTGCACTGCTAGAACCTAGTTACATGCAGCTACTGCATGGTAACCAGCATTAAACCAACATTCTGGCAGACTGCCCCATTGTAATTACCTATGATAAGGTGCTCTAGTGCTCATGTGCCACAGGACAGCAGTGCCCCTGACCTGACCCCTACGATCGTTACGGCTCCACCTTCATCAGGTTGTTGCTGCTTGTTCTGTGGTTGAAATCTCTGTTTTTATCGATCATTAAAAATCACTGTTTTTTTTGCAATTACATGACGTTTGATCGTGATTATCTGTATCTATATCTGACAATATCCCGCCTAACTCCCTCTCCCATGAGATCTGGAATTTTCGTTTCGTGACAGACGATAACAGTTTACGGTACATGGACGAAACTCCACCCCTTGGGGGTTCGTCTACCAAGAATAGAGTTTCAATGGGGAAGAGTAAGGTTCTCGGCGAATGAAACCGGTTCAAATTCTGTAAGAACGATTTTAGTTGTAAATACTCCCACCATTTAAGTTTAATATTTGGAGCAGTGTTCTGTAGATCGTTGAAAACGGAATAGTTTCAGCCCGCACAATAGGTCGTACACGGATGTCGTCTCCCACATTCCAGATCAAAAAGGAACGATCCCTCCATCCCCGTTGGAAAGTCTGTATTCCCAAAAAGGGGAGTCAGGGGGCCCGCCGCTGGTCTGTCTTTAGATCGGGCCGCAATGATCTTCCAAGCCCGCAAAATTTCTTTTGTTAGAAATGGTAAATAACCATTCAGCCCTGAGGTGGGCGGGGGGATCCAAGGAAGTAGGCGTAGAGGAACAGACGAGTCCTCCTGCTCAACCTGGATCCATTTCTTCGAAGATTGTTTAAATTGCCAATCCAAGAAACGTACCAACATGGAAGCTTGAGAATATTTGGAGAAATCTGGCAAACCCATCCCACCCTTCTCTCGGGAAGTGGACAAAGTGCTCATGCCCACCCTCGGTCTGCCCCCATTCCACACGAACCTGGAGAACAGAGAGCGAAGAGCGTCAAAGGATGTTCTGGGGGGCCACAACGGTACCGCCTGGAAGATATATAAGAAGCGCGGTAGTATATCCATTTTTACAACCTGGATCCTTCCCATCCAAGAAAGGTGTAAAGATTTATATGAAGATAATAAGGCTCCTACCTTAGTCAGGATGGCCTGATGATTTAAATGGAATAAATCTCCCAGATCAGTGGGAACCTCCACCCTCAAGTAGGTGATTTGGCGCATCCTCCATCGATAAGGGAACTCCTCTGACAAGGAGCTAACCATTCCCGACAGGAGCGTAATATTTAATGCTTCAGTTTTAGTGTAATAGACCTTAAAATTACATAGGTCACCAAAAGCCTGGAATTCTGTCAGAATGGCTGGAAAAGAAACTACCAGTTGGGACACATATAGGAGAACATCATCGGCAAACAAAGCCATTTTATGTTCCACCTGACCAACCCAAAATCCCCAGACATCATTGTTGTCTCTGAGTGCCTTGGCCAGATGCTCAATGATTAAGACATATAATAAGGGGGATAGAGAGCACCCGTGTCTCGTCCCATTCCGAATTTTAAAAGGCTCGGATAGCGTTCCATTAACCCGTATCCGTACCGAAGGATCTGAGTAAAGCGACAAAATTTTACCCAAAAACTTTGAGCTCATCCCTGTGTTCCAACGCTTCCTCCATGAATGCCCAGTGGACTCTGTCAAAGGCCTTTTCTGCGTCTACTGACAACAGATAAAGAGGAGACTTCCACACCTTAGCCCTGTCTATTAAGAGAAGGGATCTAAGAATGTTGTCCCGTGCCTCCCGACCTCTGAGAAAGCCCACCTGGTCCAGATCAATCACTGAGGGTAAGCATGCGGCCAACAAAATTCAGCATTTTAACTACCAAGACGACAGGATTTGACTACAGAATAAAAATAGACAAAAAATGCTACGAGTGAACATAGCGATAGGTAAGAATTCTGAAATTATTAGCCTGTTTTTTCCACTTTCTAAGAAAATTCTATAAGAATGTGGAGTAATAGCGAAAAATAAAATACAAATCATTATTGAAAAATGATAAGACAAAGTAAAAGTTGATAAAAGCAGAAAGTCAAACAAAAAGCTGAGGCCACACAGGGACCCTCTGTTGCAAATTCAGTACACATGCAAAAATTTAACTCCCAAGGTCTGTTCTACTGAATCAGTATACCGTATTTTCCGGCGTATAAGACGACCGGGCATAAAAGACAACTCCCAACTTTTCCATTTAAAATATAGAGTTTGTAATATACGCATGTATAGGACTATCCCTCTTTTAAAGGTATGATCCTCACTATGACCCCCACACAGCCTTTCATACAGTATAATGGACCCACATATAGAATAATGGCCCCTACATCTCTTCACACTGTATTATGACACCCACACAGCCCTAAAATAGCCCTGCAAAAAGTATAGAGGCTTCCTCATACCCCTTCAAGTATTATCATGCTCCCACAGAGCCCTTCATATATTATTATGGCTTCCATATAGTATAATTGCCTCCATATATTATAATGCATCATCATAGTGCTCCATATAGTATAATGCACCCCCAATAGTCCTCCATGTAGCATAATGCACCCCATAGTCCTCCACATACTGTAAACAAAGAGAGGGTAATGTGGCAGCGCTGGGATGGGTGGAAAGGGTAGGCGACACGGAGAGGGGGACATACCAGCTCCAGATGGGGGGTTTAAGAGACACATAGATGGGGACATGCCATCGTCGTGGTGAGAGGGGTAGGTGACATGGAGAGGGGTGGATATGCCAGCATCAAGGGGAGGTGGGTAGGTGACATGGAGAGAGGGTCGTGACAGTGGTGGTGGGGGGAGTACAATCCCCAACAACCCCCAATATTCCTCTGCAGCCCCCATAACCCCAATATCCCTCTGTAGACACAGACAGTCAGACACAGACAGACACAGACAGTCAGACACAGACAGTCAGACACAGACAGTCAGACACAGACAGTCAGACACAGACAGTCAGACACAGACAGTCAGACACAGACAGTCAGACACACACACACACACTACGGTATCACCAGAGCCTTACCGCTGCCACCGCTGTATGTAGCCGGGCACCGTAGATGTACAATGGTAAGCCATCAGCCAATCAGGTGGCTGCTGGCGTCTGATTGGCCGTGGCATTACCGTACATCTACACTGATCAGCACAGATGACCTCTGTACAAGAGATGTACGGTAATGCCGCGCCCAATCAGACACTAGCAGCCGCCTGATTGGCTGATGGCTTATTATCGTACATCTACGGCGCTAAGCGGCTACGTACACACCGAGTGACATCAAGTGGCTGTGGTGGTGGTAGCGGTAAGCTCCGGAGGACGCGGACGAACAGTGGCGGTGGCAGAGGCACGTGAGTCTATCTATTTTTTTTTTTTGTTTGTTTTGCCCGCCAGGGCTCATTTTCGGGACGGGGGGGGGGGTGGGGGTGGGGGGGGGAAGGTTTGGGGGTGTCGGTAAGAAATTTAGCACGGCGGGCTCCTTGCTGATGCCGCCCTTTCTTTTTGCCAATAGATGGCGCCCTGCACCCGGTGTATAAGATGACCTCCGACTTTGAAAAGATTTTTGGGGGCTTAAAAAGCAGTCTTATACGCCGGAATATATGGTAAGTTGTGCAAATATTATCAACAGTTTATGGAAAAATAAATAGTAATCCTACAAAGCTCAAACAATGCCACTTAGGCTATGTGCCCACTAGACGTTTGTGCAGCTTTGTTTTTATGCTGCGTTTTCAACTGCGCAAACACAGATGTCTTTTAAAAAGCGCACGAAAAATTTATTGCGTTTCTGCTGTAATTCGTAGTGCAGCGTTTTCGTCAGAAAACAGCGATACAACCTCCAGTTTGTTTTTCAAGGCAAAGAAAGAGTTTTATTACAAGCATCAAAAACAGATAAGTTCCACAAACATTTAAAAGCATTTAAAATTGGCCGCAAATTGCCACATACTGTACAACCTCCAATAGCAATATTAATATATTACTATTGGAGGTTGTATGTGGCTATTTGAGGCCAATTTTAAATGCTTTTAAATGTTTGTGGAACTTATCTGTTTTTGATGCTTGTAATAAAAAACTTTCTTTGCCTTGAAAAACAAACTGGAGGTTGTATCGCTATTTTCTAACATCTGCTTTCTTTCTCATAATAATGACGCCCAGCGGGACGTGCAGTGATGCAGCGAGGAGGGAAAAATAGAGCCTGGAGCTGCCTTTCCAGTCTCCTGACTGAGCGACCGGCAGTAAGTTGTGTCATTTTTAAACATCTTTATAGGCCACATTTACAGCAGACAGCTAGGAAGGTATGGACAGCTAGTGATAGGTCAGGCGGGTAGCATGAGGTGACAGGTTCCCTTTAAGCCATTTCATCATCACCGTCACTAATGCTTTACTCTTAACTGTGTCACATTGTGTCCTGTACTTTTACTAGAAGTGATGAAAGTGTAATCCTTACTATTCGCTACTCGTATGGATAGTACAGAATTCGTAATACTTGTTACTCGTGTCGACTGTGAACAATCTGATACAAATTGCTACCTCCCTTCAGTACACAAAGGGAGTCGGCACCCCGATGAGAGCAGATTGAATGTTAGGCTCCCTCTGAGGGAAAGAGGGGGGGAGCTGAGTGGACAGCAAGGTGTTGTATGCAGTGAAAACGCAGAAAAGCCCACCCTGTCCAATAAACGCTTGTTTTATAGCCGGATGTGTGTGGGCAGAGCCAACACTGGACTCACTATTCAGACGAGTACGCGAGTGTTACACCGTATTTGTTACGAGTATAGGGATTCAGAATATTTCGCTACTCGCTCAACCCTAGTCACTAGACATAAGCAGACCCATGGAAATTCAGGTTCTGGGGGTTCAGCCAAACTTTATAAACCTCTATTATGGACCAAAACTTGACCCAAACCTCACTGGAAGTCACTAATTGGGCAGTTCAGCTCTCTGACCACATACAGATAGCCATAAGCAAAACCGTTTTGGAAGAAGGAGGGTGGTGTTTTTTCATTACCTTTTTTGATACCCACTACATCCGGTAACACTGATTTTACCCTCAATGCGAGCCATTCAACACTGCAAGCCGCTCACACTGCACTGAGCACCATATATCCTAGCATAGCATATATGTTTATTAAACATCAAGAGCCCCCATTACAAATCTTGCAAATTTTGAGACTAAGCTTGCACTGTATAGGATTTAAATTACTCCATAAATCTGCCCTATTGAGCTTGGGTTTTATGTGGAAAAGCCCCAACATGAGCCAATGTTTCCTATGTGCATATGGTCTCACGTAAAAGAAATCTGCTTTATAGGAATTCTTTAGAAGGATCCCTCTGCACAATGTTGTAGACATCGCATTTCGTTACAATTATATATAGGTGAGTAGAAGAGTACCTGCTTTTGGAATAGGTCAGTGAAATGCAGCTGTATTAATAGAGAATGTGATAGGAGCTCAGGTCACAAACCTGATGTTATGTAGTATTGTCCTTAATGGGCTATTCACCTTAAATTTTTTTTTTTTTTTAACTGTCCAGCATAGGTGAAAATGCTGTATCTAATTTACACTATCACTGAAAAGATTTTTCTATTCTCACTTTGCATGAACAGAGCTACTCAGATCATTTGTGAGCAGTGCTGTGGATTTGACATCAGTGCAGCGGTGGAGACCCACACTTGGCCTTGGGAGCAGGGCTGTGGAGTCGGTAAGCCAAACCTCCGACTCTCAATTTCCCTTACACCGACTCCACGACTCCCACATATATTGCTTATAATTAAGTGATCAATTTATTGTAGTAGTACAATGTGAAAATCAGACATTTAATCATTTTTATGATACAATAATCAAGATACTTAGATAGAACATAAAGTATATTTATTGAAATATAACTTTAGAACACAAAAAAATAAAATTGTAATTATGGAATACAGATTACACATATACATATAATATATATACATATATATATATATATATATATATATATATATATATATATTATTATATATATATATACACACACACAATACATGTACAGACATATACACATATATTGTGATATGTGTATGTATTATATATATACACACACACCACACACACACACACACACACATGTACACACACACACACACACACACACACAAACACACATTTTTATTGAGGTTATGCAAAGCAAATACAATGACAAACAGACAAGAATACATAAACAAGAAAACAAAACAGCCAAGGGAAGTAGAGGGGGAGGGGGGGGAGGTTTGGATGAGACAAGGACCACCATGGACCTAGACGCAGATACCACATATATTGTGAACAAAGGCAGAAATAGCAACATGAATAACTCCATGAACGGCCAGCATCAAAAGTCTAAGTCTCACACAATCGGAACTGCAGACGGGTGGGCCGCCCATCGTGCCCAGTCGTCTATCATCCTGTTTCTGGTGGCATTATCTAAAGCTAGGTGGTATTCATTGTGGAATATCACATTCAGACGATCAGTGATCTCTGCAATAGAAGGGGGGGCGTCAGCCCTCCATTTAGCTGCGATGCTCAACCTTGCAGCAGTTAAAACATTAGAAATCAGCATTCTGGAGTCCCTGGGAAAGAGATCGATCCCTACATGTAAGATTGCCAGCTGCGGCGACACCTGGACACGTATGCCCGCTACCGACCCCATCAAGCCAGAGATGACTGCCCAAAAGGGGGCCAGTCTGGGGCAGGACGAACACATGTGGGCCAGTGTACCTCTTTCTCCACAGCCCCTCCAGCATAGAGGGGATCGATCCTGGGAGAAGCGTGCCAGGGTCACCGGAGGGTAATACCACCTTTTCTTCAGGATTTCCAGGTGATTAACACATCTGGAAGCTGCCTTTAAGACCCTCAGTCCCCTATACCAGTCTTCCTCCGGGGCCGTGAACCCCAGGTCTTCCTCCCATCTCCTCATGTAGCTTGGTTTATTGGGGAACAAGGCCGCAGTCAAATGTCTATACACTCCCGACAAAGCTTTTTGTTTAGTGGGGGAAAAAACTTTTGAAAATGGGAGACCTCAGGGGAAGGGCGGGCCCCCACGTCCCCCCCAAGAGAGCTAAAGAAATGTGAGATCTGCGCATATTGGTAGAAAGTCCTCTCTATACCCGGAAATCTCACACAAAGGCTCGAAAAGGGGCTGAGACAACCCGACTCAAGGAGGTCCGCACAGTTGCGGATCCCTGCCCGCGTCCAAGGACCAATGTTCAGGAAGGGGATATGAAAAGGCAAAGCCCTAATGTCTATATCCTTAGGGGATAATGAGATCTGCTTCCCCACCTCTTCCCTCCAGGTTCGCAAGAGTGAGACCATCGTGGGGAGCTGCAGGGACACTCTCGTAGGGGCCAAGCACTCTGCCTCCAAAAGATGGCACAGAGAACCAGTCCCAAGGAGAGCAGACTCGAGACCCACCCAGCCCCCAGTGCCCCTCGCCATCCACCAAAGCTTGGCCTCTTGAAGCAGTGTAGCTCTGTAGTACGCCAACAAATTAGGAACTCCCATTCCCCCTTGACTGTAAGGCAGATACATGATATTCCCGGATACTCTGGCTCTTCGGCCTGCCCAGATGTATGCATGCATGGCTCGTTGCAAGCGCATTAGTAGGTTGGAGGGAATAGACAGAGGCAGATTGCGAAAGAGATATAGAACTTTCGGGAGGAGGAACATTTTAAAAGCATTAATGCGCGCCACCCACGACAGGGCTGGCAGGGGGTGAGTGTTTGTTTCTCTGCGCAGGGAGGCCAGGAGAGCATCCACATTAACTGACACTATCCGGTGAGTGTTTGTTAGGGTGATCCCGAGGTACGGAACACCCTCCTCCCTCCAAACGAAGGGAAACTTCTGACGCAGTCTGGCAGCAAGCGGGCCCGGGACACCGATGGGGAAAATCACCGATTTAGTCGCGTTCAATTTATAATATGATAATTTGGTGAACAGGGCCAGGGCGTCCATCACCGCCGACAGGGAGGTCTCTAAGTCAGTGCAAGCTATAATAATATCATCGGCGTAGAGCCCAATTTTATGGGATATCTCACCGACGGAAAACCCATTTATAGCCGGGTTTGATCTAATAGATTCCGCCAGCGGTTCGATTATCAAGGAAAAGATAATAGGAGACAGGGGACAACCCTGGCGGGTACCGTTGGTCAGAGAAAAGGCCGAGGAGAGAAATCCGGAGGAGAGCACTCTGGCGTTCGGGTTGGAGTACAAGGCCAAAATAGCCGAAAGAACAGGGCCCCGAAACCCAAATTTCTCTAGGACAGAGGCCAGGTAACCCCAGTGCACCATCAAACGCCTTTTCAGCGTCAAGTGACAGGAGGGCACTGGGGATCCCAGCCCTTTCAGCCACACTAATCAAATCAATAAAGCCCTCGTGCCGTCCTTCGTCTGCCTCCCGCTCACAAAGCCCACCTGATCCACATGCAGCAGTGACGTGGTGACTCTCTGGAGTCGGCATGCCAGGAGTTTTGAGAACACCTTCACGTCGCAGTTGAGCAGTGAAATCGGACGGTAGCTACCAGGGTCGTTCGGGGGTTTCCCCTGCTTTGGAATAGTGACAATAGTCGCCGCGAGGGCACAGGGGGAGATGGTACCCGCTCCCTGCCATAATTTGCACACCCTCGTGAGGAAGGGAGCCAACAAGCGGGCGAATGTACGGTAATAATCGTTGGGGAGACCGTCCGGGCCCGGGGCGGAGTGGCGTTTAGTGGAACAGACAACCTGTAAGATTTCAGCGTCCGTTATAGGGGAGTTCAGGTCGTCCAGTTGCTCCGGCGACAAGCGGGGAAGCCACAAGTCGTCCAGGAACCTCTGGAAGTCCTCCAGGGTCGGGGCCGGTGCTGAAGGGTCATCTTTAATGTTATAGAGTTGAGAGTAGTAGTGTGCGAAAGCATCTGCGATCTCGATGGGGTTAGAGCGAAGCACACCGGAGTGGTCTTTCAAGGCCGAGATAGAGGATATAAGCTCCCTTTTCTTAATACGCTTGGCCAGAAGGGCCCCGGCCCGATCTCCTGCGGAGTAGAAGGACAGCTTGGATCTGCGGAGGCCTTTCTCATGCTGCGACAGCAGAAATACCCGCAACGGTGTCCTAACAGCATACAACTGCTGACTCACTCCGGGAGAGGGGGTCGTTTTGTGGATCTCCTCCAGGTCTTGGAGGCGGGCCAAGAGTTCCTCTCTGCGCCTTTCTCCTTCCCTTTTGAGACGGGAGGCCTGTTGGATAAACAGTCCTCTAACATACGCCTTATGGGCCAGCCACATCGTCTCGTCAGAGACCTCCCCGTTATCATTATGGAGAAAATAGTCAGAGAGCGCACGTTCTATATCTGTAACCATCTGCTGACATGATAAGAGGTCTGGGTTGAGCCTCCAGGAGTACGTGCCCGAGGTCTGCCCGCCAGGGAGAGGGACAGGGAGGTAAGAGCGTGGTCGGACCACGTAATGAGTCCCACATCCGCTTTGGTACAGACAGGCAGGGTCCCACTATCCACCAAGAAAAAAAATCGATGCGCGAGTAGGACCTATGCCTGTTAGAGTAGAACGTATAGTCCCGCTCCCCGGCGTGCAGGTACCTCCAGATGTCATGCAGGTGTAGAGACCTGCATAGGCAACCCAATTCTCCCTGGCAACAGCCCGACCCGCCGAGGAATCTGAGTGGCGGGACATTACAGCATTAAAATCCCCAGCCATTACCAGCATACCCTAGAATGTTTCTCTACCAGTTTCATAAGAGAGCGGAAAAACTTGATCTGAAAAGCATTTGGCGTGTATAGGGTCACTAGAGTAAACAGCATGTCATACATTTTACATACGAGGATTAGAAACCTTCCAGCAGGATCTGCCACAGACTCCAGAAGCTGAAAAGGAATGGATGATCTAATAAAGATCCCCACCCCCGCCTTCTTCCCATCGCTGTTAGCAAAGTAGGATTTGCCGTAGAGGCAGTGGTGGAATCTAAAGTTATCTGCCTGTAGCAGGTGAGTTTCTTGAACACATATAACGTCCGCTCTGTTCCTGCGGGCTTCAGACCAGAAGAGAGAACGTTTCACAGGAGAGTTCAGACCGTTCAAGTTCATTGAAAATAGTTTAAGGCTCATGGTGGATTGTAGGGGGAGCCCAGATAGTCTCGAATCTCACCAGGGAAAAGTCCAGGACAGGAAGAGGGAGACCCAAGGGGTCGAGACAGGGGGTAATAACAACAAAACATCCATGTAAACTGTAGGGGCAGACCGGAGTCTGCTGTTGGGGAGGCAGAGGCCCCACGGATGAGCACCCGGGGGCCCCCATCTCGCCAGGGCAACCAACAGGTTAACATTACTCACGAAACCCAACAGGGCGGGGTGCGACATCCCAGTCACGTATACGACTCAAGTGTCACATCATGTGTCAGCGAGCAGTATCCCACTCCGGATCCATCCTTTGCTCAGCCGGGGAAGCAGGTTTCCTCTTGGCCTGGGAATCAGTGGAACCAGCAAGACCCCAGGCTTTCAGAGCTTTATCCAGCAGCTTGGGGGAAGTGAAGATATGGCGATCCCCCTTGTACGCAAATCGGACTCGCACTGGAGTGCCCCAGCTGTACGGGATCCCAGCAGCCCGCAGGGTCCTGCACATAGGACCGAATTCCTTCCGTTTCGCCAGAGTGCCCACAGAGAGGTCAGGGTAGGCTGAGACGTTGGTTAAGGCGCCGGGCAGCTCTGGATTCCCTCGCAGGGCAAGCATGAGATCTTCTCTGAGTCTGACCGAGGGCAGGCACGCCAGGACATCTCTCGGCAGCGCAGGGTTCACATGGGATGGTTTGGGGATCCTGTGTATGCGATCCGGTTTCACCAGAGCAGGAGCAGTGCCAGGGAGGACATGCAGAATCAGCCCGGCGAGGAGATCAGGCAATGCAGAATCAGCCACATCCTCAGGAATCCCCCTCAGCTTAACGTTAGCCCTCCTGCTCCTGTCCTCCATCTCCCAGAGTTTAGCCTGCTGAGCCTCAAACTTCCTCTCCATAGAATCGAAGCTGTCAGCCAGGGAATTGTGGGCTGAGGCAAACTGAGCCATCTTCTTCTCCAGATGGCCAGTACACTCCCCGAGGTCTGCTACCTCCTTCTTAATATCTCCTAGTATATTTTGGAGATCTTCATGCATTGTCACCCTAAATGAGGATAGAAGTCTCTGCATAGTTCGCTCTGTAAGTGGTGCATCTATGCCTGCTGCATGCTCCTGCTCCCCCCTCCCCCCTCCATTAGAACATGAGGAGGGAGAGCAGGGCCTCTGCTCTGGTGCCATCTTAGCCTGAGAGGGAAGGGGGCCCCTGTGGAAATAGTCCGTGACCCTGGGGGTACCTGGCTGTGATTTCGAGCTCTGAGGCATCCTGGGGTTCCAGGGGTGTTGCATAGTTCTCTGGGATCGATTGCAGGCCGGGTGAGAAGTGCTGGGAGCTGCTGTGAGTCTGTGACCAGGGAGCCCTGAAGTTATGCAGCTGCTTCCATGAAGGTCGATGCCACGCCCCAGGTATGCAGCAGTCTTGAAATTGCCAAACTATTGAAGCATGATCACCGAACAATCAAGCGTTTCATGGGAAATAAAACAGGGTAGCAAGAAGCGTGTTGGGCAAAAAAGGCACAAAATAAGTGCCCATGAATTGAGGAAAATCAAGAGTGAAGCTGCCAAGATGCCATTTGACACCAGTTTTGCCATATTTCAGAGCTGCAACGTTACTGAAGTATCAAAAAGCACAAGGTGTGCTATACTCAGGGACATAGCCAAGGTAAAGAAGGCTGAAAAACAACCACCTTTGGACAAGAAACATAAGATAAAACGTCAAGACTGGGCCAAGGAATATCTTAAGACTGATTTTTCAAAGGTTTTATGGACTGATGACTCTTAATGGGCCAGATGGATGGGTCAGAGGCTGGATCAGTAAAGGGCAGAGAGCTCCACTCCGACTCAAGACGCCAGCAAGGTGGAGGTAGGATAATGGCATGGGCTGGTATCAAAGATGAACTTGTGGGACCTTTTTGGGTTGAGGATAGAGTGAAGCTCAACTCCTGGATCTATTGCCAGTTTCTGGAAGACAACTTCTTCAAGCAGTGGTACAGGAAGAAGTAGGTATCGTTCAAGAAAAACATGATTTTTATGCAGGACAATGCTCCATCACATGCATCCAACTACTCCACAGCGTGGCTGGCCAGTAAAGGTCTAAAAGAAGAAAAAATAATGACATGGCCCTCTTTTTCACCTGATCTGAACCCCATAGAGAACCCGTGTTCCCTCCTAAACTGTGAGATCTACAGGGAGGGAAAATAGTACACCTCTCGGAACAGTGTCTGGAAGGCTGTGGTGGCTGCTGCACGCAATTTTGATCGTAAACAGATCAAGCAACTGACAGATTCTATGCATGGAAGGCTGTTGAGTGTGATCATAAAGAAAGGTGGATATATTGGTCACTAATTTTTTTGGGTTTTGTTTTTGCATGTCATATTGGTTTACCTGGTGAAAATAAACAAGTGAGATGGGAATACATTTGGTTTTTATTAAGTTGCCTAATAATTTTGCATAGTAATAGTTACCTGCACACAGGGGTGCACCGAGCCCCACTGCCGCCTGAGCCGCGGCACTGATTACGGGGGTAGGGGGTGCTGATGAAGCCTTCTGCAGTGACCGGGTCACCACTGCCGTCTGAGCCGCGGCAGTGTTTGCAGGCCGCGGCCGTGAGTACCGGGGGGGGGGGTGCTGTTGAAGCTTGGCTGCCGCCCCTTCTGTGCCTCTCCCCCGGCGGTCGCCGCTTACCTGCGGTGCGACGGGGTGAGGGCCGGCGCCATGACAGGGGGAGGCTGTTTGCATGAGGCGCCGCCCCCTTCTGCACAGCCGCTCCCCCTGCCTGCTGCCGCTTGAATGACAGGGCTCACACTGTCCAATGGACGGTGCGGCCCTGCCTGCACAACCAGATATCCTCCTTAAGGCCCCGTTACACAGCACAACATCATGAATGATATCGCTTAAACGTCACGGATTTGGAGTTGTTCAAGCGGCATTGTTACAACCTCCTCGCGTGTGGCGCTGCTAAGTTGCAACGATAAATCGTTGGATCGTTGATCGCAGGTTTGAGAACATGTTCTCAAACCACACGATCAACGATCAACCAACCTGGTATATCGTTGTGTTTAACACCGCGATAATGATGTCGTTCACGACTTCGCCCATTCACAGTAATAAACAGGTATCGTTCGCTGGGTTGTGCGAACGATACCTGCTCACAACATCGTTGGCGAGTCGTACACGATATCTAGATGTGTGACATCTCACCAACGATGTCAAAATGATCTCTTAAACGACCGCACGCCCACGAAATCGTTGCCGACATTGTCCCAACGTCGTGCTGTGTAAAGGTGCGTTAAGATCGCCAATTCTAAAAAAAAAAAACAAAAAAAAAAAAAAAACACTAACTTCCAAAAATATTAAGCTCTGACATTTAGGAGTCTTTTGGGTTGATTGAGAACATAGTTGTTAATCAATAATAAAAATAATCCTCTAAAACACAACTTGCCTAATAATTCTGCACACAGTGTATATAATACACTATGTAAGTGGCAAAAAAAAGGTTTTCAACAAAAACATACTGAAAAACATTTTTTGCAGTGTATGAATTTGTTCTAAGAAATAGAATCGCCTCCATTAGATCCTCCTTCACAGATGACCTCAAATCTGACCTAACAATTTTAAGGCTAGAGAACAACCTCTGTACAATAACTTGGGTTAGAAGCAAAGCCGTAACTACATAGGCATCATCCCTAACAATCTTCGGGTATAAAGGAATTGCCTCATGCACTGTCAGTTTTGATGAACGGTTGAATTTTTCTATTTCTTTGAGAGCAAGTGAATAATTTTGCTGAAATGTGGTCAATCTGCTTGCTATAGGAGATGGAGTGAAATCTTTTTCCTTGCGGCAACACTTTGTCTGCTCCATGTTATCCAAATACTTCTCTAAAGGGGATGTCACACGCGTCAATATCGCTGTCAATGTCGCTCGTACGTCACGGATTTTCAGTCGCTCGAGCGACATAAAAGTGACGCAGGAGCGACATTGAAGCGTGTGACCAAGCGATGCAACCAGCGACATGTCGCTGATTGCCGATCGCAGGTTTCACTGCCAGATGTAAAACATGTCGCTCATCGCTCAGTAGACCTTGTGCATCGCTGCGTGTGACACTAAACTCAGCGACGTATTTTCTATTTTGACAACGTACAAGCGACTAAATAAAATCGCTCGCAAGATGGCGACATCACCGCATCGCTGGGTCATATTGACGCGAGTGACATCTTACCTGCGATAATTTCACATCGCTCAGGCGATTAATAATATGTGACGCATGAGCGATATCGCGGGCGACATTGACACGTGTGACAGGCCCTTTAGTTAAACTCCTCATCTGATAAGGATGAAGATATGTCAGCAGTAGCACTGTCAGGACCCAAGTCTTCTTGCGCCTGGCAGTCATGTAGGCCACTCATCCTAGCTACTACCTCAGTCAGAGCTTCTTTTCCTTTAGTAAGCTGTTGATCATCAAGCGGTATACAATGACTTGGGTCCACATAAATAGCTGCCAGATGATTATTTTCCAATAGTTGTGTCTTTCTCAGTTTCATTGAAGCAGAAATGCCACCTGCGATTAAACCTCCTCTTTGGGACAGGCAAAAGAGCAAGTTCTTCCACTCCCTTATGAAAATGCCAGGAGTTAAATCCTCAGCTTGTAATTTTCTAGTCACAGTAAATGGGTGATTAAGCAATTTCTACAATTCAGCCACCTGTGTCCATTAACCTTCATTTAGGGTTACCTGAGGGTTCGCCATATCTATAAGAAACGGTTTTAGTTCAAGCAATCGCTCAATCATTAAATAAGTGCTGCCCCACCGAGTGGTTTGATCGACAATTGCCCCTTTCCCAGTACGGGTCATTCCATGTCAACTGAACCAATGATTATTACCTCTATATTTTTAATTCTTTTGAGATTTTGTTATTTGATAATAGCATGTCAGACAATGGAAAATGTGAAGAGAAAAATGTTTTAAAAAAATTTATTTTTAAAAAAAATGATTTTCAAAGTTCGGAAAAAGTGCGAATTTCGCTGTTGCCTGCTTTTACGTTTCTCCTCATAACTAAGGCTAGGAATAAGATAGAGACACAAAATAAACACCATTCTACTCAGAACTATACAGGCTTTCACCAGATATGTCACAAGAGGATCTTTGTTAATATTTTACCCATGTGATTGGAAGTGCAAAACTTTAAAACGCATTTCCAAAAAATCGGCGCGCTTTAAATATTTCAAAAACTGCCCATGTGTCTGCTATGCTCTTAGCCACATCTGTACCAAATTTTAAGTTGGGATCGCGATGAGATCATATTTTAAAATATTTTACTATTAATAGCGTCAATGGGTCATTCCATATCAAGTGATCTAAATATGAATATTTTTTTTTTACCTGACGTCTTTAGATTTTTTTTATTTTTTTTCCTTTATGAAGTACTACTTTAGTTAATAACAAATTAAAATTTCAGAATTTTTTTCTTCATCAGTTAATTTTTTACAGATTTTTAAAGTTTAAAAAAAGGGTGAATTTTGGCCTGGTATGACTTTACATTTTTTTATCTTGGGCTAGAAATAAGATAGAGAAACAAAATAAGGAGAATTTTGTATACTTACCGTAAATTCCTTTTCTCTTAGCCTCTAATTGGGGGACACAGGACCGTGTTATGCTGCTGTCCACTAGGAGGCGACACTAAGCAATCTGCAAAAGAGTAACAGTGGCTCCTCCTCCTCAGCATACACCCCTGGGGCAGGCACTGCCTCCTCAGTTTTGTGCTAAAGCAGTAGGAGAAGTAACAAGGTTAACCAATACCAACAAAGCCTGGCAAGGCCATAACGTAACAATATAAGAGTAACAAAAACCACTAGAAACAAGGCCGTATGGCCAACAGGGTGGGTGCTGTGTCCCCCAATTAGAGGCTAAGAGAAAAGGAATTTACGGTAAGTATACAAAATTCTCCTTTTCTCCTTCGCCTCATTGGGGGACACAGGACCGTGGGACGTCCCAAAGCAGTCCCTGGGTGGGAAAGACAATGGAACTAATGATACTGAACAAGTCAGTAAACCGATAAATACCTACAGGTGAGCAACTGCCGCCTGAAGGATGCACCTACCCAGGCTAGCGTCCGCCGAGGACTGGGTATGAACACGGTAGTGCTTGGTAAAAGTGTGTAAACTCGACCAGGTGGCCGCCTTACACACTTGGAGAGCCGAGGCTTGGTGCCGAACGGCCCAAGAGGCCCCCACGGCTCGGGTAGAATGTGCCTTGATCCCCGCTGGAAGAGGAGTAGTTTTCATCTTGTAGGCGTCTTGGATAGCTGATCTAATCCACCTAGCCAGTGTAGCCCTGGAAGCTGGCATACCCTTACGAGGGCCTTCCGTCAGAATGAACAGAGTATCTGACTTACGGAAATGCGCAGTTCTAGACACATAAATGCGAAGCGCCCTGACGAGATCCAGAGTATGCAAAGCTCGTTCGAACCTGTGAATCGGAGCCGGACAAAAGGAGGGCAATGAAATATCCTCATTCAAATGAAATGAGGAGACAACCTTAGGCAGGAATGACGGTACCGGACGGAGTACAACCTTGTCCTGATGGAAAACCAGGAAGGGTGGCTTACAAGAAAGCGCAGAGAGTTCCGACACTCGGCGAAGGGAAGTGATAGCCACTAGAAAAACCACCTTCAGAGTCAGAAGGAGGAGAGAGGTGTCCCGAAGAGGTTCAAAGGGAGGTTCCTGCAGAGCCGTAAGTACCAGGTTAAGGTCCCACGCGTCTAAAGGGCGTTTGTACGGAGGGACAATGTGATTGACTCCTTGGAGAAAAGTTTTAACCTGTGGCTTTACAGCAAGGCGGCATTGAAAAAGTACTGAAAGAGCTGAAATCTGACCCTTAAGGGAACCTAGGGAGAGACCAGATTCTAACCCCGACTGAAGGAACCCTAGAACTAACGGCAAGGAATAGGGAAGAGGGGGTTGATCCCGAGAAGAGCACCACGCGAAAAAGGCTTTCCAGGTGCGATGATAAATTTTTGCCGATGCCGACTTCCGTGCTCTGATCATGGTCTGAATAACGGCAGAGGAGAAACCTGCTTGGGTTAGTACCCAGGTCTCAAGGGCCACGCCATCAAATTCAGGGCGTCTGAATTCTGGTGGTAAAACGGGCCCTGAGACAGGAGGTCGGGGCGACAAGGGAGGCGCCAGGGAACGTCCGCCGTGAGCTGCACGAGATCGGCGTACCATGCCCGTCTGGGCCAGTCTGGGGCAATGAGAATGACTGGAATGCCCTCTTGCTTGATTTTCCGCACCACTCTGGGAATGAGAGGCAGAGGAGGGAAGATGTAAGGCAGCTGGAACTGAGACCAATTCTGAACTAGGGCATCCGCCCCTAGAGCTCGCGGGTCGTGAGATCTGGCTATAAACATGGGAACCTTCGTGTTGAACCGAGATGCCATCAGATCTACATCCGGAGTCCCCCAGCGACGGCATATTTGCTGGAACACGTCGGGATGTAGAGACCACTCTCCCGAGTCCATGCCCTGGCGACTGAGGAAATCCGCTTCCCAGTTTTCCACTCCGGGATATGAACTGCTGACAGCGTTGAGTTCGTCGATTCTGCCCAGTGTAGAATGCGTTGCACTTCGTGCATGGCCTGGAGACTGCGGGTTCCGCCTTGATGGTTGATGTATGCCACGGCCGTGGCATTGTCTGACTGAATCCGGACTTGTGTTCCTGCCAGCATGGAATGAAAAGCCTTCAGAGCTAGAAATATGGCTCGGATTTCCAGGAGATTGATGGGCTCGGCCGACTCCGCTGGGGACCATGTTCCCTGTGCCGTGTGATGACGATGTACCGCTCCCCATCCGCTGAGACTTGCGTCGGTGGTGACGATCTTCCAGCAAACCGGTAGAAAGGACCTTCCCCTTGTGAGGGAACGAGGTTTGAGCCACCAATGGAGGGAGCTCCTCGCTGCAGGAGACAACCGGAATAATCTGTCCAGGGCAGAAGGATTCCTGTTCCACGAAGTCAGAATCTCCCGTTGGAGAGGCCTGAGGTGAAGTTGAGCGAACGGCACCGCCTCCATAGAGGCAACCATCCTGCCCAAGACTCGCATGGCGAACCGAATCGATTGAGGAAACGGCCGTAGGAGGGTGTGGACTCCCTGTCGAAGGGCCTTCGCCTTTTCCTGAGGGAGAAGGACCAGACCCCTGGGGGTGTGGAAGCGCATCCCGAGGAATGTTAGACATTGTGACGGGACTGGAGACGACTTCCGCAGATTCACCAACCAGCCTAGACGACGCAGGGTGTCCACCGTGATGTAAACACTCTGCTGACACTCCCTGAAGGAGGGAGCTTTGATGAGCAAATCGTCTAGGTATGGGAGGACTACCAGTCCTCTTGTGTGCAGTATGGTCATGACAGCCGCCATGACTTTGGTGAACACCCTGGGAGCCGTCGCTAGGCCGAACGGGAGGGCCACAAACTGATAATGGTCCTGGTTGATGGCGAAGCGGAGAAACTGCTGGTGAATTGCCGCGATTGGGATATGAAGGTAAGCGTCCTGTATGTCGATGGACGCGAGAAATTCGTCCTTCTCCATGGACGCTATGATGGAGCGCAGTGACTCCATGCGGAAATGCCGAACCTTCACGAAGGAGTTTAACTGTTTTAGATCTAGAATGGGGCGAACCGCTCCTCCTTTTTTGGGTACCACAAAAAGGTTTGAGTAGAACCCTTGGAAGCGTTCGGCTGGCGGTACCGGTATGATGACACCGGCCGTCAGAAGGGAATGTACCGCTTGAAAGAAGGTGCGAGCTTTGGGCGGATGAGCAGGTGGGATTGACAGAAAAAAACGATTTGGAGGAAGGGCCGTAAATTCTATGGTGTATCCGGAAGACACCAAGGTGTTTACCCACTTGTCGTCGGTAGAAGCGAGCCAGACCTGACGAAAGCGAGAAAGTCGGCCGCCAACCTGAATAGTGTCTCCCGAATGGGGAGAGTCAGGAAGAAGAGAATCTGCTAGGCTTTGAGCCCTTAGATCTGGGCTGGCGAGAATGGGACTGCCAGTTTGCGCCAGTCTTCCGTGTCGTCTGGGTGCGTTCCCTACGGGGGGACCTATTGGCCGCCGTTGGGGGCTTCGAGACTGACCAACCAAAGGAGTTCCGAAAGGATCGGAAACGGGTTTGTTGGCGACGAGTGAAGGGTCGCTTAATCTGACGTTGTGGAAGAGAGGTACTCTTACCCCCAGTGGCGTCTGAAATCAATTGATCCAGCTTTTCGCCAAATAAACGGCCACCATTGTACGGAAGACATGTGAGCGACTTTTTTGACGCTGCGTCTGCCTTCCACTCTCTTAACCAGAGGGCTCGCCTAATAGTTATGGCGTTGGAAGCCGCAGCCGCGGCACAGTTAGCCGAATCGAAGGCAGCATGCATAGAATATTCGGCGGTAACCGCAATTTGAGTAACCTGGTCTAACAAGGCTGGGTCGACCTGCAAGGACCGAAGAGCCGAGTGTACCGAATGAGCTCTAGTCATAATAGCCTTAGAGGCCCAGACTGAAGCAAAGGCTGGGCCTAGAGAAGAGCCTGAGGCCTCAAAAACGGACTTCGCCATCTGCTCCACCTGACGGTCAGTGGCGTCCTTTATGGATGAACTGTCCGGTAAGGACAGGAGGGTCTTGGTAGCTAGACGGGATACGGGCGGGTCCACCTGTGGCGGATCTGTCCAATCCTGGGTAACCTTAGGCAGAAAAGGATAACGCGTTTCCAGAGCCTTACGGTTACCAAACCGTTTGTCAGGATGTAACCTATGCTTTTTAAGAATTTCCTGGAACTCTGGATGGTCCGAGAAATGCTTGTGTGGTCTCCTGGCTCTTTTAAAGGACACCTTGTGCTCCGGCACATCAGCCGGAGGGTCTGACACCTCCAGGACCTGGTTGATGTCAGTAATCAAATCCTCCACCAGTGCCACCGTATCGGTCGCATCTAAGTCTAGGGACTCATCTAAGTTACCCTCTGAGTCCGTAGAACAGAGACCTTCGGACTCCTGCGCGTCATCTTGACGCCTGCGGGATGCAGATCCCGCAGGGGACTCTGGAGATGGAGGAGGTCTCTTACGGCCAGAGTCGGAGACTGACTGGGCAGAGTCGGCAGTATGTCGCGGTTCCAAGACTTCTGGCTGAGGCGCAGAAGCCTGAACGGCGGGTTCAGGAGGCGAACGGGCTTGCATAAACTGCAGCAGTGTGGCAGACAATCTGTCAATGGACTGTGTCATATTCTGAGACATAACTGCGGCCCATGCAGGGGTAGGGTCAGGGGCACCGGTAGCCGTCCGGGCAGTGGGGGTCTCAGTATCTGCAGCCTGCGTGCAGCTCTCACAGTGTGGCGAGGTGCATCCTGCAGGGAGGTCAGCCTGACAAATAGTGCAGGTACCATAGTAAGTGCTGGCTGCCTTGGAGCCTTTCTTACTCTTACTGCCAGACATTGTGGTATGGGCTATAGCACAGAAATAGAGATAACCAGGAGACCCCTGAGTAAACAGGCACTCTCTAGCTATCCAGCTAGGTGCCTGGACCCTTAGTGGTGGGGCTGAATAGGGTCGCTGTGGAGACTTTCCCCCTGTAACAGTGCCTGCTGCAGGAGGGGATGTGGAGTAGAGGGAGAGAGAGAGAGAGGGACAGAGAACCTCTGCAGAGGAGATCCCTGCAGAGGTCTTACCAGTCCCAGCGCCGCTGTCCAACAGGCCGCCCGGATCCTGTGTCCCCCCTGGATGGCTGGACGCTCCACGTGCTGTAATGGCGACCGTGGAGGAGAAGGAGGAAGGGGCGGAGCTAAACGGGCGGGATCCGGCCTGGAAAACGCGCCCGTTCTCGGCTCCGCCCCCGCTATGACGCGCGGTCAGCGTCATCCAGCGGGGCGGGACGGGGGCGGCACAGGGGCGGCGACCTCCGCGCTAGGCCCAAGCCGGGGCCTCAATTAGTTGAGGTCCCCGGAAATAGTGAGGGGCCGGCGCGGAGGCGCGAAAAAAACGCTGGGGGGCCCAGAAAAACGGGGGAAATGTGATGTCCCCCCTTGGCATTGGCGGAGAACCGCCAGAATAGCAGAGGATCTGTGCTGAGCTGAGAAGCTGCACTTGGATGCAGCTTGCAAGTGTCCAGCTCTGTGCCCCTGTCAGCCTTGTGCCTGAGGCCTGGCTGCAGTAAGTGCCCTCTCATCCAGCCCAGCACTTGTGTAGGCTCCTGCATAGCCTGCGCTGCTGCAGGCAGTCATGCAGTCTCCAGCCCATGCAGCCTGTGCTGCTGATACCTGGTGTTGCCACTGCCTAAAACACCCAGGGGTGATTAGGGGGACGTCATCTGGCAGGTAGTCATCTCTACTTCGCCTCAGACCGCAGGGAATGAGGAAGGTGGATGTTATGCTGGGCTGTCTCAACTTTAACCCAGCAACCCAACAGTGGGAGGCCGAGAAAGGAGTACGGCATATGTAACGATTCTCAACTTCAACCCAGCGCCCCAACAGTGGGTGGCCGAGGAAGGAGCATGCCGGGGGCCACGCCGGACCCACTTTTCTTCTTTATGATGAAAATTCACCAAGAGGAAAATGGACGTGTGCCTCCTTCGACACTAAGCAAAAAACTGAGGAGGCAGTGCCTGCCCCAGGGGTGTATGCTGAGGAGGAGGAGCCACTGTTACTCTTTTGCAGATTGCTTAGTGTCGCCTCCTAGTGGACAGCAGCATAACACGGTCCTGTGTCCCCCAATGAGGCGAAGGAGAAAAACACCATTCTACTCAGAACTGACCAGGCTTTCACCAGATATGTCACAAGAGTATATTTCTTAATTTTAATTTTTTACCCATGCGAACGCAAACGCAACATTTTGAAACACATTTCCGAAAAAACGTTTTAATAAAAATTTTCCAAAACTGCTTATGTGTCTTTTATGCTCTTAGCCACATCTGTACCAAATTTCAAGTTGGGATCGTGATGGGATCATATTTTAAAATATTTAACTATTATAGTGTCAATTCAAAAATCTTGAATTCAGATCTGTTCAACCTGTGGTCTAAAAGCGTGGGGTCTATATTTATCAAATCCATTATTTTTAGACATTACTGTATTATTTTGATATGTTACAGCTTAGAAGCAGGAGAGGACATATAGGAAAAAGCTTTGTTAGGGCTCAACCTGAGAAAGCACAGGGATAGACAGTGAATGCAGAGCAGATGATAGGCCAGCAGCTCTGTCAATCATGTTAAGTGTCTACCCACTGCATTCAGGAAGTAAGACAGCTCGTTCAGACCTTTCATGTCCTGACATCTTCACTCCTGAACAAACAATAGTCTGTACAAAGCCATCAAGGCTGTGTACTAAAATATGGGTGAGTAAATATATTAATAGTTTAATGCTTTTATTATTAAGGGCCAATACACACAGTGCTATTCTTAGGGATCATCATTCAGAAAAACAGCCCCATTGATTTCTATGGGGTTCACCACATGCAGTGTTTTTGGAAACACTCAAAAGTGAGTAAATCACTGCTTGAACTACTTTATAATCGCTGCAATAAACGCAGCATTTATCATTTATATAAAAAAAAGCTGCCATTTTTTTCCACTAGCGATTAAAAAAAAACTAACGCATATGTGGTAAAAACTTGGTAGAAAAACAAGCTGCCAAAACTGCAGCGTGTATCTGCAGACAGAAAAAACTCTGCGCGCTAGCCCTAAAACTCACTTTATAGTAATACAGTTCTTTCTCAAGTGTACTGTAAATCTTTATTTTTATTACCTATCTTCCTTACTTAATATTAACTGTATTTTTCCCACACAGCAATGGCTGCTACTTCTCAAGAAACAGCATTTTATCATTGACACTGTTGCAATCCTTTTGAAAAAATATAAATATGATTGGCGCTGGTGGCTGGCTACTGTACTCTCCAAAAATTGTGAAAATGAAGAAGTAGAATTGACTTTATTGCATCCTTCTGGTCCAGCGCCATCCTTTGTGTATCCAAGAAAGCCAGACATTTTAAAAGTGCACAAAAATCAGATATTAACTCAGGCGGAGCCTAACACCGTGACAGGCCGAACATACTCTTTGACACACAAGGAAATGGCGATTGCTAGTAAGCGTTTATGGACAAGATTACATTTCACCCACTAGAAGGGACAAATTGATAAAATGCCACGTTAAAAACATACTATTAATTGTTTGATTAGTTCATAATTTATAGAACGATGATTTAACTACTGTACTATTCTTATTAAACACTTCATAAATCACATGTTTAGTGATAGAATAGAAAACAAATTTATATGTATAAATAGGGGTTAACATTTTTGGTTCTTTTAATCTTGTTTAATCAAACTTGAGGATATGATCACCTTTCTTCTTTTGGTTTGTTCAATACATTCAAGTTGAAAATGCTGAGCGTTGTGTTCTGATGAGTAAGATGTATTTATCCTGGCACTTATGGGATTTGTTTTTTGTGTTTCTTTTTTGTTGCATATAAATGTTTTATTTAATAAGTTGTGATAACTCATACAACCATAAAATAAAAAATATATAAATTTGACAGGTCCCAAGTTGAATCTCTGCACAAATATAACCAAGAACACAATCAGTCATTTTTTCACAATTGCCCGTCAATAGTTTGAATTTGATATAAAGAAACATAGTCTTGTAACATATCAAATGAAAGCTGTTACCGTTCTAAGTAAAATGATGCCTCTCCCACTTCATTATCTTATTTCTAGCCTGAGATTAAAAAAAATGTAAAGTCATACCAGGCCAAAATTCAACCTTTTTTTAAACTTTAAAAATCTGTAAAAAATTAACTGATGAAGAAAAAAATTCTAAACTTTTAATTTGTAATTAACTAAAGTTGTACTTCATAAAGAAAAAGAATAAAAAAAATCTAAAGACGTCAGGTAAATAAAAAATATTCATATTTAGATCACTTGATCCAGACCCATTGATGCTATTAATATTAAAATATTTTAAAATATGATCCCATCGCGATCCCAACTTGAAATTTGGTACAGATGTGGCTAAGAGCATAGCAGACACATGGGCAGTTTTTGAAATATTTAAAGCACGCCGATTTTTCGGAAATGCGTTTTAAAGTTTTGCGCTTGCGATCACATGGGTAAAATATTAACAAAGATCCTCTTGTGACATATCTGGTGAAAGCCTGCACAGTTCTGAGTAGAACGGTGTTTATTTTGTTTCTCTATCTTATTTCTAGCCCGAGATATGATAGAAAATGTAAAGCCATACCAGGCCAAAATGCGCACTTTTTTAAAACTTTGAAAATCTGTAAAAAATTAACTGATAAAGAAAAAAAATTCAAAACTTTTTTTTTGTAATTAACTAAAGTTGTTTTTCATATAGAAAAAAAATAAAAAAAATCTGAGGACGTCAGGGAAAAAAAAATTCATTTTTGGATCACTTGACATGGAATGACCCGTACGTCTCTTCAAGATGAAATCAATATTAGGGGTTCTGGCGGCAATAACCAATTTCCTCACTTTTCCAATCAGATTTCCAGCATGTCCCTCTTGCAGACCATCTCTTATTGCCAGCTGCAGCGTGTGCACAGCACAGTGCATGTAATGAATATGAAAGTGTTTTGAAGCAGCTTCAACAAGATCATCTAAATCTGAGGTATCATTTTGCTGTTCTTCTGTAGTAATATCTTTGTTCCTCAGTTACATGAACAGCACTGTCGCCTTCTATCTCAAACATACTGAATCCTAAATTTTCTTCTAGATATTGCTCATCTTCATTACTCTCATTCATCAGTTTAATTGTACTTATGCTTGAAGCATTGTCCGTTACAATAGCAAGAACCTGTTCTTTATAGAGTACATAACCTTGCAGAACGTTTTCCACTAAGGCCTGGAGAAACTGGCTGGTGTGATGAGCTTTAGTATCTTTTACTGCCAGTGTCTTGGTAATTTCTTTGTTGTCACAAACATCTAACATTGACGGCAAAATATTTCACTCTGTGACGTTTGCAGACATCCATTTGAGAGTCTTTTTAAGATCTTCCTTTTGTTTAAGGGCTTCTTCAATCACTAATTTTCTAATACTTTCCCTTTCCAGAAAAACACCAAGTTTGCTGGCCATTTCTCCATTAAGAGCTGTAAAAGCTGTTCGTGCTAACAATGATAACGGGTACACCATCCTTCCAAGCTGTGAGAGCTATTTTTTAAACATAACTGCTGTCATTGTTACACTAACTTTGTCAATTAACAAAATATCTTGTTAATGTTTGAGACGCTCTTTCCTCCTCCCTTTCCTGGCGGCAGGAAGTGCTGGGCACTGGATTCTTGGTGCTGCTGTTATTTACAACACTTCCACCCAGAGGTTTTGAAAGCTGTGACTGAGAAAAATGTCTTTTTTAGATTGGAAGCTCTTGTAGGAGCATTTTTATCACTGCCTGAGTATGCACTGATTTTGGCATCACAGCATTTGTTTTCATCTGTTAAATGCTCAAATACAGCTGACTTCATAGGAAGCTTCTTAGACATTTTGTAATCATATAAATTGACTCTCAAAATAATTTTGTCCTATAAAAAAACAATGTATATTATAATTCCAGCAAGAACAGGAACCATGCACACTGGGGAAATACAGTAGTGTTCAAAAGTCCTGCATAGGCGTGAAGAAAACTATATATTTCATACTTCTGCATCTCTACAGTGAAACTGGTGGAACATATATGTTTTTGTAATCCCTCATTGTATGCCATACTCATTTTTGAATGTCCCAAGTGTATAAATTGTTATGGTATGCGCATTTTTGATATTTTTTTTTACAGCATAACCATACCTACACCAGTACAGTGTGTAAATGGTGAACAGGTTTCTAAGTTCATTAACTTCCAATGCAAGTTCACACAGACTTAAATTTTACTTTTTAAGATTTATTATTTAATTCAGAGTCCTGAAAAGGGCCTTTTGAGTGCATCTTTAGCTTCTAATACTTTATTGGCCAGCCTTTGCTCTTGAGCACCAACATGCATTTCTGTGGCATTGAGTGAACAATCTTCTGCAGATGTTCCTGAGTGATGATGTGGTTCCAGGCCTGTATCAGAGCCTCAATCAACTCTCTCTTGGTCCTTGGCTGTTTTTTAGATCTCTCTATTGATACCTTGTGCCACAAATTTTCAATTGGATTGAGGTCCGGGGACTGGGCTGGCCAGTCAATAGTAGCCACCTTGTTCTTTTTTTTCCATTCCGTTACGGTCTTAGCTCTGTGACAAGGAGCATTATCATCCTGGAAGATATAATCCCCTGAAAACAGGTGTTGAGCAGAAGGCAGCATGTTCTTATTAAGGATGTCTATGTATTTTTTTGCATTAACCATACCCTCCACAATATGAAGCCTTCCAACACCATTGGCTGCCATACAGCCCCAGACCATTACTTTCATCGGATGTTTCACAGAGAAGCTCAAACACTCTGGCTTGTACTCTTCATGTGGAAACCTTCTCACATAAGACTTGCCATCATTTCCTAAAATGCAAAAAGTGCTTTCATCACTAAATAGCACGTTTTCCCACTCCTCCTTCCTCCATTTTGAATATTTCAATGCCCACAGTTTTCACCTTTGTCTTTGTATGGCTGTCATCAATGGCTTCTTTCGGGCCTTGCACCCTCTCAATCCTGCTTCCAAACATCTCTTCCTAACTGTTGATGTTGCTACCTCAATATTGCACTTTTCTTGCCATTCTCGCAGAAGCTGAGGAGAGAGGAGCTTTCGATTGGCAAGGGATGTTCTTATCAGTACTCTATCCTGCCTTTTAGCTGACTTTCTGGGCCGACCAGATCTGGGCCTGTCCTGGGTAATTCCAAGCTGCTTATGTTTCTGCAAAATTCTTATGACTGTACTCTGATTACAGCCGACCTTCCTTGCGATCTGGGGCCAGTACAACCCTCTTCATGTAGCTCACGATCCGCCGCTGACAAAAAGGAGATTTTTGTGTACTCACCGTAAAATCCTTTTCTCTTAGCCTCTAATTGGGGGACACAGACCGTGGGTGTTATGCTGCTGTCCACTAGGAGGCGACACTAGGCAGAATCTGCAAAAGAGTTAGTGGCTCCTCCTATGCAGTTATACACCCTGGAGCAGGAAGTGATTCCCCAGTTTTGTGCTAAAGCAGTAGGAGAGCTAACAGATAATAACAGTGACACAGGAAGTCCACGCAGGCAACCTGTGTGAACAAATATAGTTAACAAGGTAATAACAGTGTAACAAGACCTGAAACCAAACAGGCACGTGTGTAAACAGTTAAGGGATAGCAGAGTAATACTAGTACCACAAGGCGTGTAACTAAGCAGGCACATGTGGAACAGTGAAGAATTAATGAAGTAATAATCGTATAACAAGACCTGTAACTAAACAGGCTCACAGTACTACAAGGCCTGGAGCTAAACAGGCATAAGTTTAAACAGTCAACAGTTAACAGAGTTATAATAGGCAAACATGTGTAAAACATGTTAACCATGTAACAGCTGAGAAGCTATGTGAGAACTGTAGAAAAGGCCCCAAGGGCAATAGGGTGGGTGCTGTGTCCCCCAATTAGAGGCTAAGAGAAAAGGATTTTACGGTGAGTACACAAAAATCTCCTTTTCTCCTTCGCCTCATTGGGGGACACAGACCGTGGGACGTCCTAAAGCAGTCCCTGGATGGGGAAAAACAATGGAACTAGTAACACTGAGCATGGTCAGTGAAGAACAATGTACCGACAGGCGGGCTGCTGCCGCCTGGAGGGTACGTGTACCCAGATCTGCGATTGTCGAGGACTGAGTGCAGGCACGATAGTGGCTTGGGTATGAGTGTAGGCTGACCGTTTGGCTGCCTATACACTCGTTGCGCCGATACCTGTTACCGAACTGTCTAGGCGGCTTCCACGGCGTAGTAGAATGTGCCGTGACCTGCCAGAAGGGATAAGTTTTCGATCGTATAAACGACTTGGATGGTTAGAGAAAACCAACTGGTTAGAGGAGCCTTAGAGGCTGACGTATCCTTATGTCTGCCCATTGGAAGAAGTATAAGGGAGAATCTGACCTCTTGGATGGGCACTGTCTTGGATACCTAGACGCGTAGGGGCCTGACAAGGTCCCGCATATGTAGATCCTTCGCGACCGAGCGGACTGGAGTCGGGCGAAGCGATGGCAGAGGGATATCTCCATGTAGGTGGAAGGAGTAAACCTACCTTAGAAGAAGAATGGAACCAGCCATAGGACAATCTTGTCCAGATGGAAGACTAGAAAAGGATGGATTACGTGAGACCGCTGCAAGTACCGATACTTCTGCAGAGACAAATAAATGCCACCGAACCATACAACTATTTGGATGAGGATGCCAAAGGTAATATCCCATCGAGGCTGAAAAGGTGGTTCTTGTAGTGACGTGGGGACCAAGGTCAGGTCCCCACGGGTGAAAGCCTTGCTGTATGGAGACCTTAAATAGTCACCTTTCGAGGAAGGATTTCATAGAAGTCTGGTGGCAAGTGAAAAACAGCTGACAAACCTGCTGTGTGAGAGATCCTAAGGACAAACCTGAGTCTAGGTCTGAGTGGAAGAAAACGGAGAGTCCCTGGTATGAAGTAGAGCCAAGGGGAATGACCTCAAGAGGTGCCCCAAGCAAAAAAACAAAACGATTACACGTGTGATGGGATATCGCTGACAAATCTGGTGTCCTCTCTGCGACTACGGACATTACAATATCCTGAGAAAAGAACCTCTTGGGTTAAGTTCCAGGTCTCAAAGGTTACGCTAGTAACCTGAGATGCGAGGAATTCTGAGGGAGAACTGGCCGTGAGCGAGCAGGTCTGGACTGTCTGTTAGACGTCCTGGCACTGCTACTAGAAATTGGACGAGTCTACGCACCAAGTGCATGTGGGTCAGTCTGAGACCACGAAGATGATCCGGCGACATTCTCGTTTGATATTCCAGAACTGTTAGTGGGGTAAGAATATAGGAGATACAGATACCGGTCCATGCTTGGACTAGTGCGTCTGTCCCACTGACTGTGTATCCTGAGACCAGGCCAGGACGACCGGGACCGTGGCATTGAGGCGTGAGTCCGACAGGTCCATATCTGTGGTTTCCTGGCGTTGGCCTTTCGACGGAGGACTTCTAGATGAAGGAGCTAGTCCCGAGTCCAACCCTTTGAGGATTAGGAAATCCGCCTCCCAGATGAGTACACCTGGTATGAGAACAACTGGCAGGACAGTGTTTCAGGATTCCACCTAGTGAAAGATGTGGCGAACTTGTCATCTCTTAGAGACTGCGGGTTCCACCCTGGTGGTTGACATATGCCACAGTTATGGCATTGTCTGACTGTATCCTGACATGTCCGAATACTAGAAGGTGACTGAATGATTTCAGTACCAGAGATACTGCACGAATGTTCGTAGATTGAGGGGCATCATCGAGACAGGGTAAGACTACTGCCATGTACATTGTGATGGGGGTACATCGCACCCCATCCTGTTCTCGTGTAACTCCTGAGCATGGAGAATTGCAAAGGCCGGCGATGTAGCTGAGCCAATGGAACTGACTCCCAAGCTGCCACTATGCTGTCTAGGACTCTTATGGCAGTTGTGAAGGATTGAGGAGACCTCTGACGGAGGCTGTGGATGCCAAGACGAAGGAATCTGTGACTTGTCTAGGGAAATTAGACTAGAGCTGTGGATGTGTGCATCTAAAGCCCGCGGTGGTCATGCGATGCTGTGCGTCCAATACGGCTGAGACTCCATATGTGATGCTGCAGCATGCGGCCGTCAGGAGTAAGCAGTGGAGCTGGGACTCCTGGAATGTGTGTGCTGTGCTGCAGCATGTGCCTTGGAATTGCGGTAGACCTGTGGAGGTCGATCCCACAGAGTCTTCTTAACGAGCACGGTGCAAATGCCACTGTGATCGCAGTTCTTGAAAGTCATGCATTGATAAGGGAGTCATCCAGATATAGGAGACTTCTGAAATGCAGTATGGACATTGCCAACTTCAGGCTGGGAAAAAACATTGTATTGTTTGCACTTCAGCCCTTTTAAGCCTCGCCCCAACCCCCTGTGCTGACGCTTCGGAGACTCCGACGTCAGGCGGTGTTGCGGGCGGATAAGCCAGTGATGTCACGGCTAGGCCAAAACCTCGTGTAAAACGCGGGGCCCGGGAACGGCAGTGGCCCGGCATGGAGGTCCGGAGGGAGCCGGAAGTCAGGAGCGGCGCTGGCCGAAACCGGAGACTGCGCCCACAATAGTTCAGTCGCCGGTGTCCTGCGGTGCACACAGCGAGCGCTATCCCACCATGAGTATTCTCTTATTGACTCCTGAGTCGAGAAGGGACAGATGGCGTGGAAGAAGGTTCGAGCCACGGTCATACGGGGTCCAGAAGGGCCCATTCATTGGGTTAATGTGGTCGGGGGTCTGCGAGGTCCCGCTTTGAAGCGGGCTGCGCAGAGTGCTTGCACGTGTTATCTCAACCCAAATACCTAATATCGGTATAGTGAAGAGATTGGCAACAGGGCCAGTACTCCAGAGTTTCATCTTTGTAGTCTGGGGACGGAGGCCGGCCAGGCCTTGGGCCGTCACAGCTTCAACCCGAGTCCCCAACAGTGGGGAGTCGAGGAAGGACTATGGCATATAGCAAGCTCGGCTACGACCCAGCGCCTCCAACAGTGGGGAGCTGAGGACGGAGTATGCTATAGTCTTAGCTTCCAGAGACCCGTAGCTAAATTACTTGTGCAGTTTGCGGATCACGGTGTTTCATCCTGCGTCTTGTGAGACTCGACTGTCATCACCGCCAACCAGGGCTCCAGCTGTGGATTTGGAAAGGATTGGCAGACGGTCCTGGGACCCTTGCAGTTGTCAGGTGATTTTAGGTTACATCAACTGCAACTGGGCTCTCCAACAATGGAGGGCCCAGGAGAAACCTGCGAGTTAAAGTCGTAATTCCACCACAACCTAGTTCTCTCAAAGGGGATCTATTTGAGGCTGTAGCCCATTGACGGTTGCCAAGCTGTTTCTTAGGAAACTGCCGCAGGGAGGAAGTACCTCTGTGTGCCCTGAGAGTTGCAGTAAGGAGGGAGCGCCGCTGCGTTTCTTGATGCTAGGCCGCAGCTGCAAGGCATGTGTCTTGAGGGCTGCAGCGGAAACACTGCTGAACCCATTAGGCACCGACTACCTGATAAACGCAGCAGGGGGGTAGGGTGGGGCCTGCCGGGCCCCAGATCCTGGCACCTGCTGCTGTTGTGTCATCATGTAATGGCCACTGAGGGCACCTGGCCCCAGCTGTACTGTGCGGAGCTAAGGAGGAGGGAAAGGGGGTATGTAGTAGGGGGGAAGACCACAGAGCCCCTGGTTATCATGTGCCGCAGGGGAGAAGCGTGTGGAGCTGCAGCAGGGAGGAAGCCCTGCTCGGCTCCGCTGTACAGTGTGTGCATAGTGAAAACTTTACGTTTATATATGTGTTAGCCCACTGAGCCACCTCATCTGTTATAATGGCCGCCACTGCTCGAGTGGGGGCTGTAGGGAAGTCTTTACTGAAGTTAAGGGGCTCCTGTTCTGTATCAGGGCTCCCTAACCTCAGCACCCTATGCTCCTAATCCCCAGTACAACTCCCTGAGTGCTCTAGTTGCAGCTCAGGGCTTGTATGGGCAGAGGGGGGAGGGTCTGTGGCCAAAAAAGGCGCGCATGAAATCTCGCAATGAGCGAGAGGCGCCAGGAATAGCTGTCCTGCCCCCAGTGCAGCTCCAGTCCGCCCCCTCCATGACGCTGTCCGCGTCATTTTAATCATCCAGGAGGCGGGCCGGGGGCGGGAAAAGAGGCGGCGGCTCCGCGCTAGGCCGAAGCCGCGGCCTCAAGTAAAAATAGAGGCCGCAAATGATCGCAGGCCGGCGCGGAGGTCCATTCCGGGACCGGAACGGATTTGGACCCGGCTGAACCCCAGGGGCTGTGGCCACTTGAGCGCTGGCACAGAGCAGCCCCTCCATCAGAAGAACCCAGAGGACTGGGTCTCTTGGAAGTGGAGGAGAGGGTGGCAACCCCCATCAGGAGAACCGGGTCTCCTAGAGTCCAGGTACTGTTCTGGCTCTGTAAGGAGCCCAGAAAAACTGGTGCTCCTGCTCACAGTATGGGCCCCTTCAGGAGAGAGCAGCGAAGGCTGATCTCCTGGAGCAGGGTGGCAGCCCCCATCAGGAGAACCCAGGGGACTGGGTCTCCTGAGGTCCAGGTACTGTGCTGGCTCTGTAAGGAGCCCAGAAAAACTGGTGCTCCTGCCCACAGTATGGGCCCCCTCAGGAGAGAGCAGCAAAGCTGATCTCCTGGAGTGAGGGAAGAGATGTTGCAGCAGGTGGTAGCCCCCATCAGGAGAACCCAGGGGGACTGGGTAGCAGAGGCTGTGAGCAGCCTTGGGGGACCCTGCAGCCGAGGGAATTGCCATGTACCAGACAGTGCTATGGAAGGCACCTAAGGCTGGTGACTCAACCCAAGTTCCCAGCCAGGGGGAATGGGGAGGGCATCTGTAGATCCCATGGGCCCCAATACTGCAACCCAGATGTTACCTGGTGCCGTCATGTCGTCTCCATTTTCCCATGGGAGCCGAGGATCGGGGCCCCCTTGTTTTTGCCGGTTTTTGTTTCCAAGTGTCTTGCTGCTTGCGGTGGGGACATGGGGCATTTCTGCGACCCAGAACCCCATCAGTGGGGACTGGGGAGGAATGCGGGCCTCAGAACCGGCAGGTCTGGAAATCACTTTAACCCTGCACCTCCAACAGTGGAGGGCCGAGGAAGGAATAGCCCTTATCTAACAAAATAGCTCAACCCAGAGGCTCAACTATGGAGTCTGGGGAGGTATCTGTGGTCGACATGTCCCTTCAAAAGTAAAAATGCAGCTTCAAAGTAAAATAATAAAGAAATAGTAAGAACGTGTGCCTCCTTACAGACACTAAGCAAAAACTGGGGAATCACTTCCTGCTCCAGGGTGTATAACTGCATAGGAGGAGCCACTAACTCTTTTGCAGATTCTGCCTAGTGTCGCCTCCTAGTGGACAGCAGCATAACACCCACGGTCTGTGTCCCCCAATGAGGCGAAGGAGAAAATCTGAAGGCTCCCATCATAAAGCTCTACAGCATGATTCACTAGATAGACCAACAGATAAAACAAACAAACAAAGCAACAGATGTGATGCAATGTAATGGAATGTGATTGGCTGCCATATCCAGGTTATGATTGGTCACAAGAACCTCATCTGTGATTGGCTAATTTTGGATCTGAAGCTGTACAATATTTAGTTGTGCTTTCAATTCCCATATTGTTGCAATAATTTCAGGCAAAACTGCTTCAAAAGCTAAAAATATTACAGGGAGAGAATGCAAAATTGTATTCCGAACAAAACCAAATATAATATGTCATATTAGCATCGAAGATATTCGACAGAAAACGTTTAAAACTTGAAAAATCAATTTATCTTATGCAGGACTTTTGAACACCACTGTAAGTATTTGCTACAATGACAATTTTGCAAGTTTTTCCACCTACAAAGAATGGAAAGGTCTGTAATTGTTATTGTAGGTACACTTCACCTGTGAGAGACAGAATCTAAAAAACCTCCAGAAAATCACATTGTATGATTTATATGATTAGCATTTTATTGCATGAAATAAGTATTTGATACAATAGAAAAACAGAACTTAATATTTGGTACAGAAACCTTTGTTTGCAATTAGAGAGATCAGATGTTTGCTGTAGATTCTGTCTCTCTCAGTTGAAGTGTACCTATGATAAAATTACAGACCTCTCCATTCTTTGTAGGTGGGAAAACTTGCAGAATCGACAATGTAGCAAATACTTATTTTTCCCACTGTATTATTTTAGATAGAAATAAAAAAACTTTGCATAAATCAATAGTACAGATGACAGATATAAAGTTTGTAAAATATGTTATTAGATAGCTTTACTTTGAATTTCTAATCTCAGGCTTTTCTTAGGGTACAGCTTACTAAATGTTTCACATCACATTGCTTCACAGTCTAGAGGATAGGAAAGAGGGAGCAAGTTTGTTGTGTATCATACACCAGGAACAAAGAAACTGATAACAGAGCTAATAACATGATGTTTTGGCTTCTATACCTATACAAGTCCTCATCAATCCTGTTGCTGTATTTTCCCTGTATATTGTATAGAAGCTAGCCTCCCAAAAAGTAACTGAGCTCAAGAAAAAACAAAACAAGCATCAAGCATACAGAGAGAACATACAGTATAGTGGACTATTGATTTATGCATAGTTTAAATGAAAGTTAAAATATGCTTTAAGAAGTAATTACCTCAATCTTGTTATCCTGTTCACTCAAGCAATTCTGAGATGAGTGCAGGCTTTCCTTCTCTGAGTGTGTTTACTTTTTACCCTTGCCTGTAGAGGAGCAGCTTCACTGGTGCTTAAGTACAGTACAGACTTATCTCAGCTAAGACAAAGCCTAGATCCTTAGGCTACATTCACACCGCATTATTACTGCATTTTTTGCAGTGAAATGCAGTGACTCTGGGCACCCCAGCAAGGTTAATGGGTTTCAAGATATGACATTCAGACAACGTTTTGTGAGGATCCATTTTTGGGCTCAAACACGGATCCTCACAAAGAAGCTTGTCAGTTTGTGTGCCGTTTTTCTAATCTGCTTTTGCTATTGAAACCATTATCTATAAGTTCAAAAAACGCAGCACCTTTTAGGTGATGTATTTTTTTTTTTAAAAAGCTGATCTTCTTTTGCAGCTGAAAAAAGTATCCTCAAAAAACGCAGCAAAAATTTTGTGTGTGAATGTAGCCTTAGATCAGGAATCGAACAGCCATTTATAGGACATCTCAGAACTTTCCCAAGTTCCTATGAAAAAATATTCAGCACATTCTGCATTGAACTACTGTACCAATTTATTATTTTAGGAGTCGGAGTCAGAACATTTTATACTGAGTCCACCAAAATGGACACAGACTCCGACTCCACAGTCCTGCTTGGGAGGACAAATTAATGGGACTGTCACCAGGTTTTTGCCATCCCATCTGACAACAGCGTAATATAGAGATAAAGACCCCGATTCCAACAAATCCTTGATGTCATTTTAACAAAATTACTGTTTTTCTGCTGCAGATTTGGCAGCTACTAAATATGGGTGGACTACTTGAGTATTGTCCTCTAAGTTTAAGCCTGATGTTCACATTGTACTTCAATAAACTTATCACTTAAACATGAGCCGTGTATGAGGGAGTCGAAGTTAAGGAATTTGAGGAGTTGGAGGTTTAGTTTACCGACTCCACAGCCCTGGAATTAGGTCAAGTTTAATAGTAATTAAGCTTATAGGTAAAACGTTTCTGAAAAGGGACCATCGCTTTAGCCAGATGCCTCCCTGATAGTACTGCATAATGGACAAGTATCTGCCTCTACATTAATTCAATATTAATAGGTCAGCCTTTTTTTTTTTTTTTTTTTTTTTTACAAATGTGTCGACACCAAATATCTTCAGTTTTTACTTTATTTTTAAGAAGGGAAAGAGAGGGCGATTTGAACACAATGACTTTATATACTGCAGGATTAGAATTTCTTATGGAGCTCAGTTACAGCAGAGTTTCACAGAAGCAACAAGATAAAGCGACTGTCTTTATCAGACCCCCACAGCTGTCATATACACATCCAAAATTTGTAGTTACAAGATTTCTTTAACAGCTTAACCAGCCCTAATAATAATAAATGTAGACTTCCACCCCCAGTTATGAAACAATTATAATCCGTTGTATCATAACTATGAGAAAAAATTACTTATTGTTAAAAACCAGAGGTTTGGACGCTTGCTGAAATCATTAAGAGAATAAACAATGTCTCTATGAAACATCTATTGCTCCTTGTCTAAATTAATTCACAAGCTTTATATTTAACCCCTTCATGATAAAGGGTAATAGTAAGTCCCTGGCTGCCTCCCTTCCTCAGATATGAGATCACTTATTGAGCTTATTCATCACAGACGTCACTGATCTGAACAGCACCAATCAGATCAGCGATTTGATCGGTACTGCTATACCTTTAGATGGCGCTGTCAAATGACCGACAGTGCCATCCAAAGCTCCGCGGCAGGGATGATGCCGAGTCCTATTTTGTTAGGACTCGTAATCATGGCGATGCTTGATGTGGATTACGAGCTTATAGAGTCTTGGCCAAAACATGCAACCAATACCCCATTAAAAATTATTTTGTTTATTATAAAAAAAATTCTTGCACTTTTTTTTTTATCATCTTTGTGGGGTGCAGCTGGGCCCCATGGGGCATCATTCAACCACTGGTGCAGAGGCATCGTGCTGGGACACCCATTTGGTCTGGTGGCAAGAACTGTGTGTAGCTATCAGACACTCTGCATCATTTGTATCAATGTGAATGGCATCCTATGCAAACCTTGAGCTGTGCATAGCAAATCACCTCCCCCATGTCTTGGCAGGTTGATGGTGATTTTTATCGGTTCTACGCACCAATGTCTGCTTTTTATTGGGGTCTGACTGCATCCTGTGCAAGTGCTGTGTTGGATTTGTTTTTGGCTGCAACTGGTGAGTTTTTCTATTGCTGCCATTTTTTGAGTAGTTTTTGTAACCCCCCCAATTGTGTAATTACACTTTTTTTTGCAATTTCACCCCACTTGGAATTTTTCCCCATTTTTCTGTACACTATATTGTAAGATAAATTATTTCATTCAAAAACACAACTCATCCAGCAAGAGAACAAGCCCTCATATGGCTATATTGACAGAGAAATAAAAATAGTACGTTAATTGTGTAAGATTTGTACAGAAAAATAAAAATGTTATGGCTCTTGGAAGAAGGGGAGGGAAAAATGAAAAATCTTGTAGGGGTGAAGGGGTTAATTGGAATGTATGGATTTACTCAGACCACTGTGACACCATTTGTTATATGTAACCAATTCAATGTATGGCAATGCCTGGGTGCTGCCAATTGTATAGTTTGATTCTTCTCCAACTTTGTTGTGGAGTTAAGTGTTAGTTTCTGTTATTTTTCTCAAACCAATAAGAATAACACCACTGTGAAAGTATATACACACATACTCACTGGATTTGCGGGAACAGCAGCAACTGCTTTATCTTCAACGCGTCCATTTACCTTGGCACTACGGATGCTATCTGCTGATGGCTGCTCAGCCTATTGAGGTAAGTGTTAGAGAGCTTTAAAGTAACAATCGAATCAACAGTCAAGAACTTACTTTACAGTATACATGACGTATTAAACAATGGGTGCACAGAAACAATTGACAGATTTCCTGGACACTGATGAACTACGTTATGCCGCATATGAAAAAAAATCCAACTTTGAATACAACACCATTAAAACGTGGCTGACACAAAAACACATTCATTCATTCAATATATTGGCAATCATGTATGTAAACTATAATAAAATGCTTCTGGTATAAAGGGTAATATGGAGCTACAGCTAGTTCTGAATGCCGAGGTCTACACACCTGTACAACGTCTGGTTTCTCAGGATCCTCCGCTTGCTCTTCTGTCGCACATGATGCAAATACTTCAAACTGACTAAAGTCTGCAAAATTTGGCTGTTCTGGAATTTGCTGAGGAGATGTACTCGAATGAGATAAAAGACCTTCAGCATCTACAGAGCGGTGCACGTGTGAGCCAGATGTCTGCAAGGAACATGGACATGATGAAACAAAGCGTCGTATTCAATGCACTAAGAGAAGCCCAATGAGATGCAATAATATGCTCATACTTTCAACAGAAATGCTGTACAATATTTTCTTTTTCTTTACTGTCCTGAATATTGTACTGGAGAAGAGATCGCCAAATATTTCCAATATACACCACTAGATACGTCTGCTCTTAGATTGACAATGGATTTTCCAAGTATAAAGCTCAACTTGGTTTTATCTTCTTGTAATGAACACTACCACCAACTTTCACTGGGTTTTTCATGCTGGTGGATATCCACTGTCCAATTTTGGATATGATGTGGCAAGATCATTGAACAAACATTTCTGATGACAGCTTCTATTAAGGTTTTTTTTGCACATTTGTACTGAAAATTTTCCTTTTTAGAAACCACAGAATTCAAAGAGGGTGTACTTAGTTGTTCTCCAGACTGCGACTATGCAGATTATGATAAACAAAGGCATTAAACTGTATAGACAAGTCAGAAGGGGTAAAGTTATTACAATGCCTCATTAGCAGTGAACACTGCAGAATAAGTTAGTAGCATTGTATTTTTCGGACTATAAGACACACAGGTTTGGAAACAGAAAATAGGAAAAAATGTTCATATTAAAACTATTCAGGTGATATAAACATGTGGAGGGGTAATGTTGGTGGTCTACTGTTGTGCAGATTTCTAGGTGCTCTATGGTAGAAGAGGGGGTACTGATATATTCTAAAGTGTTAGAAGTTTATTAGGTAGGTTGTACCAAAAAATAAAGGGCATTACATACTGTCCCCAACAGTGATATAAAGTCCCAATACTGTTTGCTTTTTATGACGTTTGGTACAAAACAATCGGAGCACAAGTCCATTTATTGTGGACTCAACTACATGTCTGGTGTCTTACATGTGTAATGTCTTTCATTTATGCCACTTAAATGGTTGTCCGGTTTTTTGTATAATTTATATGTGTATCTATTTACACTGATAGAACTTTGCATGGTTACCTAGATATCACCATTCTGTGTGTGGAGGGAGGTGCTCAAACCCTGACTAGAGGTTTGTTGTTTTGAAGTCTTTGTCGTAACGTCACAATTAGATGTTACACCCAGACTCCAGCAGGCCCTCCACAGTCTCCAGAAGGACCACCTCCAACGAACTATGTAAATGCTGATTGCACCGAGATGTAAGGAGGGACACTTCCCTTGTACTCCCAACAGCTGATTGAGCAGCTCAGTGCAATGAACGCGGTCATCTCCTTTACTGTGTCCGCCCCGTGTCACTGATAAGAACATCTGTCTCTCATTGAGACCCAGCCGCCCTCCTGTAAAAGAGATGACCGCACAGACACCTAACTGCACCTCATCAGTGACACAGCTGTCTGCCCTTCACAGGAGTGGGCTCCAGCACAGTGAGAGAGAGATGATAGCATCACTGACAGTGCAGATATAGTGAAGGAGATGACCCAGCTCATTTAACTCCTTATGCACAATTTAGCCACTTGTACACTTTAGAGGAAGTTATTCTAATTTCCACACTATATAGGATGTTTGTTGCAAATTCAAGCAATGCTACTTATTTTCTATGGCTAAAAATAACATGGTAGCTTTCCTGATGAAGGGGTGGGGATACCCTCAGAAACGCATTGAATAAAGGTGGCATTACCCTCTGATCTACTGTGGTCCTTTTCCAAGAACGGCTAGCGCAGATCAAAGAGCAATGTCTTTCCTGGATTTATATTTAACACCTAGTTTCTATGCTCTTTATCTACAAAAAGCGTAAGTGTGAGCAAATAAGGTTGGCATCACATATGCATCCTACCTTTTGCACAGACAGAGAATGGAGATGCAGGAGATCGGCTTCGATCTGGGAGACAGACTATTTAGTCAAGTTGAAAGCAACAAGTTTATTTTTATTCAGCCTGTGTACCAAAAATGAATTCTATAAACCTTCATGTGGACACAAGCTTTATCTAACCTGCTACCAAGCTCAGGTCAGCCTCTCCTGCTCAGCATTGATTACACAGATTGGCAGAGAACTACGTAGCCTTTAAGCTATCTGCGTGATAGGAGCACAGCATTTATCAATATTCTGTACTCTGTGATTTAAGGAAACGGTTAGAAGATATGGAACTGCTGACATTACAGTCTGCAGAAATGCACATAAATTTTACCAAGAAGTCATCTTAATAAAGTGTGTAAGAAAATAGTAGCAAGTATAGTAAGAAAAATATGGTAGCTAAGTTTTCTAACTAAAACCCAGCAGTAAATATAGAGAGAAGATCTTCCGGCCTTCTAAACTTTTCTTTCATTTTGTATCCACTACTTGATTTTCCTTAACAACCAGTACCAATAACTGCATCAGACCTGACTATGAATCCAGACTGAATTCTCACTTTGCAGATCCGTTACATAAGCTATAAGATTTGTATATGGCATCTTACAAATCACGGATGGCTATTTGACAATGTCTAACCTGTTTTCATACTTTTGACTTGCTTTATAATTCAAAACAGATCAGAAGTTCTCCCTTTCGGTATAATTATTGGATGACTGTAGTACTACTTGACATAAATGCATATTGGCTTGCTCTATAATTATCTGACCTAAATAAAGATTTCCAATACGTGAGTAATCACAGTAATGATATGTGGACTTTCAAAGCATTATTTTTCTAAAATGGAGGTGGTATTTATGGTACCTGATGGCCAGAACCACAAGATGGTTACTAACCGACTGTTCAACAACACAGAATGAGCACAAATAAGTGGGCAGGACAAATACCTTTACAATCAGCCTTTGGCATGCATTGTTTAGAAGGTCCTAATTATAGCACATATTTAGAGAACATGAAAACACAACAGTAGTCTATACTGGCACATACCTGAGTAGGCAAAGGCCGGGGAGGAACTGCAGGTGGATGTGTTACTGCGGCAGTCTGGGGCTGTCCTGTTATAAAAAAGATGAAAATATGACTACCTTCTTGATCTCACATGCTTACACCCAGTATGGCATGGTGCAGTCACTTGTTTGGCTACCAAGCAATGTCTATTTCTTCCCATGGTCTCATTTATGGTATTACAGTACATGTATATCACCACAAAGAACACAAGTTAATACACTTTTGGGAATCTAGGATGTTCTTTTTAGTGATAAAAAAAAATTGCTAAGAAATGCATGCATCCTAAACTCTGGAGAATGCATCCTATGATGAAGAATGCTGACAAAGCATCCTCCATGATAATCTGGTTGGTGCAGGGTAGAGGAAGCTACTAGGACCTGTTTGAATGCTTCAAATTCTAATTAAAGGACATTTCCAGTTGTGATCAGTCACATGCCAGGAAAGAAAAAAGTGGTAATGTGCATACTGTGGGTTTCCTTTTATGATGTAGTTGAGCTGAATGTGTTACTGCTGAGCCATTTTGCTGATGTAGCAGGCCAGTGTGTACACATACAAACAAAGGGAGTAATCGCTGAAGGTGCAATCAATTGATTTTATTTAGACTGACTTGGAGGGCAGTGTGAGGGCAGAGGCTAATGCTCCATCACCCGTATTACATGGTAAAATTTGGACTGTTCAAATTTTTTCAGCCGACAGTAGAATTTTATAGTGTTAATACAATACAAATTGTCAAAAATTGACAGTAAAATGCAAAACAGTCACAAATATTCAGTCAGACAGAGTTGTCTACCCCCTGTCCAAGTATATCATGCATAAGTATGAGTACATAAAAGACCTCTTGACCTTTCTCACATGTCTACCATTAGTAAAAAGGACCGTAGCATTATCGCTTATATGTATATACATACAACCGCAGGTTGAATAACCATATAGTTACCAAGACACCGGTGCGGAGACACCTGGGGCAGGTGAGGGTAGGGGTGGCGCCCCAACGACGTTTTGTGGCCTCGGAAACCCCTATGGCCACTTCATCAGGGGAGGTGTCCAGTGTGTACACATGTAGCAGTGCCGATTGTGCATACACTGAACAAGCAGCAGTGTTGTACAGTTGTGCTCAACAGTTTACATACCCCGGCAGATTTTTTGCTTTCTTGGCCTTATTTCAGAGAACATGAATGATAACACAAACGTTTTTCCACTTATGGTTAGAGGGAGAGTGAAGCCTTTCACTACTGTTTTTCTCTTTTTAAATCTTTTAAATCATAATGACAACCAAAAACATCCAAATGACCCAGATCAAAAGTTCACATACCCTGGTGATGTTGGCCTGATAACATGCACAGAAGTTGACACAAATGGGTTTGAATGGCTAATAAAGGTAACATCATCACCTGTGACCTGTTTGCTTGGAATCAGTGTGTACATAAAAGCTGAGTTTCTGGATCCAGATAGACTCTTGCATCTTTCATTCAGCCACTGACATTTCTGGATTGTGACTCACGGGGAAAGCAATAGAATGGTCAAAGGATCTACAGGAAAAGATAGTTGAACTGTATAAAACAGGAAGGGGATACAAAAAGATATCCAGTGTTCAAACTGAGATTAACAAATAGAAAATCAGGAGCTCTATAAAAACCAAATCACAATCAGTTAAGACCAACAAAAATTTCGGCCACCACTGGCCGAAAAGAAAAACCCACAAATTACATCAGCTAAAATACAGGACTCACTGAAAACTAGCAGTGTGGCTGTTCCAAGATGCACAATAAAGAGGCACTTGAAGAAAAATGGGTTGCATGGTTGAAGAAAGCCATTACTGTGCAAACAACACATCAAACAGCACAGAGACAAGCCTCCAAACTTCTGGACGAAGGTAATTTGGAGTGACGAGACTAATATTGAACTTTTTGGCCACAATCATAAATGTTACATTTGGAGAGGCGTCAACAAGGCCTTTGATGAAACGAACGCCATTCTTACTGTAAAGCACGGAGGTGGATCGCTGATGATGTGGGGATGTGTGAGCTACAAAGGCACAGGAAACTTGGTCCAAGGTGAAGGAAAGATGAATGCAGCACATTACCAGAAAATACTGGAAGCAAATTTGCACTCATCAGCCCGGAAGCTGCGCATGGGACGTACTTGGATGTTCCAACATTACAACGATCCAAAGAACAAAGCCAAGTTGACCTGTCATTAGCTACAGCAGAACAAAGTGAAGGTTTTGGAGTGTCCTGACCCCAATATCATTGAGCCACCCTGGGGAGAACTCAAGCATGTAGTTCATGCTAGAAAGCCCAGAAATTTACAGGAACTGGAGGCTTTTTGCCAAAAAGAACGGGCAGCTTTACCATCTGGGAAAATAAAGAGCCTCATCCACAACTACCACAAAAGACTTCAAGCTGCCATTAATGTTAGAGGGGGCAATACACGGTATTAAGAACTGGGGTATGTGAACTTTTGATCAGGGTCATTTGGATGTTTTTTCTTGTCATTAGGATTTAAAAAGAGAAAACACAGTAGTTTGACAATAAATGGCTTCACCCATCCACTAACCATGACAGAAGAAAGGTTTTTATGTTATCATTCATATTCTCTGGAAAAAGACCAAGAAAGCAAAAAATCGGCTGGGATATGTAAACTTTTGAGCACAGTCTCCTCCAGCCTCACAGTCTCCTCCAGTCTCACAGTCTCCTCCAGTCTCACAGTCTCCTCCAGCCTCACAGCCTCCCCTCCTACAGCCTCCTCAGCCTCACAGCCCCCATCCTCACAGCCTCCTCAGCCTCACAGCCTCCTCCATCCTCACAGCCTCCCCAGCCTCACAGCCTCCTCCATCCTCACAGCTCCTCCACTACAGCCTCACAGCCTCCCATCCTCACAGCCTCCTCCAGCCTCACAGCCTCCTCCAGCCTCACAGCCTCCTCCAGCCTCACAGCCTCCTCCATCCTCACAGCCTCCTCCAGCCTCACAGCCTCCTCCATCCTCTCAGCCTCCTCCATCCTCTCAGCCTCCTCCATCCTCTCAGCCTCCTCCATCCTCTCAGCCTCCTCCATCCTCCAGCCTCCTCCACCTCTCAGCCTCCTCCCATCCTCCTCAGCCTCCTCCATCCTCTCAGCCTCCTCCATCCTCTCAGCCTCCTCCATCCTCTCAGCCTCCTCCATCCTCTCAGCCTCCTCCATCCTCTCAGCCTCCTCCATCCTCTCAGCCTCCTCCATCCTCTCAGCCTCCTCCATCCTCTCAGCTCCTCCATCCTCTCAGCCTCCTCCATCCTCTCAGCCTCCTCCATCCTCTCAGCCTCCTCCATCCTCAGCCGCACTACCTGACACCGCTGCCATCCTGCCAACCGTCGGCCCCGCTCCATCGCCACCGCCCTCCGCGAGGTCCATGCTGCCCGGATGCCGCCGGAGCCTTCCGCCCCTCGCCACTCTCTCACCGCTGGGCTCTCAATGTCGCCATGCTGGTGGAGTAGCGGTCTACGGGCTGTGGCCGGGTGCCGGGAGCCAGGGACGTCATCCTGTGGCCGGCAACAGCCAATGGGAGTGAGCGGACCGTGTCAGCCTGCAAAGCCTGACACGCCCCGCTCACTCCCATTGCCTGCCCCCGCCACCCCTGCAAGCGGATTGGGCGCTGTGTTGTACACACAGGACGCCCATCCCATTGCCCAGGACTTGGCGTCCTAGACCAATCGGATGACCGTCCTGTCTTTACCACACACCGCCCAATCCGCTCCTTCCGCTCAGGTCACATGTGTGACCTGAGGGCAAGAACTGATCCCTCTCTGCATCACCAAACCCGCCGCAGAGGACAATGCCGTGTGACTGGGGCTGCGATCAGCCCCAGCACGCAGCCACGTCCTGCCGCCGAGCGGTGATGTCACCCCTCCAGCCGCATCTCTCCTCACCCCTCCAGCCGGACCTCTCCTCACCCCTCCAGCCGGACCTCTCCTCACCCCTCCAGCCGGACCTCTCCTCACCCCTCCAGCCGGACCTCTCCTCACCCCTCCAGCCGGACCTCTCCTCACCCCTCCAGCCGGACCTCTCCTCACCCCTCCAGCCGGACCTCTCCTCACCCCTCCAGCCGGACCTCTCCTCACCCCTCCAGCCGGACCTCTCCTCACCCCTCCAGCCGACCTCTCCTCACCCCTCAGCCGGACCTCTCCTCACCCCTCCATCTGGACCTGTCTCACCCCTCCAGCCTTGCTCCCTCACTCCTCAGCCTCCCGCCACATCATACTCTGCTATCCACAGAGCCCCCTCTATACTCTGCTACCCACAGAGCCGCCTCTATACTCTGCTACCCACAGAGCCGCCTCTATACTCTGCTACCCACAGAGCCGCCTCTATACTCTGCTACCCACAGAGCCGCCTCTATACTCTGCTACCCACAGAGCCGCCTCTATACTCTGCTACCCACAGAGCCGCCTCTATACTCTGCTACCCACAGAGCCGCCTCTATACTCTGCTACCCACAGAGCCGCCTCTATACTCTGCTACCCACAGAGCCGCCTCTATACTCTGCTACCCACAGAGCCGCCTCTATACTCTGCTACCCACAGAGCCGCCTCTATACTCTGCTACCCACAGAGCGCCTCTATACTCTGCTACCCACAGAGCTGCCTCTATACTCTGCTACCCACAGAGCTGCCTCTATACTCTGCTACCCACAGAGCTGCCTCTATACTCTGCTACCCACAGAGCTGCCTCTATACTCTGCTACCCACAGAGCTGCCTCTATACTCTGCTACCCACAGAGCTGCCTCTATACTCTGCTACCCACAGAGCTGCCTCTATACTCTGCTACCCACAGAGCCGCCTCTATACTCTGCTACCCACAGAGCCGCCTCTATACTCTGCTACCCACAGAGCCGCCTCTATACTCTGCTACCTACAGAGCCGCCTCTATACTCTGCTACCCACAGAGCCGCCTCTATACTCTGCTACCCACAGAGCCGCCTCTATACTCTGCTACCCACAGAGGCCGCCTCTATACTCTGCTACCCACAGAGCCGCCTCTATACTCTGCTACCCACAGAGCCGCCTCTATACTCTGCTACCCACAGAGCCGCCTCTATACTCTGCTACCCACAGAGCCGCCTCTATACTCTGCTACCCACAGAGCCGCCTCTATACTCTGCTACCCACAGAGCCGCCTCTATACTCTGCTACCCACAGAGCCGCCTCTATACTCTGCTACCCACAGAGCCGCCTCTATACTCTGCTACCCACAGAGCCGCCTCTATACTCTGCTACCCACAGAGCCGCCTCTATACTCTGCTACCCACAGAGCCGCCTCTATACTCTGCTACCCACAGAGCCGCCTCTATACTCTGCTACCCACAGAGCCGCCTCTATACTCTGCTACCCACAGAGCCGCCTCTATACTCTGCTACCCACAGAGCCGCCTCTATACTCTGCTACCCACAGAGCCGCCTCTATACTCCGCTACCCACAGAGCCGCCTCTATACTCTGCTACCCACAGACCCGCCTGTATTCTCTGCTACCCACAGAGCCGTTTCTATATTCTGCTACCCACAGAGCTGCCTCTATACTCTGCTACACACAGAGCCGCCTGTATAATCTGCTAACCACAAACCCGCCTGTATACTCTGCTACCCACAGAGCCGCCTGTATACTTTTCTACCCAGAGAGCCGCCTGTATAATCTGCTACCCTCAGAGCAGTCTGTATACTCTGCTACCCACAGACCCGCCTGTATAGTCTGCTACCCGCAGAGCCCCATGTATACTCTGCTAGCCACTCACCCGCCTGTATACACACAATTCATTTCACCGTGCTCCCGATGCAATTGCATCGGGCCTTTTTACTAGTTATATATAATATAATGTTGCACACTGACAAAGTAGGCCTGCATTTATATAAGAGGTGACATCCACACGGGAATTTGTACAGCAAGTCTCTACAACCAGTCCAGTGAGACGGAGGCCGATATGTCTTCACTTTTCCATAATATAGCATGGGAGCAAAGAAAAAACTAAATGGCACAAGGAGGAGGGAAGTGGCTTACAATCTCCTCACCTACTTCGCTGTCTCCATAAGGTTGATAGCAAGTTCTCAGACCTAAATGGCACAATGATGGCACCTTGTCTTACCACTTATACACACATCATGGAGGGCACTGCTCCTCTTTAGGTCATCTATTTAATGTGATGCTTTGATTTAAAAAAGGGGAAAAAAAAGCTAACTAATTATGCCTGAATGAAGAGCTGCGATAATTTATTTTTAATATAAAATTTTCTTTTTAAAGGGTAACAAATGTGTACTTGTATGAACATAGTATCAGCATAAAACTTCACTAATGTTTCTGCCCTTGGCTTGCATCTCCAGGAATACCACCACATCCTTCTCATTAGCGGGTGAATTATAATATAGTCAGGATACATTTATTGTCAGCTTTAGAAAGATACTCAATGACAATCGATGTATGAAATGTCACTCAGTGATTAGTACATATTTAAGGATTACAGCAGTGCCATTGAGGTTTACATTTATTACTATTTTTCCCAAAACAATTAACAACATAACTAGAAACTTTTTCTGCATCCAGTTAACAACTTGCAGAAGACCTCACCTGTTGTAACTGCAAATGTTCTGTTCATATCCAAGGATGAGGAGCGGGAATGGGACGCGTGTGGTCTTGGTGGTGGTGGTGGTGGTGCAGTACTGTCTGGAGAAGTGCCAGAATGGGACCTACAATAAAAGCAATGACACTTCAAACAAGAAAACACATTAAGACACTCAGTCACAGTAACTCACCATTAATTCACCTTCACTTTGCACATTTCTTGCTTCTATGTATATGGCTTTTCATAATAGAAATGCTGCTTAATGTCCTTAAGAACCAAGAAGCCAGAGATCAAGCCCCTACCTACCCTCCAATGCTGAATAGATGAAGACAGAACGGGAGGTGGGCTGCTGCATCTGCACACTGCAACCTACTCCTCATCATTCAAGTCATCTAGCTAAACTACATAGTAGGTGGAACAGACTTTAGAGAGCCAAGTTGCCATAGAAACAAGTGTCTTGTAGGGCGTTGGTTAAATATCACATAGGACACAGGTAGGGAAATTATTTCAACATCTGATTCTTAGGCAACTCCTCTGTTTACTGGCTACGAACGATGTGGTTTTTTATGCTTTTTTTTATGTGTTTTTTTTATTGATATCATACTTTAGAAACGAAGGCAATGGTTAGATAGAAGTCAGAAGAAAAACCTGACCAACAGGTCCAAAGTAACAGCCTCATAGAAATCCCATATTAAGGAATCTATATAAGATATGTCTTAAGGATTTCTTTAAAGGCATACCTCAGTGAAAGGACAAATACGGGCAGGGTGACGCAGAGATAGAAAATAGGATCATATTACTTTATATATATATTTATTTACACACAAACACACACACACTTATGTGGCTGGTTGAATAGAACCATATCATTAAAGAGGACCTGTCACCAAACCAGGCATGGTGATCTAATTACAGCACTGGATGCAGCATGTCTGCAGCATGCAAACAAGGGGTCCCCCAGCACTTGAGCAGCCCTGTACCCCGAGATAATACACTTAGAAAACTTACATGCTACAGCCACTAAGGAGGTGGCTAGGGGCTGCAGCCAAGGGCAGATTCACACCCCCTGCCTGTGTAATCTGCCCACCGCTGCCAATCATTCTCTCCCTCTTCAGCAGCATTAAACAGAGGTTTCCCCCCCCCCCCCCCCAGAGCTTGTAGTTTGGCCCCGCCCCTCAGGGGGCGGGGCGATTTGACTTTCTGGGAGAGAAAAAAAAAAAAAAAAACTCTGTTTAAATGCTGCAGACAGGGAGAGAATGATTGGCAGCGGTGGGCAGATTACACAGGCAGGGGGTGTGAATCTGCCCTTGGCTGCAGCCCCTAGCCACCTCCTTAGTGGCTGTAGCATGTAAGTTTTCTAAGTGTATTATCTCGGGGTACAGGGCTGCTCAAGTGTTGGGGGACCCCTTGTCTGCATGCTGCAGACATGCTGCATCCACTGCTGTAATTAGATCACCATGCTTGGTTTGGTGACAGGTCCTCTTTAAGGCATCCAAGTTTTTTTCCATTCATACTTATTAGGGAATGTGAACAGGTTCTTGCTACAAAATCTGAGAGCAGCATAATCTATGGGCAGAGACCCTGAATACAGCGTTGTGTCACTTACTGGATGCTGTAGTTCTGATACATTCACTGTTTTATCACTTGTAGATCCACCAGTTCTCTGACTGTTGAGCTCTGAATAACCCTGCCCACACCACTGATTGGCTGGTTTCTGTGTACACTCTGCATAGACAGAAAGCTGCCAATCTGTGGTGTGGGTGATACAGAGCTCATAAATATGCAGTACTGCATGGTGGGTTTAGTAGTCCTGTAGTGATAATCACCTACTAATAAAATAGTGATTTTTATCAGAACTTACAGCAAGTATCTATGCAAGTAACATGTTTCTGGAGCCAATATCTCTGTCTCTACATCACGATGTTTACAGATTTAGTGGAAAAAAACCTGGTGAGATTCCCTTTAGCAAAAAGTAAAAAGGGACCTACTTTTACCACCAAAAACTACAAGAACCTAAGGTGGAAAATGCAGCAACCCCCCCATAAGCGTAGGGTGGGAAATGCAGCAGCCCCACCTTCCTGGTACATCCACCCCCAATCCTGGTACATCAGCAACCCCCCTTCCATCCTGGTACATCAGCCCCCCCTTCCATCCTGTTATTTCATTCCCCTTCCTGATATATGGCCCCCCCATCATGGTATATAGCCCCCCATCATGGTATTAAGCCCATAGCCCATGATGTTGCCGACCTCTTGTATTCTTGTCCTGGGCATCTGTTCATGTGAGCGGCGCACGCAGTTATGTCACTGTGCTGCGCCACTCGTGATCGGATTCCGGCACAGAGAGGAGGATGCCATGGTGCTGCAGGGGAGCGATGGAGGGGTGGGTTTAACTATCCTTCAGCGGGATAGTCACCCCTTCCCATGCCATGCATGATGTGTGGGAAGCAGTTGATATCTGCACACAGGATGGCAAGGGGCTTCAGAGTTGGGTGGTCACGTAGGCCCTCTATGTAGTCTAATTTAATATTCACTGCATTCTCCCCACCCACACCTCAGTGCTTGTTTTAGTGCTCAGGTAATGGACGGGGAAAATGCTGTGAATATTAGATTAGACTAATGGTCGGGTCTACATGACCACCTGCACCAGCCTCTGGTCACTGACACCCCCTCCCCACTACAGCACAACACAGCCACTGACTCGAGTATAAGCCGAAGGGGGCAATTTTCAGCTTAAAAAATGGGCTAAAAAAACTTAGCTTATACGCGAGTATATACGGGTAAGTTACTTGTTGAAAACAATACATATCAGTGAATCTTTAGAAATTCAAACTCTCCAACTGGGGCGTATTTTTTGGCAAAAATGAGATTCACAGTAAATTGATTCACTACAATTTGCAATCCTAGGAAACATGTGCCACTGTCAAACTGACAGCAATATTTACAGCGTGCTGGCATTAGGGGTACATTATTCTATGCACCCATTTGCGTTCAGGGGACGTGATTGTGGGTGGCCGATTGGTTATTTTTAAAGTCCAGCTGGATTCACCAAACCCTACTGGCAACCAAAGAAAAAAAAAACCAATACTTGACCCAAAACCCTGAGGTTAATAAAGACGTAAAAAACCCATACGCCAAGCACGTCGTCCATTATATGCGTTATGTGGACGACGTGTTTGTCGTCTGGAATGGAGATAAAGCCACGTTTGATACATTCATCCACTATCTGAATTCAACTAATGAGTACAACATGTACTTTACATCGGAGTTTGGTGGTCAATCATTACAATTCTTGGATGTATATCTTGAGATACAAGAGTCAAAAATTATACGGTCAGTCTTTAGAAAAAAAGACCGCTTCTAACGCCTTTTTACATTACAAAAGCGCACACCCTTTACATACAAAAGAAGGGTTACCGTATAGCCAATTCTTAAGGACAAGGAGAATAAACAACTCTAGTTCAAACTATCAAAGACAGGCGAATGAGCTAGGTAAGGCTCTACAAGATAGAGGTTACCCCAAAAATTTGCTATCACGAGCCCAAACACAGGCTGAGAGCAAATTTGAAGGAAAAGGAGTAACCCCTAAAACCAAAAGTAACCACTGGAACGAAAAAAGGTTCTTTTTTAGTTTTAGATTTGGCCCTATGTTTGATAAAATCTCCTCTTGTATTAGAAAGCATTGGCATATTATACAATCTGAGCAAAATATCCCAGATTCTTCTTTGCCAGTAGTTTCATACAGGCGAAGTAGAAATCTTGGAGATACTTTGATAAAAAAACGGCTGACCAATATAAAAGAAAAAAATAATTTGAGGCTCTCCTATAATCCAGTAAAAGGGAATCATTGTTGTGGGAATTGTCCCAGATGTAAATACTTTGTACCTGGCCGCTATGTTAATATGAACGGTTTAACCATTCCAGTAAGAAATCACATCAATTGTAGGTCGAAGGGAGTAGTGTACATTGTGAAGTGCCCATGTTCCCACTTTTATGTCAGTAAAACAATAAGACCCTTATTCCACAGATTTCGGGAACACTTTAATTCCATAATCTCTGGGAAGGGCAGTCCAAGATTGATAAAACATATAAGAGACTACCATCAGGGCAACCCAGAGGTTGTCGTTCATGGGTCTTGAGAAGCCTTATCACCTAGAGGAGGGGACTTTGGTAGATACCTTCTTCAAATAGAATCCAAATGGATTATTCATACTGACACGCAAGGTTTATTGGGAATGAACGACAAAATCGACATGTCCGTTTTTCTGTAACCTTCTACCCTTCCTCTCAATCTTCCCTGTTCATTATTATTATTTTTTAATCTTGTTCAATTAGTTGAGTTGCGTAGATTTTATTAATGAAAGTAAATTTGGGAGTAATATAAGACCATTTGGGTCTAAATATAAAGAAATAAGGAATGGGTTTGTGGGTTTCCAGTATACTAAATACGAGGAAAGTATAACTTTTGGGTTTGAAAAAACTTAAATAAGACATAACACATGACAACTATTTGGAGATGTATGAAAGATAGATAGAGCCCCAATGGGGACTGTAGACCTCATTATCTTTATATTCAGCGGTAAACACCACATAATCGCACATAGGAGACAAAATTAACATAAAAAAACCTTAAATACAAACAAACAGAGCTGTGGTGCACAGAATGACATTAATTCTTCTGTGCAGCAGCTCCCAGTAATGTAGTCTCAAGCGTCAATAGTGCGGATCCATTAACATCTATAGACTAGTCATGCCTGAGTTACTCAGAGTCAGACACGATAGATCAAGTAAAATGCCTTAGTCAAACTGCTATGGTAATGGAAATCTTCCAGTCATTCTTTTGAGTTTTGCAGGTTTTTATGTCCGAACACAGGGTAAGATCCCCTGATAGCACTGTAACTTCTATGTCTTATCTGATGTTTTATTATGAAGGATATTTGTATTGATTGTTTTAATTTCACTCAGCCGGCAGACTGCAGGAGATCCTCCTATAAAATGGAGGCTCCAGCAGGCACTCGGTTAGCCCGTGAGAGGAGTAACTCGAAACGGTCCGTTGCACCATCAGCACAACCCCCCCTCCCTGCACCATCTGTAATTTGATGCACCAATAAAAGCCGGAAAATTTGGACCTAATCCATGTGCAGCTACTTTCTACAATTGCAAAGACGTAAAAGAGGGTGTGTTTTTTTCAAATAAAGGATTTTTCTGTGTTTATTTATTTTGACCTATCGAATAGTGATGGGGGTGTCTCAGACAACTACCCATTACTAACTCAGGGCTTGATATGAGCTGTGATTTTTGAGAAATTCCAGCCGTCATTAACCGATTGCCACCCTCCCTATTTTGATATACAACCAAGATAAAAGAACACAACTGCGGGCTGCGATTGTCTGCTTTATCTGCACTGGGGATCAAAATACAAAAGGTCCCCACAACATATTTGCCAATTATTTATTTTCACACTAATGTGCGTAGGGCAACCAATCTGGAAGCAGAGTAACAGCGGCGCGGAAACAAGATAAGTATAATCCTGCAGTGACGACACTTACTGGACAACCCCTTCAATGGCAGTACACTGGTGCATCCATCACAGAAAATGGGCTACTAACAGGATCAAAAATTGTGTTCAGTAGTTACTTCTAGAGATGAGCGAATTTCCTGAAATTAACTTGGTCTGATGGTGACCGAATTGTTCTGCATGAATTGAAAGTGCTCCAAAGCTTCTTTTTTTGCCTCTAGAAATCATTGTAAATTAAAGGTGAAATTACCAGTGTGAGACATGTAATGATTGACAGTCTGCTCTCTTGAGATACATGTCTCACACTGGTAATGTCCACTTTCATTTAAAATTATTATTTATTATTATAGCGCCATTCATTCCATGGCACTTTACATGTGGAAAGGGCATACATAGACAAGTACAAATACAAGAACAATATAAGGCACACAAGGTACAGAAGGAGAGAAGACCCTGCTCGTGAGGACTCACAGTCTACAAGGGATGGTGAGGGTACAATAGCAGAGGGTATAGCTGGTTGTGCGTTGGTTTGGTGGACGGAGGCTCACTGTAGGTTGTAGGCTTGTCAGAAGAGGTGAGGCTTCAGGTTCCTTTTGAAGGTTTCCACAGTGGATGAGAGTCTGATGTGTTGGGGCAGAGTGTTCCAGAGTATATCAGAAGCACGGGAGAAATCTTGTATGTGGTTGTGGGAAGAAGAGATAAGAGTGGAGTAGAGAAGGAGATCTTGAGAGGATCGAACGTTGTCTGAGGGTAGGTATCGGGAAACGATGTCGCAGATGTATGGAGGAGACAGATTGTGGACGACTTTGTATATCATAGTTCAGGTTTTGAACTGGGCCTTTGAGAAATGGGAAGCCAGTAAAGGGCTTGGCAGAGAGGAGAGACTGGGGAATAGCGGGGAGACGGGTGGATTAGTCAGGCAGCAGAGTTTAGTATAGATTGGAGTGGTGCAAGGGTGCTAGAGGGGATGTCAGAAAGCAGATTACAATAATCAAGGCGGGAGATGATGAGGGCATATACAAGTGATTTTGCAGTATCTTGGTAAAGGAATGTACGGTTCCGGGAAATATTTGGAGTTGGAGAGGGCAGAGTCAAGTATCACTCTGAGGCTCCAAGCATGTTAGACAGGGGGGAGTGAGCAGCCATTGATTATGATGGATGGGTCTGGTGGAGGGGTAGCATGAGTTAGGGAAAAATGATGAATTCTGTTTTGTCCATGTTCAGTTTTAGAAATCAAGCAGAAAACAAGGATGGAATAGCGGACAGACATTGTGGAATTTTGGTTAGTACGGAGGTGATGTCAGGTTCAGAGAGATAGATCTGTGTGTCAGCAGTGTATTGATGGTGCTGAAAGCCATGGGACTCTATGAGCTCTCCCAAGCCAAGGGTGTAGATGGACAAAAGTAGGGGTCCAAGAAACGAGCCATGGTCACTGACAGATAGGGGGTAAAGTGAGGAGGTGGTGTGGGAGAGGGAGACACTGAATGTCCGGTCTGTTAGATATGAAGATGTTCAGGAGAGGGCCAAGTCTGTGACAACAAGTGAGTCGAGCATCTTGAGGCAAATTCTCATGGAGATCAGTGTCCATCCCATAGATCCTAACTCATTTAAAGGTGTTGTCAGAGAGCACAAGTTGAATCATCACAGCATACAGTGTGTGCATCAGGATACTCAGTTTCAGAGAGCTTCTGGGTGCGTAACTGAACGTATGCGATTTACATACTTCAGGCCACGAACCGACTAGACGTGCACAGCCTTGCTTAATACAAATAAAATTAATGAGGCTGGACTGGTCTAGATGAAATGTGCCTGGATCAATGCTAATCCCTGCATTGGGGAATCCTGACAGCACACATAGGCCAGGTTCACATTAATTGCTCTATTCGAAGCACTTACATTGGGGTTTCATTTAAACTGCCGAAATACTTTACTCAAATGGAAAGCCCAGAAGGATCTATTCACTGAAGCAACATTACCCTGGACTCTGTATAGTCTTTAATCTTGTGGTGTTTGTATTTTAGAGGTGCACAAAACTGTGGTCAATGGTTTCAGTGATACAATGTTTCTTTACATTTGACTATCACGTTTTATTGCACTTTGCGCAGCAGTCTAATAAAAAAAAACAAAACAGTATTTCCCATGTGTTTGATTTATTTTGTTTTTGATGTTCATTGAGAGGTTAAGTCTTGTGCCAGTTTTATAGGTTGTGAGTTTTAGGATACACTTGCCAAAATGCTAACTTTTTTTAATTCATAAAATGTGGAATTGTACACTGACAATTATTTAAAATTATTATTTTTTTTTTTTTAACTTCGATATATGGGACTACAACTTTCATCTTTTGATCACAGGTTTAATAAACTGCAATACTTCTGTACTGCAGGGTAATAAGCCTCTCAGATTTACACTGAAAGGATGCCTGTTAAATCCGATATGACAGGGCCTAACAGGCCACCATACCTGGCAAACATAAAGGTCATTGTAATGACAACCATCGGGTTTCCCCATGTTGCGTCATAGGGGTGCCAATGGGTTGAGAGAGACACACCAGCCCTGGCTGTTATTGAAGCAGCTTGGCTTACAGTCCCCTTGGTGATCAAGCGGAGCACAGCTTCTGGGCCCGCATGGTCACCAGGACGTATGAATATGTCCATATGTGGGTACTCACTGCAAAATAAGACATAGCAGTATGTCCAATGACAGGAAGGGTTTAAAACAGCCAAATCTATAGTTTGGACAGAAACAATGTTTAATCTCTATCAGGGTTGTGGAGTCGGAATCATGGAGTCAGAGTCTGTATCCATTTTGATGGAGTCTGATTCAGGGAAATTGAGGAGTCAGATGTTCCACAGCCCTGATCTCTATACTGCAAACTATCAAATGGAGGAGTCTAAAACTGAAAAAAATAAATCATTCTTCAAGCAAACTGCACTGATAATTTAAGTTATACAAAAAAAAGTAAAATTATACAGCAGCAGGACAAAAAAAGAGGAGAAAATGAACTAGTACTTACCGCTGCCTTGTAGCCACATTTCCAATCTCTTCAGGATCAGAGTTATAACTGTCTGAACTGCTATAACCATCTGCTGCAAAATCAGAATACAGAATGTGGACTTCTATCATGTCACAGAATGCCATGGTGGAAACATAAATATAGTAGAGTATGTGCCAAGTGTGAACATAACCTCTAACATTACCACTAATCCATTGCTCTGAAGGGTTAATAATGTGTCCGATTGTTTATGGCTATCAGTAATAACCGGAAGACTGATATATCAGTCTCCTTCCATTTATTATTGCTAAATAAGCAAAACAATGTTTAGACACCGTTTCACAACTTTACATTGACTAAGGCTATGTTCACACATTGCATTTTTTTACATTTTTTTGAGCGGGTGCTCTTACCAGCATTTTGCACCCACGCAAAAAAAGAATCGGTGCTTTTCACACAGCATGCTTTTTTACAGCTCGGGGTAGAAGTGATGTCACAGAGGGGAGGAAGAATCCTGGTTCCTCCTCCCCTCTGTGACATTTGTGACCGCCCCCATTTGATTTCACAGTGTATTAATATACACTGCAAAATTAAAATTAAATAAAGCCAAATGTATGAAAAATAACATATAATGAATACTTACCTCTCTGCCGGCTTATTCAGGCTATCCGGGAGCCAGGCACCTATGTGAAAAGACCTTGCGTGACGTCATGGGCGCTGATTGGCTGCTTGCGGTCATGTGATATGTATCACATGACCACGAGCGGCCAATCAGCGTCAAAGAAGTCATCAATGATGTCATGCAAGGTCCTATCGATTGATACCTGGCCTTTGCTCTGCACCGGATAGCTCGAAAAGGTGTCGGAAAGGGTAAGTATTCCTTCTTTATTATTTTTAATACATTTGGCTTTATTTAATTTTGATTTCGCATTGTATATTAATACACTGCGAAATCAAATGGGGCAGTCACACAGTCAGGAGGAACCAGGATTCTTCCTCCCCCTCTGTGACATCAGAGATGCAGCAGCGCCGGTCCCTATGGGAAAAAGCGCTGCGTAAAAATACGCAGTGTCTGTACGGCAAAGTGAATTTCCCATTCACTTTGCCGGCAGACACAAGGCATATTGCGCATTTTTGAAAAGCACTCGTAAAAAAGCGCACAAGAATATGCAATGTGTGAACGTAGCCTAAAAGCAATAATTCTGTAGAGCTTTCAGGTGCTTCTGGGAACTTTCATTTCCCAAGAGGAAGTGGTGGGTAAATATTCTTCCCATTCTGCATTCTATTGTGGAGACATCACCAATAAAGGCTGTTGCTTTAGAGAAAGAAAAAAAAATCAAGAACCAAATATGTACTGTAAACTGCCATATTCAATAGAGAAACTGAGCTTATTACTGTCAGGATTTAGAACATTATGCAGCAAATCTGAAGGACTATTTGGGAATATCTTTTTAGGGGTTGCTCCTTTAACTGGTTCAGACCTTTCTATTTTATTTCGGTTTAAAGGGGTTGTCTGGGCTTTTTGTAGTATTTCTATGTGTATCTAGGCTGCAAAATGTTGACAGTTTGTAATATGCATCCTGTCAACAATTTGCAGAGTTTCCTAGAGAGAACCAGCTCTGTGCCCCTCTCTATGGTACAGAAGGCAAAGAGAGGAGCATCTCCAGGACATAGAGACCAGGGCTGAGGACCTCAGCTCCACTGATAAAGGCCACAAGGTGAGCGCACACATGCAGGGGACCCCTTGCTGCACTGACACAGTGTACCGAATCTCCTTCACACAGCAGCAGATTCGGCACAATGTGCCAGTGGAGCAGGGGACCGCTGTGTGCAATAGGGGTGGGTGGTCATATTAGGGGCTGGGGAGGGCCTGTAGCTGGCTGGGGGTGGGAGCGTGTTTGTTGGCGTCTGGGCGTAACGTCCAGTTCTCAATTTCCATGCAGGCTCCAACACAAACACGCCCCTGGACGTTCTCTGGCTGCCGCAAATAGGTGATATCTAGGAAACCCTGCAAAATGTTGACAGGATGTATATTACACACTGTCAACATTTTAGAGCCTGGATACACAGATAAATTATCCAAAAAGCCAGGACAGCCCCTTTAAGGCCTTGCTCAAGCTGCCTTTTTTCAACAGTAAAAAACCCTGCACTTTATATTACCAGCAAAATAAGAGGTTTCTGAAATCTGGTGCACATGAACCTTATTTTATCCTTGTGGATTTAAAGGGGAACTCAGTAAGAGAAAACATTTTAGTACAGTTCCTGCCCTGCTACATGATGAAGCAGAGCCGTACACTGCAGTTCTATACATCTATAGATATTTTATAAATTGATAAAATCATACCTGCTCCTTAGCTCTGGCCCCCACCTCAGGGAACCTAAATCTCTGCACGCCCCCCTGCCACACCCCCTCACTATAAAAAGGGGGAGACAGAAGCGCACAATAGGGTCTTATCCAATGGTAAAATCGTTTCACAGATATGGATCCACTCACCTGGTTCAGTTGTGTGGAACACAACAACCATAAGCACAAATGGGTAGGATCCAATGACCGGCTGATTGCTACACCCCCTCACTAAACAGAATTGTGAGGGGGCTGGAATGTTTGGCCTGATCCTGCGGCTCCCTGCATCCATGCCCCCGACTCACCACTACTTCTCTGCTCCTACGTGAAGCGGACATGCAGAAATCAAGGGTTCCATGAGGTGGTGTCCAGAGCTGAGGAGCAGGTATTATTTTATTGATTTATAAGAGATCTATAGATCCTAGAATTGCAGTGTACAGCTCTGCTTCACCATGTAGGAGGGCAGGGACTGTACTAAAACGTTTTCACTCACTGGAGTTGCCCTTTAAAGCATAAAAGTATATTTTTCAAGTCTGCTGCATGTTATTTTTTTCACCCAAATAAACGGAAAAAAAATGTGAGTTAAAGAAAACAAAAACATGAATGTGAAACGCGCCAAACATCTGCATATTTTAAGCTCATTTTAGCCTCCAACACACTGGTTTTGGTGAAGAAAAACCTGCTGAAAATACTCAACTGAACATACCCTAAAATCAGATTAAAGGAAAACTGTCAGGTCAAAATTCCATATGTAACTGCTATCATTTTCTAATTCCTTGCTCTAAGCTCTCTCTATGTATTTCTTTTATTTATATTTCCCTTCTATCTTCTATAAACTTCAAATTAAGAGTTTCATTCCATCTGTCAATTACAGTGAATGATCCACTTACCGTAGTTCTTTGCTGTCCACTCCCCATAGTATGAATATTCATGTCACATTCACACCAGATCGCAGCACAGGAGATCAGTGGACGGGGGGCTGTATTCTCCTCTCTGTGTCTGCAGCATCACAGGAGGTCAAATACAACATAGAAACTGTCACAGCAGAATAACTGCTTAGAGCAGTGGTTCTTAACCGGGGTTCGATCGAACCCTAGGGGTCATGCACGGTTCATTTTGTGTACCAGTAAAAAAAACCCTATACCTATGTCTTGACTTTGGAAAAACATCATATTTGATTTATCAATAAAGAAGGGATCGGTGAATGTGCATATGAAACTGGTGGGTTCGGTAGCTCAAACAAGGTTAAGAACCACTGGCTTAGAGAAACAAATGGAGTCTAAACAAGGTAGATCTGTAATAGCTCACTCCCTCCATATCCTCAACAGAACAGAAGCTACTGAAACCTGACACTGCACTGTTAGCAAAGGGAGGAGGGAGGAGAAAGCTGCTGACAGGGAGTGAATAATTACATGACAGTTTATACAGCAGCCTTACTATTACTGTTTACTTAGAATGGAGAGGACTCATCCAGGAGCTGCCTGCAGGGTCAGACAATGCTGATAACATGGAAACTAAAAACGGTACAATAATGATTTTACATGTTTTTAAAAGGTCTGCCTAGGCACTCTTCACGGGTAATATTAGTATCATACTGAGAAATGACCTAACAGTGTCCCTTTAAAGACTGATCTGGGTCTCCTTACACTTGGCAGATGTACTGCTGCATAATAATCATTCCTGAAAACATTTAGATCAAATACAAGTACAAAAACAAAAAAATGAAAATTTGGGTTCATACTCACAAATCCATATTTAATCAACATATTGAGAATCTATTCTGTCTGTTCATGGGGTCAAAATGTTTTAATATATGTACTAAATAGAGCAACCTACATTTCCTAAAAGGTTAGTAGTATGAGGAGTAGAAAACACCGGCCATTACTTACCAACTGGATTGTTAGGAACAAATTTTACAGATGAGCTTTCCTCTGGAAGTTCTTGAGGTGTAACTTCTATAGGACTTGTAGGGTTGGCAGAATCTAAAAAATGCAGATACATTTTAACCTAATAAGAACAAGTCCAGAAAATAAATATAAACAGCAGCCACCATAAACACAATCAAGGCCCTAGCCACACGAAGAGCAGACACGGGCAATTGTCAGAGTGTAGACTGTTACCCTCGGACAATCACTGACCAATTCAAGTCAGTCAATGAGACAATTCATATATGTGATTTTCTGCATGGACCGTGAAAAGTCATTACGGATCTGTGAAAAGAGGGCTGCAATTGGATTCAAAATGAGCATGACTAGGAGTGGGTTTCCAATACACTGGATAGGTGATAACATGCCAACTCTGCTGGGACATCCTAGCGAACCTGAGATTGTGGCTTTGGAACCCCAAGAACAGGGCTCTGCAGCTCTATCCTCAGTGAAGCAGAGTAGACATGCGTAGTCTTCATTCTATTCATGGACTGAACGGACTGCCCAAGATCTGTTTTTGGAGTCACATAGGCAATGAATGAAGAGGAGACTACAAATATACACCTATCTGTTCAGGGATGGGGCTTCAAAGCAGTCAGACCCTGAGTGATCAGCAAGTTATCACCTACCACATGGAAAACAGGATTTTTGGGGAACAAGCCTTTTAAACAGATAGGTTACAGTCTGAATTATGCCTTAAAGCAGTACTCCAGTGGTTTATTTATTGCTCCACTGGAGTGGTGCTTTAAATCAAAATTCCCCTATCTTTTCTATATTCACCTTTCAATGGTTTTACCTTTTTCCAGCGGCGCACTTGTTGGTCTGCAGGGATTTGAGACCTGCCGGCAGCTCCAGTTTTTCATGGAGCACGCTGGAGGTCAGAACTCAATACATCTCTATGGGAGCCCCGTTTGGGCCTTGTCCTTGCTCTCAAAGAGATGCAATGAGCGCTTGTGACATAACTTCTGACTGTACTGAAGTAAAACGTTCTGGGCACAAGATGGCACATCGGGACTAGGTTGAAGCCACTGGAAGGCGAGTATATGAAAAAAGGCTTACATTCAAAGCACTAATGGAATGCTTTAAGAAAAAAATGCTGAAGTAGTGCTTTAGGAGGGGGAATTTATATGCAACAAATTCTCTCACTGGATGCAACAATCATACACCCTTCCTCTAAATACTGAAAGGCAAAACAAATCAAGATATTACCATATTTTTAGGCTATAAGACGCACCGGACCATAAAACGAACCCAGATTTTAGAGGAGGAAAATAGGGAAAATAAAAAAATTAAGTAAAATATGTGGTTAAAATACAGTCTTGTGGGGAAGGGATCTGCTGCTGACACTTACGGGGTTAATGTCCCCATCCAGGGCCGCTTCAAGGTAATATATGTGCCCCATCCTGGATAGGGCCCCTCCATCTTTGTATATAATTCCCATCTGGGATACAGCGCCGCATCCTGGAAATAGCCCCCCCCTAACATATGGTGCCCCCATCCTAAGATATTTTAGCCCCCCATGCTAAGATATGGCGCCCCCATCCTGGGACATTATCTCCCATCCTGGATATGGCCCCCACCATCGTGGTACATGGCCCCCTCATGCAGGATATGCCCCCTATCCTGGATATTGCACCCCATCCATTTTATATATAGCCCCACATCACTGTATGTGGCCCCCATGCTGCCGCACACAAAAATATACAATGTAACTTATCTCTTCAGCGCTCCCCTCAGTCTCTCCCTGCTTGTCGCACTTCCATTCCTGATTTCTCCCGTGTCCCCGGGGCATCTGATCATGTGACAGGCACAGCACAGTGACTTCATCACTGAGTGCGCCGGACACATGATCGGATACCCCAGGACACAGGAGGACTCGGAAGCAAACTGCGGCAAGCAGGGAGAGACTGAGGAAAGCGCCCGAGAGGTAAGTTACATTATTATTTTTGTGTGCAGCAGCATGAGGGGGACTGAGCCACTTTGCACGTTAATGACAATGCATCATTTTTTAATTCTGACCACTGTCACTTTCTGATAATAACCTAGTAATTATTTTTAATTGTAATAATTTAGGAATGCTTCAACGGATCCCAGTAATTCCAAGATTGTTTTTTTGACATATTGGACTTCATGCCAGTGGTAAATTGTGATCAATATTATTTGCATTCATTTAAGAAAATGTCAAAAATTTGGCAAAAAATTTAAAATGTCACAAATTTGAAACTGAATATTAATGCCCTTAAACTGGATTATTATATCACATAAAATAGTGAATAAGTAACATTCCCACATGTCTACTTTACATCAGCATCATTTGTAAACAAATTTGTATTTCTCCAACAAAAATGAAGAAAAACATTTTTTTTTTAGGGACCAGATCACATTTGAAGTCACTTTGACATCACAGAAAATACCCAAAAGGACACCATTCTAAAAACTACACCTTTCAGACTGCTCAAATCCACATTCAAGAGTTTTTAACCTTTGAGGTACTTCACAGGAACTAAAGCCATGTGCAGGAAAAAAAATAATAAAATGTTACTATTTACCCACAAAAATGTTGCTTTATCTTTAACGTGGTGGAAACAGGGATTTGTGTGTACCGGTACTCACCGTAAAATCCTTTTCTCCAAGTTCATCATTGGGGACACAGGGCCATAGGATGTATGCTTTTCTGCCACTAGGAGGACACTAAGTAAACCAGTGTTTCTCAACTCCAGTCCTCAGGACTCACCTACACGTCGTGTTTTCAGGATTTCCTTAGTATTGTACAGGGGTTTGAATTATCCCCAGTGCATGTGATTCAACTATCACTTGTGCAATACTAAGGAAATCTTGAAAACAAGATCTGTTGGTGGGTCCTGAGGACTGGAGTTGAGAAACACTTAAGTAAACAAAGAATTTAAGTCCTCCTCCGCAGTATAGACCCACTTGCAGGAAGTAGGATATTCAATTTCAGTTTAGTACTAAAGCAGGAGGAGGACATGCTAACGTAATAAGGTACAAAGGACTTGACTAAAGCTATGCGTAGACCTGTGAGAGTCACTAAGGTGGGTGCTGTGAACTCAGAGAAAAAGATCTTACGGTGAGAGGGGGGAGAGGGTTCATCTGCTTCCCTTCCATCGCCTCTGTTATGCAGGGGGATGTGGCAGGGGCTGCACGGCCATTTTAGACTGTACTGCCAATACAGAGGGTTAACCCCTTGAGGATGTGACAGGGGCATGGTCGGGCTAGTAAATAGACCCGGCTACAGAAGGAAAAAAGTGGAGGTGACACTCCGCAATACCATCTGGTGATGAATGTGGAGATTGGAGCCCTTGAGGGATCCGTTGCCCTTAAATGAAACTCGGGCACTGGGTATTGTGGGTTATCCCTGCACAATCCCTTTGTAAAAGGGGAAGGTTGCTCTTGCCTGAAAAACGTAAGGATAAAAGTTAAAATTAAAGTAAAATAAAAAATAAAAGCTTAAAATTGTCTATGAATGTGGTCTGACAAAAAGAGCACTATGTGACACCAAGCTAAAACTGAAACTGAATATCCAACTTCCTGCAAGTGGGTGTATACTGAGGAAGAGGATTTAAATTCTTTATGTTTACTTAGTGTCCTCCTAGTGGCAGAAAAACACACACCCTATGGTCCTGTGTCCTCCAATGATGCAAAGGAGAAATCCACGGTTTGGGCACATGGCAGAGTATGAAAGTGAAGGAGCTACATTTGACTTTTGGATTCCAAAATTAGCTGGAATAAATAGCGGACGTCATGTCACATTTGAAGAGCCTCTGATGTGCACAATTATTGCAAATTCCCTACAAGTGACTATTTTGGAGACTACACCCCCAAGGGTATTTATCTAGAGATGTGATGAACATCTTGAACCCATTGGTGCTTCACAGAATTTTATAATATTGGGTCCTGAAAATGAAATATTACATTTAACGAAAAGTAAGCTGAGGCTCATATTTTAAATTTTCACAAGGGTAAGAGTAGAAAATGCACAGCGAAGTTTGTTATGCAATTTCTCCAAAGTACGGCAATATCCCATATGTGGTCAGAAACTGTTTTCAGGCAGAGGGCAAAGCTCAGAATGGAAGAAGCGCCGTATTATAGTGCAGATTTAGCTGGAATAGTTTGTAGGTGCCATGTCACATTGGCAGACATCCCCATAAATGACCCCATTTTACAAACTACACCTCTTAATGAAACATCTAGGGGTGCAGTGATCATATTGACACTATACATGTTTTACAAAATGTTTTACCTTTTGGTGTGAATAACAATTACATTTATACCACTAAAATGTTTTATTAGCCCCAGATTTTACATTTTTAAAAGGGAAATGACCTTGTAATTGTTACCCAATTTCTTGTGATTGTGTCAATGCCCCATATGTGACTGTACAGTACCAAGGCCTGAAGGAGCGCTATTTGTCTACTACGTCCGATGGAACCACTGAATGGGGAACAAAGCTCTATGTGAAAGCACCCTTACTGCGATCTTTGGGAGGCAGAAAAAACATTTGTTATGCCGTTTAACATGCAGTATAACTAATTAGATGGCTTTATTTTCTGAGTGAGATTACAAAGATACCACATTTATATAGCTTTATGCTTCGCGCACTAAAAAAAACTTTTATTTGACCTTATATTGAGAGCTATAATATGTGTAGCACAAAAATGAAGCGATCCAGCAGTGAAACTCCTCTGCAGCTTGATGTAATAAAATATAACATTTTATTTCTTTAGGTTGAAATTATAGATATTCCAATATGAGGGTATTTGGCAAATATAGTATGTAGGCTGGCAGTTTTATATGATGACTACATGTTTCGGCTAAAAGCCTTCTTCCAAGTTATAACATTGACTCCATACTACATTACTCTTTTATCCACCTCATGTCCGTCAATGAAAAGTAATTTAAATAATTAAAATGGGGTGTAAATCTATTGCAGACCGAAAGTACTTTACTTTCTCTGGATGTTAAAACCCCATACAAGGTCACAGCTAACATTATGTGTTTGTATACAATAATGTTGTTGAAATAGTAACTTAAAATTAGAAACAAAGAAACAAAAATGCACAAATACCTTGTACAGTACAGAAGATACAACGATATCGCAGGAGAGAATGTTTTTATGTATTGTTCATATGCCTATGATTAAGAACTTTGTTCAAAACGCGTCAAGGCGTTTAGGGGCTGCGTCCCTGCATGATGTTTTCATTCTTGACATGGAAATATTGAAGATTTTAATAAAGAGAAGCCTGATGCTGGAACTTTTCTTCTTCCTTTGATATTGCAGGAGAGAAGCAGACTAAATAAGGAAAGGCTATATAAAACAAGAACAAACAAGGAAAGACAGGACTTCAATCCAGATGTCCTGATACAACTCGAAATACCGTATATACTCGTGTATAAGCCGACCCCCCTACTTTTGCCCCCCAAAACTGGGAAAACTTATTGACTCGCGTATAAGCCGAGGGTGGACCCCAGCACAGGTATACAAACCCCAGCAGTGAGGTACACAATCCCCAGCAGTGTGGTATACAGGCCCTCCCAGTGGTATACAGCCCATAGTATGGTACAGCCCCAGGACGGTATACAGACCAACAGTATACAGCCACCAGGACAGGTATACAGCCACCAGGACAGGTATACAGCCACCAGGACAGGTATACAGCCACCAGGACAGGTATACAGGTCCCCCCAGTGGTATACAGCCCCCAGCAGTATTGTATACAGCCCCCAGCAGTGAGGTATACAGGATCCCCCAGTGTTATACAGGCCCCAGGAGTATGGTATACAGCAGGCCCCCAGTATGGTAACAGTCCCAGTGTATACAGCAGGCCCCCAGTAGTATACAGCAGGCCCCCAGTAGTATACAGCAGGCCCCCAGTAGTATACAGCAGGCCCCCAGTAGTATACAGCAGCCCCCCAGTAGTATACAGCAGCCCCCCAGTAGTATACAGCAGCCCCCCAGTAGTATACAGCAGCCCCCCAGTAGTATACAGCAGGCGAGTGGCGGCAGGAGGGGGCTGTATCAGATAATGCACTGCTCCCCCAGCCACGGGATGCAGTGCACTATGTGATGCAGCCCTCCTCCTGCTGGCACTCGCCCCACACACGGTGCAGAGCCCCCCCCCCCCCCCGCTGCATTATCTTACCCTTCAGCTTCTTTATCACCGCTGGCCCTCGCTTCCATCCTCGCGCGCTGTGTTCCCGGTCTCACATGACCCGGCGGTCACAGTGGGATGACGTCATCGTGCCAGGTCACGTGAGACCCGAACACAGCGAGCGAGCAAGGACTGGAGGACCCGCGGTGATGAAGACGCTGAGGGTAAGATAATGCAGCGGGGGGGTCTGCACAGTGTGGGGGGCTCTGCACAGTATGGGGGGGGCGAGTGCCAGCAGGAGGGGGGCTGCCTGTATACTACCACTGGGGGCTGTATGCATGTCTCCCCCTGCCGCTGTGATGAGTGGCACCACGTGACGGGCCGCTCAGTCAGCAGTCTCCCCCCGCCTCCTCCAGTCTCCCCAGCACCCGGACACAGCCCCCACACACCGTATTGACCCGTGTATAAGCCGAGGGGGGACTTTTCAGCCCAATTTTTGGTCTGAAAAACTCGGCTTATACACGAGTATATACGGTACATATACAAACTGATTACATTTTATTTTATTATATTATCTAATCTAGGAACCCATTTATTTAGAAAGGGGCTATGTATATTATGTTTAGATAATATGGGTGTATTGTTCAAAAATTGGTAAATAGATAAACCTCCTGGGAGAGTGATGGAAAATAGACCAAATATTGCTACAATAAAAAGCTTTTAAATCTAGACACTAGGGTTGGGCGATTTTGGAAAAAATCAAAATCTCGATTTTATTTAAACCTACGGACGATTTTCGATTTAAATCTCTATTTTTTTTTTTCTATTTTTTTTTGCTTTTCTTTGATGAATTAAGAGAAAAAACTAAGATGTACCGTATATACTCGTGTATACGCCGAACCCCCCTACTTTTGCCCCCAAAACCTGGGAAAACCTATTGACTCGTGTATAAGCCGAGGGTGGACCCCAGCACAGGTATACAGCCCCCAGCAGTGTGGTATACAGCAGCCTCCCCAGTGGTATATACAGGCCCCAGCAGTGTTACAGCAGCAGCCCCCAGTGGTGTATACAGTAGCAGCCCCCAGTGGTGTATACAGCAGCAGCCCCCAGTGGTGTATACAGCAGCAGCCCCCAGTGCTGTATACAGCAGCAGCCCCCAGTGGTGTATACAGCAGCAGCCCCCAGTGGTGTATACAGCAGCAGCCCCCAGTGGTGTATACAGCAGCAGCCCCCAGTGGTGTATACAGGCGCCGCCCCCAGTGGTGTATACAGGCGCCGCCCCCATCAGTATACAGGCGCCCCCCCCCTTGGGTATACAGGGGCCCCCCCCCTTGGGTATACAGGGGCCCCCCCCCTTGGGTATACAGGGGCCCCCCCCCTTGGGTATACAGGGGCCCCCCCTTGCTGCCTTAAACCTGTAAAGTAAGAGATCATTATACCTATCCCCGCCGCCATCGCGCTCCTCCGGCTTCATCCGGCTTCCTCCTGACATCATTGTCTGTGTACCAGAGGAGGAAGCCGGAAGAAGCCGGATGAAGCCGGAGTAGCGCGATGGCGATGGCGGGGATAAGTATAATGATCTCTTACTTTACAGGTTTAAGGCAGCAAGGGGGGAAGGGGGGGTGGGCACCGCCATTTTAAATCGAATTAGACGATTTTGGTTAAAACCAAAATCGTGGCCACAGCAGGGGGCGAATTAATTTGATTAATCGCCCAGCCCTACTAGACACAAGACATTTTTCTTGATGTTTAAGAGGACCTATCACCCCCCTGCTGCATGGCAATCTAAATAAAGCACTGAATGTAGCATGTCTGCTGCATTCAGGGAAGGGGTCCCCCATATGTCTGTGTGCTGTGTACTCAGAGATACAGCCTTTGTAAAACTTACAGCTGGAGGGAGCTTGATTGACTGTGGCCATTCCATCCCCTTCTGCCTCTGTGTGCCGCTTCCTGCTGTGCTGTTTATGCTTTGTCAGGCAAGGAATCTGGAGCTGACGTCAGGACAAATTATTTGCATACTGTGAGTGACAGAGAGGAGGAGAGGAGGAAAGCATACACATGACAGCAGAAGGCAGCACACACAGGCAGCGGGGGATGGAATGGCCACCGTCAATCGAGCTCCCTCCAGCCACAGTGACTGCCTCCATGGCTTCTAACTAAGTTTTACAAAGGCTATATCTCGGGGTACACAGCACACAGACACATGAGGGACCCCTTCCCTGAATGCAAGAGACACGCTGCATTCAGTGCTACGTTTAACTTGACATGCAGCAGGGGGGTGACAGGTCCTCTTTAATATATGAAAAGAGAAGAAAAAATATATACATCTCTACTATGTGATGTATGCAAAATTTATCCATAAATTAAATGACAGAATAGATAAATAACATGGATCCATGGTTTATATTACTATGAGAACCCTTTCTCTAAAAAGATGTATACACCGTATTTTTCAGATTATAAGACGCACTTATATTGCCCCCAAAGTTTTGGGGAAAGTGGTGGGGTGCGTTTTATAATCCAAATTTATGGATTCTGTACTGGGGGTGTGTGAGGGGGCTCTGGAGCAGGTTGGCGCAGGCCACAGAGGCAGCCCGTGGTCACGTACCCCCGCTCATTATGTTCATATAATGTTCACTGCATCCCCTGTCCACCTCTCAGTGCTGAGTTGCGCTGAAAGATGGACGGGGGAAGCGGCATATATTATGTGAGCTGATCTTGGGACGGGGAAGTGGCATATATATTATGTTATTATGTGAGCCTGATCTCACCCCACCCCCTCCATTCTGGATATGCCCCTATGCTGGCGCACACACTAAAATAATAAACACTGTAACTTATCCACTGTCCCACTCCCTGCCTGCAGCTCACCACCTTCTTCCTGTCTCTGTGCCCAGCATCCAATCATGTGATCGAGGAACACAGAGATGGCGTCATTGAGCGCCCCGGTCACATGATCGTATGCCGGGCACAGAGACAGGAAGAAGGCGGCGAGCTGCGGGCAGTCAGTGGCAGAGGATAAGTTAGCATTTATTATTTTAGTGTGTGAGCCAGCATGGAGGCAAATAGAGTGACGGGGGGGGGGGGGGGGTGGCTAAATCCTGGATGGGGGGCTAGGTGTATCATCACTGGGGGCCATATCCAGGATGGGGGGGGGCTACGTGTACCATTACTGGGGGCCATATCCAGGATGGGTGGGCTACGTGTACCATCACTGGGGGCCGTATCCAGGATGGGTGGGCTACGTGTACCATCACTGGGGGCCGTATCCAGGATGGGTGGGCTACGTGTACCATCACTGGGGGCCATATCCAGGATTGGTAGGCTGTGTGTACCATCACTGGGGGCTATATCCAGGATGGAGGGGCTTTGTGTACCATTACTAGGGGCCATATCCAGGATGGGGGGCCATGTGTACCATTACTGGGGGCCATATCCAGGATGGGGGGCTGTGTGTACCATTACTGGGGGCCATATCCAGGATGGGGGACTATGTACCATCAAAGGGGGTTATGCACTCTCATAGGGGGCCATATCCAGCATGGAGGGGCCTTGTACCAGGAATAGGAGGTCATATAGCCAGGATGGGGGAGGAAAGGCATGTAAAAAGAAGAGGGACATATATACGAATTGTAAAATGGACACATTAAAAATATTTTTTTACTCTTTTCTTTGAGCAAATTTGGGGTGTGTCTTCTAAAGCAAAAAATACAGTATGTCATGTGTCCAAGACGAATAATAGTCAATATTTAATTTTTTTTGTAGGCAAGATGACTACAATAAATGTCATAACATGAAACTAATATTGTGTTATGGGATCCTGCCTGTCTATTCCATGGAGCATTTTACTTTCAAGAGTGAAAATCCATTTGCTCTCCCTGTTTTAAAAGTTTTTCCCCTCCCCTTCGTGGTTTGCTGACATTTTCAATGCCTCCTGAAAATCATGCCTTGGGTATCCAACACTTTGTGTTTTTGCAAAAAATAACACTGCTGAAATTCCTATTGCTGAGGTACTGACATCACTGGACAGGTACTTCCTTATGCAGACTTTGAGAGGACCAGTAGTGCAACCTATGCACTGAATGTTACAGATAGTACAATCTGCCAAACATATGACATACGTTGTGTTGTAATTAATAAATTCTTTTGATTGGGAATTTTCTACCATTTTTAGTTGACTGAAAGCCATCGCATTTTTTGCATAATTGCAGCTTTTATATCTGGACACTCCACATTTGTGGAATCCTTTTAAATCAAGCCCTTGAGTACTATCTGAAAAGAGACTAGGAGACAATAGTGATTGAATTATATGTGCTTCTTTTTGTCACAAAAAGTGTTTCACTATTTTTTAAAATCTCCTTTAAATCTGCATCTTGATCTAATAATGATATATCTTTTGATTATTTTGATAATTCCATTGTAACTAAACTAAACTGTGCTAAACCAGTTGAAAAAGTTATGCAAGATTGTGTATTATCTCCATTCCGCGGGAGCGCGGCGAGGTAAGTAAAGCGTAGGAAGAAAGCGCAGGCCGTTCACACACAGAAAGCTGTGTTCTGTGAAGATCTGTTCTTGGTGCAGTTTTGCACCAAAAAAGGATCTTTACAAAAACGCATGGGGCTTGCCGCAAGTGTGGCCGTTAGACGGCAGATGTATGCGGTAAATCTGCTGCAATTTGTAAAAAACGCTAGTGTGAAAGGGGCCTTAAATTTTTGCAGGTTTTTACAGTTTTAAAAAAGCGTGAGTTCCGGCCTGGTACAGCTTTACATTTTTCATGCCTGCATTGATTGATGGATTTATATGAAACATCCAATAAGATTTTTTTCTTGTGTGTCCAGTTTTTTCAAAAGGATTGCAACAAGATATATGATAAAATATTGTTCCTTGAGAAGCAGCAGCCATTGCTCTGTGAGAAAAATACAGTTAATATTAAGTAAGGAAGATGGGTAATAAAAATAAAGATTTACAGTACGCTTGAGATAGAACTGTGTTGCTATAAAGTCAGTATTAGGGTGCGTGCACACGGTCGGGGAGGAGCTGCGTGTTGGACACAGCTCCTCCGGACCTGATGGAAGCCGCGGGTGGCCACATTGAGACCGCAGCCACCCTGTACTCACCGTGTGCGGCGGGTGTGTGGGTGGCTTCTCCCTGCAGACACCCGATGGGAGCCGCTTCCGGCTCCGCAGCATGAAATGAACATGCTGCGGAGGCGCGGACTCCCGGCAACTCGCACCGCAGCTCCAAACACGCTGCGGGCAGGTTACGCATAGTGAGGATGAGATTTCCAAAACGCTGCGTACACTGATTGTGTGCACGCACCCTTAGGGCTAAGCGCATATGCAGCCTTTTCTGCCTGCAGATCAAAGCTGTGGTTTTGGCAGCTTTTTTCTACCAAGCTTCTACCACATCTGCATTAGTGTTTTTTTTTTTTTTTTTTTAAATCGCTAGTGAAAACGATGGCAGCTTTTTTATTTGTTATATAGTGATAAATGCTGCGTTTATTGCAGCAATCAAAAAGCAGTGCAAGCGGTAATTTACTCACTCTGTGAAGGTTTCAAAAAATACTGCATGTGTTTAACCGCATTGAAATCAATGGTGGGCGTTTTTCTGAATGATGATCACCTCGAATAGCGCTATGTGTTTTTTAGCCCTTAATAAGAAAAGCATTAAACTATTAAATTTACTCAATCTTTAAACACACTCACCAATATTGTAGTACACCAAGTCCCTAGATGCCTTTGTGCAGACTATTGTTTGTTCAAGAGTGAACATATCCAGGTATGTCAGGACATGAAAAGCTCTGAAGCCGTCTTATTTCCTGACTCTGCGGTGGGCAGATACTTAGCATGATTGACAGAGCTGCTGGCCTGTCAACTGCTCTGCATTCACTGTCTACCCCTGTTCATTCTCTGGTTGAGCCCTAACAAAGCTTTCATCTCTGTCCTCTCCTGCTTCTAAGTTGTAACATAATAAAATAATAAAGTAATATCTCAAAATCATGGATTTGGTAGATCTAGACCCCACACTTTTAGACCACAGGAACAGATCTGAATTCCAGATTTTCTAATTGACACTATAATAAATATTTTAAAATATGATCCCATAGCAATCCCAACTTGAATTTTGGTACAAATGTGGCTAAGAGCATAGCAGTCATATGTGCATTTTTGGAAATTTTTTACTTAAACCGATTTTTTGGAAATGTGTTTTAAGATTTAGAGTTTGCGTTCGCATGGGTAATATATTAAGAAAGATACTCTTGTGACATATCTGGTGAAAGCCTGTACAGTTCTGAGTAGAATGGTGTTTATTTTGTTTCGCCATCTTATTTCTATCCCGAAATAGGATAGAAAATGTAAAGCCATATCAGGCCAAAATTCGCGCTTTTTTTGTTTTTTAAAACTCTAAAGACATCAGGTAAAAAAAAATATTCATATTTGGATCACTTGACATGGAATGACCCAAACTGAGCATGCTCAGTATACTAAAACTGCTCTGTTCCTGTAATTTCACACTGCTAAAGTGAAATTAAAGAAAGGAATGGTTAAAAATAAATGCTCACCTCTCCGGCAAGTGTCCCGGGATGCAAGGCATCCACCTCAGATGGCTGCAGGACCTTAATCCGCTCAAGGGGAATGGCAACCCGATCAGCTGATGTGTCACATGACCGCCAAAACGAATCGGCGGGCGATTTTAACTGCTCAGCTGATGCGGTCATGTGACACATCAACTGATCAGGTTGCCCCTCCCCTTGAGCAGATTAGGGTCCTACAGCCATCGGAGGTGGATGCCTCGCATCGCGGGACTCTCATAGGAGAGGTGAGCATTTTTTATTTTTAACCATTCCTTTCTTTAATTTCACTTTATCAGTGTATGTAGATATACTGCTAAAGTGAAAGAAACAGCGCCGACACCACTTGCCTAGCTGGGCTCCTCCCAGCTCTTTGTGTCCGAATCCCTCAAAATCCTGGATCCGGACACAGAAATAGCATCCGGAGGTGGATAAAATAATCATTTAGTTTGGAGACAATGATAAGACAATGATATGACTTTGAAGAAGGCTTTAAGCCAAAAAATGCAGTTATCATATAGGGCCAACTAGCCTACATACTATATGTGCTAAATACCCACATACTGGAATATTTTTCATTTTAACCTAAAGAAATAAAAGTTTATATTGCATTACATCAAACGGCAAAGGAGTGCTGAACCCCTTCATTTTTGTGCTATTTTCTCTCAAGAAAGATGTGCCTCCACAAGGTCCATGCAGGCTCGTGAAGACAGCTGAGATATCCAGACAGACTGAACCGGGTGAGCTGACTTTTTTTTCTTTTATTTATTCTATAATAGGTGTAGATTTCTACCACCAGTCATGTGATAGCTAGTTTTTTGTGGGTCGAGTTGACATTTTATTGATAACATTTTCAGGCACCTCTTTGATCGCTTTCTATTCCGATTTTTCTGTTCATAAATTGTGTTTTTTTGATGCTTTTCACCATGTGCTAAAAGTAAAAAGACAAGTATATTCTTTGGATCAGTACAATTACAATGATACCACATTTATCATTTTTTTTTTAGGTTTTGCCACTTTTACACAAAAACAATTTTATAGGAAAAGTATTGTTTTTGCATTGTTTAATACTGACAGCTGTCGCTTTTTTTTATTTTCCCACTGACTGAGCTGTGTGGTGGCTTGTTTCCGTGAGCCAAGACAACATTTCTGCTATACCAATTCTATTTACATTCGTCTTTTTGATCATGTTTTATTCTACTTTTATCACTTCGAAGGTATGATGAAATTGCAGAGTTTAATTTTTTTTTACAGTGTCCACAGTAGGGTTAGATAGTGGTCAGTTTTATAGATGGCATTGATCTACACAAAGTGATATCAAATATGTGTAACTTATTATTTCGATCACTGGTCTCACGTATTGCAATAGACACATATTGCAATATATGAGACCTGTCCGTTTACACTGACAAAATGCCTTTCAGTGTATTCTGGCCTAACAGGCCACCATAAAAGGCACACCAGGTGGTTACTGTGTGACCTCCGGGTGCCATGACAACCAATGTCTCCCTAAGGTGCCAATGGAGGAGACAGAGGGAGCCTCCACCCTCTTACAATCTTCCAAATATTGCGATCACTTTCAATAGTGGCATCTGGTGGATTAATCAACCAGGGGTGGTGCTGGCACTTACCCTAGCTGTTACTGCAGGAGCTCTGCATTAGTACGTCGTGTTGTGGGAAGTGACCTGCTTATGACATTCTATTTACATAATTAGTCATAAACGGGTTAAGAAAACGTATTTTATTATAAACCTTACAGTCTTTGTTACAATGTAATATCATATAGAGGACTCTCACCACTTCCAGTTCTTTTAAGCTCCATTTCCTGCAGGTGAATTTTACTTGGTGTCATCCGGATTGGGACTGGATGGACTATAGCGGTATCCTGTTAATAAAAAGGAAATATCTTAAATGTGAAAATACAGAAAACACAAAAGTAAAATGATTTAGGCGCTTTTATATTCTGAGGGACTTACAGGGCCGTCAGTGGGGAATATATTACACGATTGCTACCAATGATCATTACTAGTAACATAGTATTTTCTTAAAGGCAAGTGTGCACAAGTAAGGGTGTGTGCCCACATAGTGGTTTAGTGTCGGTTTAGCAGCGAAAACCGCCGGCGGTTTAGCATAGGTTTTATTTAAATTTATGTAAATCATTAGCAGCTTTAGGACTTACATGTAACCTTATGTAATTTAGAAAACGCTGTGCACACATAGTGGGTTTATGTGAGCAGATCTGCCAGAGGTTGGGCGGTTTCCCAGTGGTTTAGCAGCATACAGCATGTCAATTCTTCTCAGCGGTTTCTGATCGTTTTTGAGGCATGAACATGAACAAAATCCTCCATAGAAAACCGCTGAGAAACCGCTGGAAAACCGACTGTAAAACGCTGTGCACACACTGAAAAAAACGCTGAGAAACCGCTGGAAAACCGCTGGTGACTTCTGAGCTCAGGAGTCTAGGCTCCTTGAATTTTCCAGTGGTTTACTGACGATTTGAACTCACTAAACCACTATGTGGGCACATACCCTTAGGCTCCTTTTTCAGATCAGCGTTTTGCTGATGTTTCTGGCCTATCTGGCACATGGCGCCACATCTGATGCCTAATGACAGACTTTCAGCACTGATCCGGCAAGCATCATGCATTCTCTATGGGGCTTGTGGTCGGATGTGGCAAGACCGGTTTGCCGAATCCGGCACTTGCGGTGCCGGAAAAAAAACTGCTGCTAGCTGCATTTTTTTGACCCGCCGCAACTGCCAGATTTGCCGGATCACAGCAAAAACTGCATTTGCCGCACGCCCCATAGAGAATGAATAAATGGCAGCTGATGAATAACAGGGAGGGGGTGCCAACATACAGGCATTCTAAGCTCCTGGTCACTGTCATGGGCCCGTCACACGGGGAGATATCGCCGGCGATGTCGCTGAGATCTTCCTGTTCAGGCGATGTTGAAGCGACATCGCCTGTGTGTCGCCGCGTGTAGCAGGGCAACTGAACGGCGATAAATCTCTGTTTCTGAGTTCAGAGATTTCCCAACAGTCTCGGGAAATCAGGCGATGTAGCTTGAGCGATCCGTATGCCTACTGCCGTGTGACGCGGCGATAGCAATGGCACAGGCGATGTCTCTGTTCAGGCAATCCATTCTGTATGCTACATTGACGGTGAGGTGGTGCTGTGTGACACGGCGATCTGAAAAGCCAACATCGCTTCAAGGTTGTTTCAGGCGATTCCTGAATCGCCGGTTCGACCTGGGTTGACGGTAACATTGCTACGTGTGACGTCTCACGAGCGATGCTGCAGCGATGTGTGCGTTCATGAGATCGCCGCAACATCGCCGGCGAGATCTCCCCGTGTGACGGTACCATCAGAGCTTGGAGAAGTTAACGAATTAGGGCTAGGACAGCACTAATTGAAGAAGCTTGAACACTGATCACAAAAACAAAGGGAGATTTGCACAGTGTGCATAAAAAGAGCAGGAGGCTCTCAATGTGTTCAGCAGCGCTGATTATTACTATAGTCTGCTTTATATGGAAAAGGCAGTAATGTCTGCAGGCACCAGGTGTTTCAAAGCAAAATTGAGCCGCATGGAGTACTTCGTTCACACGCTGCGTATTTGCTTCATATTTTTATGTGAGTGCTGTTGCAGTTGTTGTAGCCAAAACCAGGAGTGGAACAATCAGAGGAAAAGTCTAATAGAAACAAGTGCTCCAGTTCTGTATTTAATCACCCACTGCTGGTTTTACTCAGCCACTCCTGGTTTTGGCTACAAAAACTGCAAGAGCACTCGCGTAAAAATACACAGCAAACACGTAGTGTGTGAACGCACCCTAAGGCTACGTTCACACATTGCGTTAGACAAAACCACAGTAACACCTTCCCTCCCATCCTATGTATTAGTGTAAGTATTTCCATTTATTATATAGGTTGGGGATCATAATGGACTTCATTATATAGGGACTAATTGTACTTAGACAACTCATAATAATCCCCTAAGGGAAAAGAAAAAACTATTCCAAAGTCCATAATTTATGTCAACATAGTGCAAATTTTATATTTATTAATAAATAAAAGCAGTACAAGGAATGAGGGTAACGTGATAATCCCGTAGCACAATAAACAGGTTTACTGAGATACTGGTTGGTTCATAATATTGCACTATGTCCCATACAGCTAAAAAGCTGGGCTGAAACCCAAAAATATCACTATCTCCTAAATAATTTTTCGCTATTATATTAGCCTACTTTGGCCCCTTGATGAAGGACTAATCCGAAATGCGCATTGGACATTTGCTCTAAGGCTGCCTTCACACTTGCGTTTGGAGCGCAGCGCACCAAACGCAGGCGCACATGCGTTCCTATGTTTAACATGGGAACGCATGTGCCTGCGTATGGCCGCATTTGCGTTCGGATGCGCATAATTTATGCGCCCTCCGACCGCACTCCAAACGCAGCATGCAGCATTTTTTTGTGCGTTCGCAAAAAATGCATGGATCTCAATGGATCCGCAGTGTCCTCCGCATGACACCACAGGAGAACGCTACGGATCTCATTGATAAGTCGTGCAGAGCCACAGCTGATCTCCCGCCGATGTCAGCGGGGAGATACAGCTGATCTGACAGCTGTTTAAATCTCCCGAGCTGACACCGAATAGGTGATGTCGGTGCGGGAGATTTGAAGCAGTGATCCGGCCGCCCCCAGAGACAGCTGATTGGCTGCCCGGGCACCATACTAATGTGAACGCATGCGGAGTCGGAGATGCTTAGTGTCGCCTCCTAGTGGACAGCAGCATAACACCCACGGTCCTGTATCCCCCAATGAGGTGAAGGAGAAAACTGCTTTTATTGTATTCACCTGGGGGGTGGTCCAGTCTGATGGGTGTTGCTAGTCTTAAGGTACTGTCACACACGGCAATATTGCTTGCAATTTCACTGGCAATTTGCTGGTTGCAGTTAAATCATGGACACATTGTTCTATTTTGTTGCCGTGTACAAATGGAACAATGTGTCCATGAGTTCACTGCAACCAGCAAATTGCCAGTGAAATTGCAAGCAATATTGCCGCGTGTGACCGTACCTTTAGTCTGGTGCCTCCATTCTTCTTGTGATCACCTTCCTCCTTCTCTTTCTTCTAGTGGGTGATACATCCTACTTCAACCACACAATCTCCTCCATTGCACTCCTGCGCATGCTCACTTCTCTGTCCTACTGAGGGCAGAGCAAAGTACTGCAATGCGTAGACATGGGGAAGGGTTAAAGAACACCTACATAGTGTGCATGCGTCGGTGTTCTTTGAGCCTTCCCTGTGCCTGCGCATTAGAATACTTTGCTCTGATCTCAGCAGGACAAAGAAGTGTGTGCACAGGAGCGCAACGGAGGAGACCATGTGGGTGACTTAGGTCACCTGCACGATGCAGAGGAGGACAAAAATCACAAGCACAATGGAGGCGCCAGACCAGGGCTAACACCAAGCGACACCCATCAGACTGAACTGCCCAGTAGGTAAGTATTCTAAAAGCTCTATTTTTTTAAATTATATACAGTGCCTACAAGTAGTCTTCAACCCCCTGCAGATTTAGGTGGTTTGATAAAATGCAAATAAGTTAGAGCCTTCAAACTGCAAACTAGAGTAGGATTTATTAACAGAAGCATAAATCTTACAAACCAAAAAGTTATGTTGCTCAGTTGAATTTTAATAAATTTTAAACATAAAAGTGTGGGTCAATTTTTATTCAACCCCTAGGTTTAATATTTTGTGGAATAACCCTTGTTTGCAATTACAGCTAATAATCGTCTTTTATAAGACCTGATCAGGCCGGCACAGGTCTCTGGAGTTATCTTGGCCCACTCCTCCATGCAGATCTTCTCCAAGTTATCTAGGTTCTTTGGGTGTCTCATTTGGACTTTAATCTTGAGCTCCTTCCACAAGTTTTCAATTGGGTTAAGGTCAGGAGACTGACTAGGCCACTCCATCACCTTGATTTTTCCCCCCCTTTAACCAGGCCTTGGTTTTCTTGGCTGTGTGCTTTGGGTCGTTGTCTTGTTGGAAGATGAAATTACGACCCATCTTAAGATCCTTGATGGAGGAGCGGAGGTTCTTGGCCAAAATCTCCAGGTAGGCCGTGCTATCCATCTTCCCATGGATGCGGACCAGATGGCCAGGCCCCTTGGCTGAGAAACAGCCCCACAGCATGATGCTGCCACCACCATGCTTGACTGTAGGGATGGTATTCTTGGGGTCGTATGCAGTGCCATCCAGTCTCCAAACGTCATGTGTGTGGTTGGCACCAAAGATCTCGATCTTGGTCTCATCAGACCATAGAACCTTGAACCAGTCTGTCTCAGAGTCCTCCAAGTGATCATGAGCAAACTGTAGACGAGCCTTGACATGACGCTTTGAAAGTAAAGGTACCTTACGGGCTCGTCTGGAACAGAGACCATTGCGGTGGAGTACGTTACTTATGGTATTGACTGAAACCAATGTCCCCACTGCCATGAGATCTTCCCGGAGCTCCTTCCTTGTTGTCCTTGGGTTAGCCTTGACTCTTCGGACATGCCTGGCCTCGGCACGGGAGGAAACTTTCAAAGGCTGTCCAGGCCGTGGAAGGCTAACAGTAGTTCCATAAGCCTTCCACTTCCGGATGATGCTCCCAACAGTGGAGACAGGTAGGCCCAACTCCTTGGAAAGGGTTTTGTACCCCTTGCCAGCCTTGTGACCCTCCATGATCTTGTTTTTGATGGCCTTGGAATGCTCCTTTGTCTTTCCCATGTTGACCATGTATGAGTGCTGTTCACAAGTTTGGGAGGGTCTTTAATAGTCAGAAAAGGCTGGCAAAATAGATAATTAATCCACACATGTGAAGCTCATTGTTCTTTGTGCCTGAACTACTTCTTAATACTTTAGGGGAACCAAACAGAATGCTGGTGGTTTGAGGGTTGAATAATAAATGACCCTCTGATTTAACTTTTAACGCTTTAAAAAAAAAAAAAAAAAAAAAAAAATTTTTAAATCTTTTTGGCTGCAGTGCAATTCCCACTTCCAGGCTGATCTATAATCCAAATGTCATAATTCCAAGTTAATTCCGCATGTGTCAACCAGTTAAATCTGCAGGGGGTTGAAGACTACTTGTAGGCACTGTAGATCAGCCTGGGGACTTCTACACAGTATTCCAGATTGTTGTATTTATGGCATTACTTGTGGTGGCTGTGGGTTTTATGCCAAAAAAAAACCCAACATGCTATCTTCAAAGAGGATGTTTCACCAAATTATTCTGGACACAATGCAACAGTGGCTGAAAAGTATAAAAAAAATAGGGCAGAATGGCTGAGTTTAGCAGTGTCACATTAAAAACCCTTCTATCAACTTTCATCGTCTCTCCGCACTATGCCTTTCCAGACACATGTTTATAATCACACTTACGTCTGTTGTGTTCAAATTTCAATCCCTTCACGACCAAGGACGTATATATACACGTCCTTAGCATTGTCCCTCGCGTCATCCCTGACACATCTCAGCTAATCTTATCAGCTGAGATGTGGAGCCAATAGCGCCAATCTGATCAGCGATCAATCACTGACAGCGTGATCCAAAACCCCACAGCAGGGATCGAGCTGTTCCCCGCTGGGATCGGAGGTCCCATGATGCGATCACAGGATCTCCGATGGTAACCTTGACAGTCTGGGGTCCTGTGATGACCCCGGAAGCTGTCTGCAGTCACTTCCTGCTGGTGATCTCTCAGTGATGTCGCTGTATTAAAGTGTTTCCTCAGTACAGACTTGCTGCCGTCCATCTGCACAGAGGAAAATCAGTCATACACTGCAGCACTGAGGCCCCCCTAGTGGGCCAAGTAAAATAAAAATAAAAAAAAGTTTTCAAAACTTGCAATCAAATGCAATAACGGGCAATCAAAACAGCGTATCTACCCTAAAACGGTATAATTAGAAACGTCAACTCAAGCTGCAAAAAATAAGCAGTCTCACAGCCCCAGATCCCGAAAAATGAGACCTCTACAAGTTTTGGAAAATGGTGCAAAACTGTAATTGCACTTTTTTTTTTGCAATTTCACCGCACTTGGCATTTCTTTCCCATTTGCCTGTACACTATGTAGTAAAAAGAATGATGTCATTCAAAAGTACAACTCATCCCGCAATAACTCAAGCCCTTATATGTCTATATTGATGGAAAAATCAAAACATTATGGAAGAAGGGGTGGGAAATACGAAAAATGGAAAATTGCCCGAGGGTGAAGGGGTTAATCACTATGCAGGAAGATCAGAGCAGTTTATTATTATATTTATCATGCAGGAGATGCCAGGAAAGGACTGCGCTTCTCCCCTCTGCAAATCCCTCCACTGGCTCCCAATTCCCCAGTGTATCCAATTCAAACTAACAACATTGACTTACAAAGCCGTCCACAATCTGTCCCTCCCCATAGATCTTTGAGCTAATCTCCTGATATCATTCAAATCATAATCTTCGATCCTCCCAAGACCTCCTCCTTTCCTCCACACTTGTACGTTCCTCATCTAACTGCCTGCAAGACTTCGCCCGAGCATCCCCCATCTGGAACTCTGCACCCCAAAATGTCCGACTGTCCCCTACACTCGGAACTTTCAAGCGAAGGCTGAAAACCCATTTCTTCAGAACAGCCTACAATGACCACGGTGCCACCTCACCACCACTGGACCTGGCGCTCCACCACCCCTAAGCAGAACCAACCTACTGTTTCCCTTCCCATTGCCCTGCAGAATGTAAGCCCGCAAGGGCAGGGTCCTCTCTCCCCTCTGTACCAGTCTATCACTGTTAGTTTGTTCATTGTATTTTTAACTTGTTTATATGAAACCTTTTATGTACAGCACCATGGATTCAATGGTGCTCTATAAATAAATAATAATAATGTAATGACAGCCTGATCTCACTACAGAGTGATTACAATAGGCCTCAGCTCAGACAAAAATGTCATAATGTCATATCTCACACACCGAAAAACCCGCTATACACCATAGTTTGACATGTTTTTTCTCCAGTGTGCTGCTGATTGGTTAGAATTGGTCGGCATAATGAAGGGGGAAGTGGGTATTAACCCATCAGGCGCCAAATACTTTGATTGCAGCGATATTGTCAATAAAGGCTAAATTAAAAAAAAAAAAAAAAAAATTACATATAGATACATGCCTTATTTCGCTCTGCAACCAATACATTGTGTGCTTAATTCATCTGAAAAATTTGGTGAAAGGTCCTTTTCAGTGTATTTTTTTTAAATGTTATTTTTATTTTACATATCACAGTCAACAAAAAAATATTGCAGAATTGACTGACCACTAGGACTTTGTAAGACTAACTTCGTATTGTTTCAGCAAACAATGCACATAGATCGTGATCCGAGCACTGTGAATTTAGTATAGAAGTGTCAGTGAGCCTGTGGTGACATTTCATATTGTGATTGGTGGATCCAGTGGTATCAGCTGTAAATAGAGGTGTTAGTAGTAATCCTGAGGAGGTCTAAATGCCCAAGTGGCTAGTGAGACAATTGGAAGATGACCAAATTATTTCTTTTAAATAACCTGATTTAAACATAAAATAACCCGATGTGTTCATTTCCCCTGACCTACTTCTATTTATTGCAGGGCGCTGAAACTGCACAAGTTTAATGACATAAGTCTCTATAGGTTACATGCCAACTTGCAACTCTGAACTGAGAACTGCCTTACTTTTACAGGGGCTGAAGTGGTGTGAGGTGTGATAATGGATCCAGTGGAATACAGAGCAGTCATCAAGTTCCTTTACTTGAAAGGCTGCACACCAAGAGAGATGTTCGATGAGATGAAAGCAGTTTATGGTGATCATTCCCCATCATATGATGTAGTCAAGCAACGGCATCATCATTTCCAGTGTTGTCGAACTTGGGTGGAAGCTGCTCCCATTCCGCTATCAATGTACACACCTTTCAAGTAAAGGAACTTGATGACTGCTCTGTATTCCACGGTATCCATCATCACACCTCACACCACTTCAGCACCTGTAGAAGAAAAAAAGTGTTATCAGTTCAGAGTTAAAAATTAGCATGTAACCTACAGATACTTACATCATTACACATGTGCAGTTTCAGCATCTTGCACTAAATAGAGGTGGGTCAACAAGTCTTTTTTCTGATGATACCCTCATCTAAACTGGTTTTCCATTCCCTTCTCTTTCGATAAACTTGACCCAAGTGTGCTAGAAACATTTTTTTTACATATTCTTGTACTAGAATGCTACAGTATATTAAAATACTATTAATATACTATGAATTTTTCCTTGTTAATAGCACACTAAGATCATATGATAAAAAGAAGGGTAGAAAATCTCTCTAAAAAATAAAAAAATGGTTCTATGAAAGAATATATTTGCAACAAGCTCCAAGCACAGATTCTTTGTGATATTTTGTTACATAAAATGAAGGGTTAACAGATTGGAAAAAGACATTACAAATGTAAAAAATTCGACTCTAAACATAATACATGAACCCTGACTATGAAGCACTAAAGGCGTTCTCTAGCAGTTTGTTTTGGAGGCACTGCATATAGTTTATGTACACTACTCATGCATAGAATTGACTTCAATGGGTACGTGTACACATTTGTGTCTATATAGGAAATCTTAGACTACATATGAAATGTTACATCTATCTTAAGGTACCATTACATGGAACGAGATCGTGAACGATATCGCTTAAACGTCAGAGGTTTGGAGTTGTTAGGACGTCGTTGCGTGTGACACCGAGATATGACTACGATAAATCGTTGGATCACTGATTGCAGATTTGAGAACATGTTCTCAAATCACACGATCCACGATCAGCCAACCTGCTGCATTGTTGTGTGTGACACCGCGATAACGATGACATTTGTCACGACTTAGCCCATTCACATCAGTGAACAAATATCGTTTGCTGGGTTGTTCGAATGATACCTGCTCGCTGGATGATTGGTGCGTTGTGCATGATATCGAGGTGTCTGACATCTCACCAACGATCTCTAAACGATGTCCCAACGACTGCACGCCCACGAGATCGTTAGCGAGATCTGAACGACATCGAATCGTGTAACGGTACCTTAAATGGGGTAATGAATCTATAAATTAGATCAGTGATAAGACATGGGCAGTAATGACAATACATATGTACCCATAAAGCAATGCTACACACTTAAAACAAGTAAAAACAAATGAAGCCATACCAAGTTTATAATTTCTACTGACTGACAGATATTAGTATATAAAAGCATTTACTGTAGATCTTAAATGTAACTCATGAATAGTATACTGATATAATGTCACAGAAGCCTAAACTGCGCTTATCCTAGCAGAAATGAGAATAAAAAGCTTATTCTATAGATCAGGCTTATTCACCATTAGAAGCAGTCATTGAAACATGCAAAAAAAAGGAATTGCAGAGCTCCACTGTACTGAAATTCGTGTTAATACATTGATTAATATCAAACAAGCGAGCTATGTGATTGACTTACAGGATCAGCTGGTGCAATGTTAGAATCAAATTGGGTCAGAGTTTGTGAGCTTGAAGAGCGTTCGCTAAATGTCTCCCACTGCTGAACAGACAGAGGAGACACAAGTCAGCATAAGAGGAGAGGAAAAGATCTGAGCAGAAACAAACCCTCATTCATGGCTTCCACTGCCAGTTCTGTGCCAATTATACAGGTAGCGTGGGATAATACATACAGATCATACACTATTTCCCACATTTGGAGCTTGACAAGTTGCAATCTGGAAGCAGAATTAGATTTTTGTTTTATTTTTGTAATTGGCATAAGATTCCAGTCAGTGCAATCCATTTTTTCTGCAAGGATTAAACTGATCGATATCACACTGATTAATGGGACAGGTTAACAAGAACTGTGCAATAAAATGAGGACACAGACCCATATCTGAACAGTGCTTTCTTCCACCACACATGGTTGTGCAGAAGAATAGCTGAAAGACTGGCTCCAGCCAGGACAAGGTTATGTATCATGCACTTACAAAGCAAACCAATCACATCTACAAAAATAATGAAACATGCTGCTCAGAAAACATTCAAATGGTGGGCCTGCCATCCTGTGAGGCCAGTATCACACTACGTAGGATCCAGATGAGCTGTGGAAGGCCTCTATAGCTATATTGGAGCAGTTTGTAAAGTTTTTTTTATTGCTTAAATTTATGTATTTGTAGCTAAAAAAAAAAACAAAAAAAAAAAACAGCCCAGGGAAGATCAGAAAAAGAGTTGGTCCCTCCCACTGGACCATGAAAATGAGCTCGCCGACAGACTCTGTTAGCCCATTATGCAACCAGCAATAAACTGTGCAACACAAGAGGCTCCACAGGCGGCAATCAGTGAAGATTATTAAAGACATTTAAAGAATAACACTATATACATTTAGCCAAAAATACATGCATTTAATAAAAGAAAAATTGTCTCCAAAAGTTGGACAACTCCTTAGGAGAGGGTATGATGAATGTGTGAGATTAGGAGGAAGAGACGTGATTGTCAGGAGGGGCAACATCACACATTTCATTATTTTCTCAGTGGGAAGCATGCACAATCACCCAGTACAGTCATTAGCAATATAAAGCATAAGCACACCCAGGGACTACAGGAACCATTAGGTCACAACTACAAAGAGGAATCAATAACACTTTGCACAAGTTCTTTATCAAACACACAATTGCTAGACACAACTTTGTAATATAGAAAATATACTTCTGTTTATCATAGGAGGGTCTCAGAGAAATATAACATTACTATACAAACATACATCTGTGCGCATTGAAAAGGTTTGTTTATTTCACAGTGCTGTGGATCTTATTTGGAAAGGTTATAAACATGGAACATCTGGAGCTTTGTTATCTACAAAGTATCATAAAAGATTAACAGAAGTCATTTGTAACTGAGGGCAAGTTCACACATTGCAGTCCAATTGTGGTGCTAGCTGTGATATGAGGAATTGATTACTGTGTGGACTCTGTATAAATTCAGGTCAGACTGCTGTATAAACACAGACAAGGATCACAGTGCATGGACTCGCCGCGGCTCCCCTGACCTGAGCGAGAAAGCTTCATGTATTTTTATGCGGCTATCACGGTGGGGTCAGGAGAGCCTCTGGCCAGTCAGTGTGCTGTGTGGACTCAGTATAAAGCCAGAGCCAGAAGGCTGTATAACACGGAGGAGGATCACAGTTCATAGACTTGCCGCAACCCCCCTGACCTGACTGGGACAGCTTAATGTGTCTATAATCCATCAATATATTCAAGAAATACAGCGGCACTCACCAAGGCTGAATCTTCATTTTAATGTCTCTCAGAAATCAATCCAGAGTTACATCGATGGGGCATGTGAGGAGGCGGCGGACGACGGCCTGCCGTTTCGCGGTAAATTACCGCTTCCATGGGTCCGGATGTAACTCTGGATTGATTTCTGAGAGACATTAAAAATGAAGATTCAGCCTTGGTGAGTGCCGCTGTATTTCTTGAATATATTGATGGATTATTGATTTGACTAGCGTGCACCACCTTGTGGACAACTGTACTAAATCTGGTTGCAAGAGCGACGCGATTAACCCGTGGATTCACTAGTGCCCGGCATTTCTCTAATTGCTGTAATGTATGTCTATGCAGCTGGGTTCAGGAGAGCCAGTCCATGTACTACGATCCTCGTTTGTGTTATACAGACATCTGACCACGATCTAACAATAAGTATTTGGTGAAACCTTCTATTTTATATTTTTATATACTATGTTCCGACAAACGATCATAAGAGATGGCTGGGAAGAGTCCAATTTTTTTTTTGTATTCACTGTAACTATGTTCTGCAATTAATCCTAAAGCTTTGCAACACTGGGGTCCCACCTTGGACAACATCTGCAAAGAGTTTGTATGTTATCCCTGTGCGTGGAGTGAAGTGGAAACCTGGGAAACCAGAGGAAACCCACACAAAGACATACTGATAAGGAATTTTTTTTTAAACCAGATAAGTTTATATTGAAGTAAACTGATAAGGAATTTAGATTAAGGCTGTGTCACACATAACGACGCACCAGCGATCCCGATAACGATGTGCAGAGATCGCTGGTGCGTCGTTTACACATCGCTGGTAAGAGGTCAAACAGGTATCTCAACAGCGATGTGAAAAACGACGCACTAGCAATCCAGAATTATACAGAGGTCGTTGGGAATTGTCACTCCATAGCTTAGCTTTGAGATCGTTGGTCATTGTCCCGGTCAAACACATCGATGTAGCACTCCCAGGGGAAGACCAACGACGTAGGAATGACCCAGAGCAGTGTGTAACGATCAACGTTTTCACAGCAGGGGCCAGATCGTTGGTGCGTGTCACACATAACGACATCGCTAACGGGATCGTTGTTGCGTCACAAAATTTGTGACGGTACAGCGATCTCGTTAGCGTTATCTCGTTATGTGTGACAGGGCCTTTAGCCCCAATGAGGACTGTGATGGTAACCTCTGCGATGTATAGTGCCATCAAATTCCACAAGTACACAAAATAAATAATAAAAACTGGTATATCAAAAGGACCACCAGTTGCAGGAAAAAAAGCTTTCATGTTGGTTTACAACGCAAAACAAAGCTTATATGGGTCCACTAAGCTGGTTGGCTACAGGCGATCAAATGATCACAGGGACCAAGAGATTCGCCTATTATTAAAGGGACTTTGTCAGTATGATGATAATATTACCCTTGAATTGTGCTCAGGCAGACGTTTTACAACATTAAAAATAATTACAGTACCCTCTGTAGTTTTCTTGCCATAAGCATCTTCACACCCTGCAGGCAGCCGACTGCATTCGTCCGGTCCATTACTTTGACTGCCAAATAGTCCAGCATATGTGACAGTGTACATTATTTAAAGGGAACCTGACCACTAAAAGTCACCCCCCAGCCTATTAATATCTGTCCCTACACCATCAGTATGCTATTCTAGCTATCCCTTTATGTAAAAATTGTGTATTTACAAAGTTTATAAAAGTGCTTTTATTACCTTCTGAACTGCGGCTTCTGAGCTCTTGAGAAGTCACACAGGGTGTTCCCTGTGGCTTCTCTCCGCCACCTTTACTGCAATTATTCACACCCCGATGGGTGTGATAAGCCTTAGTGATCTTCCTCGCCCTCCTCCATGGGCGGTTTAGCCGGTATGACGCTAATCGGGCGTCATATCTGGCTATCATGACGTCGCTGGTACAATTGGGGCTGTGAAAACAGCCTTTGTTGCTCACAGCACGAGATCCCTCTTCGTGCTGCAGCTCCGTGGTGTGTGGACGTCAGAAAATGGCTTTAACGGCAGCTCATCACAGATAAGCTGCCGTAAAGTAACCTCGCGCATGCGCAGTGCGCATTGCGAGGTCCTCTATACACCCAAATGGGTGTACCGACGTCATGAAAGCCGGATATGACGCGATTAGCGTCATACCGGCTAAACTGCCCATGGAGGGCGGTCAGGAAGTTCACCAAGGCTCAACACGCCCATCGGGGTGTGAATAATTGCAGTAAAGGCGGCAGAGAGAAGCCACAGGGAACTCCATGCGTGACTTCTCAAGAGCTCAGAAGCCACAGTTCAGGACAGAATAAAAGCACTTTTATAAACTTTGTAAATACACAATTTTTACACAAAGGGATAGCTAAAATAGCATACTGATGGTGCAGGGACAGGTATTAATAGGCTGGGGGGAGATTTTTAGGGGTCAGGCTCTCTTTAAATAACTACACCTCACCAAGCTGGTATTTCCTCCCTCCTCCTGTGCTGTATGTCACTACTAGCTTTCATTTTCACTTTGGTTGTGTACTTGCAGAGAAGGGCAGTGGAATGATATCATTACATGAATATTCATTCCCTGGGAAGTGGGCCACAGGAGTGTGATCACTTAGGGTGTGTGCCCACATAGTGGTTTAGTGACGTTCAAATCGCCAGTAAACCACTGGAAAATTCAAGGAACCTAGACTCCTGAGCTCAGAAGTCACCAGCGGTTTTCCAGCGGTTTCTCAGCGGTTTCCCAGCGGTTTTTTCAGTGTGTGCACAGCGTTTTACAGTCGGTTTTTCCAGCGTTTTTTCCGGCGGTTTTCTATGGAGGATTTTGTCTATGGAAACGCTCAAAAACCGCTGAGAAGAATTGACATGCTGTATGTTGCTAAACCACTGGGAAACCGCCCAACCTCTGGCAGATCCGCTCACATAAACCCACTATGTGTGCACAGCGTTTTCTAAATTACATAGGGTTACTTGTAAGTCCTAAAGCTGCTAATGATTTACATAAATTTAAATAAAACCTATGCTAAACCGCCGGCGGTTTTCGCTGCTAAACCGACACTAAACCACTATGTGGGTACACACCCTTACTGTGATTGACAGATTACCGTATTTTTCGCTTTATAAGACGCACCTGATTATAAGACGCACCCACAATATTGGTTAAGGGAAAGAGAAAAAAAACTTTTTTAATGTTAAATGGAGTTCGTCTTATAATGCCAGTGTCCGTCTTACAGATCATATACAAGTTCCTCATCCTGGTACATGAAACACCCATGCTGGCACACTGCCTCTCAAGGCTGGCACATACTACTTCCCCCAGGCTGGCACAGACACTGTCCCTATCCCCTGGCTGGCACAGACACCCTCCTGGGTGCACAACACTGCACTTCCCCTGGCTGGCACAGACACTTGCACTGTCCCCTGGCTGGCACAGACACTTGCACTGTCCCCTGGCTGGCACAGACACTTGCACTGTCCCCTGGCTGGCACAGACACTTGCACTGTCCCCTGGCTGGCACAGACACTTGCACTGTCCCCTGGCTGGCACAGACACTTGCACTGTCCCCTGGCTGGCACAGACACTTGCACTGTCCCCTGGCTGGCACAGACACTTGCACTGTCCCCTGGCTGGCACAGACACTTGCACTGTCCCCTGGCTGGCACAGACACTTGCACTGTCCCCTGGCTGGCACAGACACTTGCACTGTCCCCTGGCTGGCACAGCACTTGCACTGTCCCCTGGTGGCACACTTGCACTGTCCCCTGGCTGGCACAGACACTTGCACTGTCCCCTGGATGGCACAGACACTTGCACTGTCCCCTGGATGGCACAGACACTTGCACTGTCCCCTGGATGGCACAGACACTTGCACTGTCCCCTGGATGGCACAGACACTTGCACTTCCCCTGGATGGCACAGACACTGCGTCCCCTGGATGGCACAGACACTGTCCCCTGGCTGGCACACTGTCCCCTGGCTGGCACACTGTCCCCCTGGATGGCACACTGTCCCCCTGGATGGCACACTGTCCCCCTGGATGGCACACTGTCCCCCTGGATGGCACAGACACTGTCCCCCTGGATGGCACAGACACTGTCCCCCTGGATGGCACAGACACTGTCCCCCTGGATGGCACAGACACTGTCCCCCTGGATGGCACAGACACTGTCCCCCTGGCTGGCACACTGTCCCCCTGGCTGGCACACTGTCCCCCTGGCTGGCACACTGTCCCCCTGGCTGGCACACTGTCCCCCTGGCTGGCACACTGTCCCTCTGGCTGGCACACTGTCCCTCTGGCTGGCACACTGTCCCTCTGGCTGGCACACTGTCCCTCTGGCTGGCACACTGTCCCTCTGGCTGGCACACTGTCCCTCTGGCTGGCACACTGTCCCCTTGCTGGCACAGACACTGCCTCCACCATGGCGCACTCTGTAAAAAAACAACAAACTGTCATACTCACCTCGCTCCATATCGCTCCCTGCGCTGCAGCCATCCATCTCTGCTGTCTGCGACGGCCTCCGGTCCTGTGAGCGGCGCGCGGTGATGACGTCACTCTGCAGCGACGCTCACAGGTCCGGAAGTCGGCACAGCACAGACATCGGGGATGGCGCCGGCTGCAAGGAACGGTGGAGCGAGGTGAGTATCACATCGCCGCAATAGTCAGTGCTTTCCACGCAATGAAAGCGTGGAAAACACTGACTATGCACAAAGGATCACAGGCAGCAGCTGCGCCCCTCTCCTGTGATATGGGCTGCTCCCGCTGGTGATTGACAGCGGGAGCAGTGCATATTTCAGGAGATAATGAGCGGCCCCACGTGACCACGGGGCCGCTGCTGCAGCCTCCTCCAGCCTCCCGACAGTCCCCGGACGCCGCTCCACAGCCCCCTGCCTCCCCTAGAGCACAACCTAGAAGTTTCGCATTATAAGACGCACCCGCCACTTTCCCCCAAAATTTTGGGGAACAAAAGTGCGTCTTATAATGCGAAAAATACGGTAATCTCTTTTTTTGCGGTTCCAGAGGATAGGGGGTGAATATAAATAAAAGAAATACATGAATAGAAAGAGCTTCACCAGAGGAATTAGAAAATTATATCAATTACATATGGATTTTTGATCCAACAGATTCCCTTTAATTACACAGCATTAGTTGAGAGCTTCGTAGCTTATGAAAAATATGAGAGAAGCAATGATAAACTGCTTCCATCTTGCTTAAGGGTCCCTCAATATGTATGAGAACTGTAGACCTCCTGCTACATTGCAGGAGGATTCATACGGCAACATTAAGGTGTCACAGCACACACTGGATCTGCACTGCCACTAAAGCAAGACAATGAGCAGTCTGGTAGGCTGAGTGTTATGCATTTAAGCATCATTAATTAGATGCAAGTCAGTTTATCTGTAGGACAGGCAATCAATATCATATTGGTGAATGAAGTGAAGAATGAAGTGAAGAGCTCTGTGTTCACTAAACATTGTGTATATCGGAAGTGTGGAACTTTATATACGTCATATACTGCAGTATACCGCATAATGCTGCCTTCACACTTGCGTTTGTGTCTGCATGTAGACGGCATACAAACGCAGTGCAACACAGCACATACTTATGTGAACGCAGCGGAGAATCTCCGCATGCGTTCACATAAGTATGGTGCCCGGGCAGTCAATCAGCTGTCTCTGGGGGCGGCCGGAAGGAGGAGAACAGCGGCAGAGATCTCCTCCTCCCAGCACAGCTGATTTCCCGCCGGTGTCAGCAGGAAGAAACAGCTTATCTGACAGCTGTTTAAATCTGCCGCGCTGACACCGAATAGGGTGATATCGGTGCAGGAGATAAAAAAAACAGCTGGTCGCTGCTTCAAATCTCCCGTGCAGACATTACCTATTCGGTGTCTGCGCGGGAGATTTAAACAGCTTTCAGATCAGCTGTTTCTCCCCGCTGACACAGGCGGGAGATCAGCTGTGGCTCTGCATGATCTCCCGGTGGCCGCCGCTGATCACCAGTGGCCACTGGGAGAGATTTCAATGAGATCCGCAGCGTTCTCCTGCGCTGTCATGCGGAGGACACTGCGGATCGATTGAGATCCAAGCATTGTTTGTGCGCTTGCGCCCGCACAAAAAATGCAACATGCTGCGTTCGGAGGGCGCACTAATTGTGCGCATCCGAACACAAACGCAACCGAACGCAGACAATACGCAGGCACATGAGTTCCCATGTTAAACATAGGAAAGCAGTACGCAAGCGTTTGGCTGCGTTCGGTACGCTGCGCTTGCAAACGTAAGTGTGAAGGCAGCCTTACAAGGATTGAGATCTGCAACATAACACAACATTGCTACAGATTCCAAATACACGCCATTAGTTAGTTTACACTGTGTGGGTGAAATTATGCTAAAATTTATGTACAATGCTGCTACTAAAAGATGCTAAAGGCCACAAGCACAAAGTGCATTTTGTGATTTGATGCTATGTTTATGCAGTTTTGCCAAAAATCTGCATGCATATCCTGAAGCCAGCAAAGTCAATGAGAATTATGAAGTGTTGTGCACATGATGCTTATCTTTTCCTTGCAGATTTGCTTGCAGACACAATCTGCAGAATGTCTATTCTTGATGCATTTTTGCAGCGCTTTTTCACCCATTGACTTCAATAAAGCCAGGAAAAAACACCACAAACACGTAGGTGTGTTCACACATCTTAAGGCCGCTTCACACACAAGGATATAGGTGAACGATATCGTTCCCTATGTCACGTGACTGCGATCCTGCCAACATCGTTCGTGCGTTGTCACACGCAAGGATATCGTTAACGATCTTGCATTTGGCAACGCGCCAGCGATTTTGAGACGATCCATTGAACGATTTTCCAAAGCGGCAGGAATAGGAGAATTATGAATGAGATCGTTCAAAAAGGTGTCACACTAACGATGTGGCTTCTTTGCAGTTCCTTAATTGGACGACGAACGATAGATTGGCGGTCAGGATCTCATTTTAGTGATGACCGTTCCAACGATTTTTTTAATCAACATCGTTCATTTACACACAAGGACGCACTAACTATATTGTTGGAACGTTCACAAATCCGTAACGTTTCAACGATATCCTTAACTATATCATTGCATGTGAAGCGGCCTTTAGGGTCATTCCATATCAAGTGATCCAAATATGAATATTTTTTTTACCTGACGTCTTTAGATTTTTATTTTTATGAAATAAACTTTAGTTAATTACAAATTAAAGTTTTGAATTTTTTTCTTCATTAGTTTTTTTTTTTTTTTACAGACTTCTAGTTTGGAAAAATCACAAATATATCTCAGGCTATATCATATCTCAGGCTAGAATTAAGATAAAGAGGTGGGAGAGGCATAATTTTTCTCAGAACGGTACCGACTTTCATTTGATATGGTTCATTTGTACAGAGATTCAACTTGGGACTACACTGGGATCCAAATTTTTTTTTTTTTTTTTTTTAAATCTTCTGTGTTGGAAGTTACAGATTCTTCACAATATTCTGCCTGCAGAGTATTTTTCTCTTTTGCATGTTGCTTTATACAACTGTCACAAATTTTCATGCCTTGAGAAGTAGCAGCCATTGCGGTGTGAGAAAAACACAGTTAATGTTAGGTAAGGTAGATGGGTAATAAACAAAGATTTACAGTACACTTGAAATATAACTGTTACTATAGAGTATTAGGGCTAGCACACACACACAGCTTTTTCGGTCTGCGGATAAATGCTGCGGTTTTGGCAGCTTTTTTCTACCGAGTTTTCACTATACCTGCATTAGTTTTTTTTTTAATCACTAGTGAAAATGATGGCAGCTTTTTTATATAAAGTGATAAATGCTGCGTTTATTGCAGTGACCAAAAAGTAGTGCAAGCAGGGATTTACTCTCTAAGGGTACCGTCATGCGAGACCATATCGGCGGCGATTTTATAGGCGACGCAGGGGCGTGGCCTATCGCCGCCGACATGGCCTGTGCGTAGCTTAATGTAAACAGGCGATGGCGACACCTTTGAGTGGTCGCCTGGTTTCTCAGCAGTGCTTTAAAACAAGGCGAGCTCTCTGGGGCGATGTATACAAATCGACCCACGTAACAGGGTGACTGTGATCTTACAGGCGATGGGAGCCATGGGCTCCCATGTTACAGGATCGCTGCTGGGGTTTTTGGACACCCCAGTGGCGATGGCGCCTGTAAGATCGCCGGTGCGCGCTCCTGCCCATCGCCACCGATATCTCTGGAAACGTCACCTCGTGTGATGGTACCCCAAGAGTGTTTCAATAAACACTGCATGTGTTTAACCCGATTGAAATCATCGAGGGGGGGGCATTTTTCTGAACGCCGATCACTCAGAATAGTCAGAATAGTGCTGTGGGTGTATTAGGCCCCCTTTACACCGGGTTTTTTGCCTGTTCGTGTGGATCCTAGAATTTCAAGGACCACATGAGCAGGCACGGATCTGTGCACACAGATGCCACTGATCCTTTCAGATCCTTGTTTTTCTCAGATCCAAAATCAGTGTGCAGGGATAGGGGTGGGAGGAGCTGTACACATGCTCAGTACAGCAAACTGGATTTGTTTCCCAGATCGGTGCTTTACACGGATCCAAGCTCCATAGACCCCCATGTTATTTAAATCGGACCGCATCGGATCCGATCCAGTCCAATTGTGTCCGTTTTTTTTTTTAAGACAGTCCAAAACCGGAGCAGTCTCCGATTCTAGGTACATCAGAAAAGCGGACACAATCAGATCCCTGATAAAACTGGCACACATGGATGGCCATTAAAAACAAATCCACGCCTCATATCAAGTCAGCCGTTGTCTGCAAGGACACAATTGCGGCATGGAAGGCGGTCAGGAAGAAATGTGGCCTGTCCTGGAGGGTCTCTAAACATCTTAATCCATGGGCCTTCCCTGACTTTACTATGGGACGTGACAACGCACTATTCAGAGACTGGAGAAGGAAGGGGGTGTTGAAGAAGGGCGATCTGCTACATAAGACGGAAGGACGTTGGATGACGGGGTTGGAGATTCTGGGCAATTTTGGACTGGGGGGGACACAGGGTCTCCAATATATGCAAATAAAAAATCATGTCATGGCACGACTACGTGATGTATCCAAGGAACTGTCCCCAAACGTTTGTGACAGACTAATTAACATGGAATCTTCCCAGCTGAGCATCTCTTCCATATATAGGGAACTTAGGGTCATTCTGTCACCGAGTGGGGACTCGGGATTGTTCTCCGTGTGGAGGAGATATTTGGAGGATGACTCAGTGCAGGACAGTATTTTGACAGGGTGGGATAAAGTACGGCGCTATATTTCCAGTGAACAGTGGAGAGATTCACATTTCCGCATCATTCATGCGATGGTATACGGATTTAACTTCCCGCGTTCTGTATCCAATCCAGATCGCCTACTTAATTGCCCGAAATGTCAGCGGGAAAAAACTGATATGATACATGGTATATGGAAATGCCCTAAGGTCCAAGTATTCTGGAGCATGGTAGATGCCCTGCTCTATAGTTACTGTAAATATCACTATGCTATGGAACCCTCGAAATGGATATTCCAGGACTTGGAGACGCCTGGGAGTCACAGAGGGGCCTTGCGTTTGGCCCATGTCCTTATGCTGTTAGCGAAACGCCTGCTACTCCTTTTCTGGCTACGACCGGATTTACCGGGAGAGTCTGACATGGTGATGGGCTTGGACAGAGCGCTGGAAATAGATAGACGAGAGGTGCTAAGAGATAAGGAGGCGATGATGGTGGCCTTCATGGAGAAATGGAGGAGTTTCATAGAAGCCAAGACCTCAGGGGAAGCGATACGTCATATCATGGTCCCACTTAAAGACACTTCATGGTACCTTCTGGAGGAATTAGGGGGACTTTGGGACGACTAGATGTAGGATAAGAAATATGTTATAGGGGAGTAAAGATAGGGACTCACACTTACAGATAGATTTATAAGATGGCAAGGTCTCGTACATCCACCGCTGGAATATAAACGGTATTAGATATTGAGACACAAAGCCTTGAATAGGTGGTATTGGAGGGGTCCTTGCCCATACCTTGCGGCACTTGGATATTACTTGGAGATTTGGGAGCATTGTGGTTTTTGTTATATGATAAATACACCGATTTGACATGCAAAAATGTCTATATTAATGTTTGTTTAATTTTTGTATGATTGTCTTGCTCTGATTTTGTATATTATGATTATACCGAATGTAAACTATTTTTGTTGGAAGAAAACTTTGGTGGAAAATTGAATAAATATGATGTTTCAAAAAAAAAAAAAAAACAAATCCATGCCCATAGGGATACATGGGGAGCCAAATCGGATCCGTGACTGTTTTACAAAGGATAGACACGGATCCACAAAAAATGTGATTTGAAGGGGGCCTTAGCCCTTAATAAGAAAAGCATTAAACTATTAATATAAATTTACTCAAACTTTAAACACACTCACCAATATTGTAGCTCATTGACTCCCTTGATGCCTGTTTAGAGACTATTGTTTGTTCAAGACTGACCATGTCCAGGCATGTCAGGACATGAAAGCTATGAAACTCTTTCTTAAGGCCCCGTTACACACTACATGTCGAAACGACATTGTTGCATGTGACACTTATCAACGATAGGTCAGTTGATCGTTGACTTATGGCCAGGACCATAAATCCATCATTGGTCTACCGCTGGACGGCCAGCATCGGCGCGTGTGACAGTGGGAGACCAATGATGAACAAGCTGCCAGCGCAGCATAGCAAGCGCTGGGAGCTGGTAACCATGGTAAACAGCGGCTAACTAAGCCCGTGCTCTGCTTAGTTACCCGCTGTTCACCATGGTTACCAGCGTTCTCGCTGGTGAGTCTGCCTGTTTGACAGCTTACCAGCGATCAGTTCACCATGTCCCAGCGATCCCAGCCAGGTGGGATCGCTGGTACATTGAAGCATGTAACGGGGCCTTAACGTCCTGACTCTGCGGTGGGCAGATACTTAACATGATTGACAGAGCTGCTGGCCTGTCATCTGCTCTGCATTCATTGTCTACCCCTGTTCATTCTCAGGTTTAGCCCTAACAAAGATTTTTCCTCTGTCCTTTCCTGCTTCTAAGCTGTAACATAATACAAAGTAAATACTGTGTTTCCCAGAAAATAAGACACTGTTTTATATTAATTTTCGCTCCGAAAGGTGCACCATGTCTTATTTTCGGGGGGTGTCTTATATTGGCCAAAAAAAAAAATGGACAATTTTAACAAAAAAATTAACATTTATTAACATAATGTATGCTGAACGTACAACATGTACCGTAAAACAACGAACACCGTAACACAAAAAACAAGATTTATTTAATGACAACCATGTCATCATCTTCTGGAACATCATCATAACAATCCACACTCTGAAGTTCCTGTGGAATTTCTTGTGACTCCATTTCTTTCAGAATCATTGGCCCATATCTCTCATGTGTAGCAATAGCACTGTCCTTAAATGAGCAGTTCTTGTCAAGGTAGCCTGCTCGAAGTGCAATTGCAATGCAAGTGTCAGTGATCTTCTCCTATGAATTCTTAACCCAAGTCACAATCTCTGGCAGTTTAGGTTTCACAAAGTTTCCACGTTGATTTCTCTCCATTCTATTTTCAATGTAGTCATTGATTTCCACACGCAAATTGTCCTTGAATGGCTTGTTAATGGCGATATCAAGAGTCTGGAGATGATTATTCCTGCAGGAATGACGGCTTATTTGATCTATTCTTCTCGCATGAAGGAGTAAAACAAAAAGAGAGAAAGGGGCGCTGTGTAGGATTTATGGACACTAGTCTCATGAAGGACGGTTCTTCATGTCTTTGGCGCGGTGTGTGCTGGCTGCATCCCAGATCAGCATTCCTCTTTGGTTCTCTTGCATAACAAGTGGCAGCATTAAATCAAGCCACTTCCTTATAATTGCTTGTGTGGCCCAGGCTTTTTCAGTTTCCATAACATAAATGCCTGAAACAGTTCAATCTTGTCTTTCCTGCACTTTGAAATGAGTAAAGGTGGGACTTTAGTGCTATCCAGACGAGACACAGATGCATGCCCCGGTCTTGTGATCGGTGGCATGCTGAGGAGGTACTGAGGAGGTATGCCTTATAATCGGAGGGGGTGCCTTATATTAGGAGGTAGGGCGCCCCCAAGCATGCCTTACTTTCAGGGGGTGCCCTATTTTTGGGGAAACACGGTAATATAAAGTAATGTGTAAAAATCATGGATTATTTGGTAAATATAGACCCCACACTTTTAGACCACAGGCTGAACAGATATGAATTCAAGATTTTCTAATTGACATTGAAATAGTTATATTTTTAAATATGATTCCATCGCAATCCCAACTTGAATTTTGGTACAGATGTGCCTAGAAGCATAGCAGACATATTTTCATTATTGTACATTTTTAAATTAAATATTTTTTCTCTATAGCCTCATGGGGGGGGGAGAGGACCATGGGTGTCAATTCTGCTTATACATAGGAGGCTGACACTAAGTAAATGTGAAACCAAGTTAGCTCCTCCTCTGCAGTATACACCCCCTGGCTGGGCCAGGCCACTCCAGTTTTAGCTTAGTGTCTTGTAGGGGGCACGATCTTTTTATTTTTTACCCAGAAATTTTTTCTGAACATCTACACAGATGAAGATAATAAGACGGGCGATGGTTCCTTTGGGCACCGCTCTCCCAAAACCACCAAAAGGCAGGAACGTGGAGTGATGCCTACACGTACCCCCTCCTGCGTTGCTGGATTTAATATGGGCTGCACCTAATTGCTTTCAGACTTTACCGGGCAACTGTTTCCTTCGGGCACAGATTTCTGGCAACCACCAACGGAAGGGCACGCGGAGTGTTGCCTCCCCATACTCCCCTCCGCACCTGGTGCAGACCCTCAGTCCCCCTTCAGGGAACAGATGGCCGGATCTCTCCAGCCTCCCTCACAGGAGCCTGGGTTGTAGGCATCCTAAAGCAGCAGCACAGGTACCCAGTTGGTTCTAGGCAGCATTGAAATGAGGATGTCTCCAAATGCAGACTCAAGGACCGACACTCCCAGTCTCTCAGTAACTGAGCCTGTGTAGAGACACTGGCCAAGGCACCAAGCAAAGCATCCTCATAGACAGCACACCCCAGCCTCTTACTCAGAGCCTGGGTAGAGACACTGAGCACCAAAAGGCACCATAGCAAAGCATTCTCATGGGACAGCACACTCCCCAGCTTCTCACGGAGCCTGGGCAAACTCACTAGGCACCAAGAGGCACACTAGCAAAGCATCCTCAACAGACAGCATGCTCCCCAACCTCTCACACAGAGGGCCTGGGTTGAGGGATCAACGCTGTGCACAGACATGGGCATCACGGAGGTGAGATCTTTTCACACCATGTGATGCCATCACCCGCACGGCGCCATATTCCCCGGCGGCCGTCACCCTTTTTCTCCAGTCACCGCGCTTACCGCGGTCATATTTTAGCCCCCAGCTTTTGGGCCTTCTCCCCGTGTCCCACATGACATGGCGGGCCTGCACTCCGCCCCACCTTATATATGACGCAGTGGGCCTGCGCACGCCCCGAACGGACGTTATTCCGGCACGAACCCAGCCCACCGCTTAGGCCATACCCCCCGCTGCAAACTTCTCTGCTTCAGTTTTTCCCGCCCCCCCCCCCGCACAGCTTGGGATCCCGGCAGAGGATGTGTACATAAGGCTTTTCCCTGCACCACCTATGGTAGCAGCAAGGGGCTCAAATGCAGCTCAATAGGGACACAGGGTACAGGCTTACCTTGCTGAGTCATAGCTGCGCAACCTTGTTTTTAAGCAGTTCAGCTGCTCAGCACCTGCACTAGCTCTGCTCTGCCAGATTCAAATCCACATACCATAACCCTCTTGCAGTATGCCTTGCCCTAATACCACATGCAGACCTCATACCTCCTATAAACCTGCACTTTCCGTGTCGTCATACCACCCGCACTGCCAGGCCTGCATCCCTGCAGAGACCGATGAGCCCTCCGCCGACGCCGCAACATTTAGTGCCCCCAACCCGCCAGTCTGAGCACTATTTCTTTCACAACCCACGGAAAAGCTGTCCCAAAAAAGCTGGTCCAAGTTACGCAGTACTGCCTCTCGAGCAGCACAGCCTGCCAGGGCAATCTACAATCAGATTCAGTACTGGAAGGCCTATCAGACAAAAGCAGATAAAATTCCTCACCAGCAGGCGCCATGACAAAGACTTCACAGAAATGTATCATGTTTCTTCCCAAGGTTCTCATGTCTAGAATCAAGACCAGGCTCTCCCCTACCTAATCAGTCTCAAGCGACCAACAATTCCTTAACAGGGAACTCCTAGTCAACCCACACGCTTAAGGTGGACGACATTCCGGCCACCACACCAGACCATACTCTGTCTTTTACAGGGGTCAAACATCCGCAAACCATCATTACGGCCTCATGGGCATTTTGTCAAGATAGCGGGAGTAACCAGATAGCTGGTTCCTCCCTTTCGCCCTCTTTCACATAGTTATGAGTGGCTAAAGCCTTTTTGTTTTTCGGCAGAAACAATTCAAAATGGGGGCGTGGCCTAGCGTGCTATGTGAGCGGTCGCACGGGTGAGAAGCTCCGGCGGCCCCGCTCATTATAATCCTCTTGCCGAGGAATAACTCGGCTCTGAGCCGCCTAATCGCTGGGGCTGACCTCCGGGAGCGCGGTGAGCACTGTGAGACCGGCAGGCTGCATAATGTCGCGGAGGGATGGACGGCTGGGGTCGGCGGCTGGGGGAGCGCCGCATGGCGCGCAAGATGGCGCCGAGGGAGGCCTCCAGGAGGGAGAGACCCCGCGGCAGCGGGAGAAGAGGCTGGAAACGGCGGCCAAATTACAGCAGTTCGCCAGGAAGCAGCAGCCAGGTGCCCCACAGACCCCAGGTGACAATACTGCAGCATATAACCCAGGGACAATGGGTGTTTGTGGAGGGGAGCCCCTGCAGGAACAAGGGAAAAAGCTGTGCAGCAATGGGGGGGCAGCCCAGGATGATGATGACACTGTGGAGACTGAGGGCTCAGAGACTGTAAACAGGCATGAAGACGCTGATGATGAGGGTGAACCCACACTTAGAGATGTCCTTAAAGCTATTGCTAAAGGAAATGATGAGCTTGCTGGCCACATTGGATCCCTAAAGATGGAGATATCCACCATTCGCCAGGATGTGCAGAAAGTGAGAGAACGTATGTCTGCGGCCGAAGGGAGAGTGGGTGAACTGGAGGACACTGTGGCTCCCTTGGTCAAAAAGTTCAAGGCTGCTGGTGACTATTACATACTTGCACAATAAAACGGACGATATAGAAAATCGCCTACGTAGAAATAACGTGCGCATTGTGGGAGTTCCAGAGAGGGCGGAAGGCAGAGATGCAGTGGAATATTTTGAAGTGTGGCTGCTGAAAACTTTTGGCCAGGATAAGTTTTCTAAAATGTTCGCTATTGAGAGAGCTCACAGAGTGCCTGCCAGGCCACCGCAGCCGGGAGACCAAGCTCGACCAATCCTGATAAAAATGCTCCACTTTAGAGACCGGGACAAAATCCTATATCTGGCACGGACGGCCGAGGATCTCCGTATAGAGGGGGCAAGAGTGTCTCTGTATCCGGACTTCTCCGTGGAGGTCCGTAGAAAACGCGCTCAATTTCAGGAGGTAAAACTTCGTTTGAAAGCGCTGAAAGTGCAATACTCTATGCTTTTTCCGGCCCGGCTGCGAGTGGAGGCGCTTGGTGGAACTCACTTCTTTGATTTGGCCAAGGAAGCGTCTAAATGGCTGGACTTAAAAGAGAGACAAATTCGCAATGGATGACAGTTCGTGGGTTTTTTCAACATTGGTTGATAAAGATTAGACCTACTGGCGTTGAGAATAAATGGGTCAGATGTACAATGTTGGATTTTATAAGTATCTTATCCTGGACTGTACCTAGTATGAGATCTGTTTATCTCTCTCTCATATATATATCTCGGGCAAGCCGATAGTTTTTTTGGGTTGATTGTATGGAGCGGGGGCTGTCAAGGGGCTAACTGCGAGCTACTTAAGTTTTATCCCCCTTGCAGCGTGCGAAACTTTGTTCTCCTATCTGTCTCTTTTTAGTTTTTCTGTTTGTGTTTCTTTTTCTGACCTTTATTTTTTCTTTCTTTCTTACTCGCCGTGGGCATAATTCTTTTGTTAAAGGCTCACATGAGAGTTAAATTAAGATATATGGGATTAGTGATGAACAACGCGATGAGGTTGTTATTAGTTTGGGGAGGGGAGGGGTTTGTTATGAGTGTTATGGGAGAACCTTTTCACGTATTGGAGGATGATAAATTCAAAGGTGCTGGGGCGTACTTAAAATATCCGGTTTTGGCTGTAAAATGGTATATTTCTGAATATGGCTAGACAACTTAATATTGTATCTTGGAATGTCAGGGGCATGGGGGATCCTAAAAAGAGATTTGCAATACTTAAATATTTAAGAACGCATCAAAATCTTGTGGCGTGTTTACAGGAAACGCACTGTAATGCGGAGGCGGCTGCCTCTCTTACTAAAGTGTGGAAGGGGCCTGCGTTTCATTCCACGCACAGCACATACTCCAGGGGCGTGAGTGTTCTGGTGCACCCATCTCTTCCCTTCACTGCAGAAAGGGTGACTATTGAGAGGGAGTGTAGATATGTATGTCTGGTGTGTAGAGTGGCTGGGGTACGATTGGCTTGATTACTCTGTATGTTCCTCCACCATTTGCTGTGAGTAAATTACAAACTATAATTCCCATTATTACGGAATATGCTAACATACCCTTGCTGGTAATTGGGGATTTTAATATGTACCTGAATGCCGGCTTAGATAATTATCGGGCTGAGATGGGAGGGGGCAATATACAAGAGACATCTCTGGCGAGAGTTTTGCAAGAGGTACAATTAATGGATGTGTGGCGTATGCGGTTCCCGGATGTTAGGCAATACTCCTGCTACTCTGCATCTCATTCCTCGTTATCTAGGATAGATTTGGCCTTAGGGAATAGCGCAATGGTGCCATTGATAATTGGGACTGAATATTGTACCAGGTTGCTTTCGGACCACTCCCCTCTTAAGGTGGTTATAAACGTGGATCGGGGTGCTATATGTCATAGGGGTGGGTGGAGGTTCAACCCATTCTGGCTGGCAGTGTTTGACAACAATATCTCCATTCCATCTGTTATGGAGGAGTTCTTTTGCAACAATGTGGGATCGGTCTCCCTGTCGGTGGTTTGGGATGCCATGAAGGCGGTACTGCGTGGAGTCCTAATAAAAGAAATATCCAGGATTAAATCTAAAACTAGAGGTCGTATGCAATATTTACAGACTGAGGTGGATACTCTGGAGCACGCCTTTGTGGGCTCACCAACTACCGACAACAAGCTAAAATGGGTAACTGCCCAATCCAAATTAAACCAATTTGTGTTACAGCAGGCTGAAAAACGTTTTTTCCTAAAGCAGCAATTTTATGCTGAGGGTGAAGGTGCTGGACATCTGTTGGCTACGGTTGCTAAAGCTCAAACTGGGGCTCCGCTGATCTCAGCTGTCCGGGACAGTAATGGATTATTGGTCACGGACACCGGAGAGATTGCAAAAGTGTTTTTTCACTTTTATCAGCGGCTGTACTCCTCCAGACTCGTAAAATCTTCTGCGGAGCTGGAGCGGTATATTCGTGGCATGCGGCTGCCTAGGCTGACTGAGGTCCAGAGACTACAATTGGAGGCTCCTATTACAAAGGAGGAGATGTGGATTGCGGCAAAGGACTTTCAGAATAATAAGGCTCCTGGATCTGATGGTGTCCCAATTGAAATTTATAAGGAATATGGGGATGTGTTAATGCCTAGATTAAAGGAGGCGTTTGAGGGGGCTTTGTATGAGGGGGTTCTACCTGAATCGATGAGGGAGGCGGTGGTGGTCCTCTTGCCTAAACCAGGGAAAGATCTTCTACAGTTGGGGTCGTACAGGCCTATCTCTTTGTTATCTACTGATGTAAAGATATTGTCGAAAGTCCTGGCTACTAGGCTGATGACAGTGATCAATCGGGTAGTGGGGAGGATAAGACGGGATTTATGCCCAATAAATCTATGGCCATTAACCTGCATAGGGTATTTCTTAACATACAGTTGGCGTCTCGGAGTGGTGGAGAGAGGGCGGTGCTCTCACTCGACGCTGCGAAAGCTTTCGATAGCGTTGAGTGGGAGTACTTATGGGTGGTGCTGCGGGAGATGGGATTTGGAGGTCAGTTTATAAAATGGGTGAGACTACTATATTCTGCTCCAGTGGCTAGGATTCGCCTCAATGGAGCCCTATCGGATGCTCTGAAGTTGGAAAGGGGTACTAGGCAGGGCTGCCCACTGTCTCCTCTCCTGTTTGCGCTCGCCATTGAACCATTGGCGGTTAAATTGTGTAACAGCCCTGATATTCGGGGTTTCCAATATGGGGAATTGGAGGAAAGAGTGGCATTATATGCTGATGATCTCCTGCTGTTCTTGGGGGACACATCGGGTTCCTTAACCGCAGCTATGGAGCTTATACAGGAATTTGGAGAGTATTCGGGTTTAAAAATAAATTGGGATAAGTCGGTCATTATGCCAGTGGATGCACTATCAGCTGATACGAGGGTGGGAGATACTTGTCTTAAAGTGGTGCGAGAGTTCAAGTATCTTGGAATAGTGGTGTCTCCTATAATCTCTAACTATATCGCATTTAATCTATTGGATATGGTGGGTAAGTTCCAACAGAAAATTAATATTTGGTGCAAACTCCCTTTGTCGGTGATTGGTCGAACCAATCTGGTTAAAATGATATTGATGCCACAGTTGTTATACGTAATTCATAATTCACTAATATGGATTCCTATGCGAATTTTCTATAAATTTCAAGCCTTATTTAACTCGGCATTTTGTCCCATTACAGCATTCCTGTTTCCACGGTCATCGTGAAGGTGCGGCCCTGCAGCAGCCATTCTCTACAAGCCATCTTACAGGCGATTATACCGGTTGTGGGTGACACAACTGAGCCAGGTGAGCAGCTCCTAATATACACCGCTACAAACCTTTGTTAAAAGGATAAGACCCTATGCGCATTTATCTCACGTTTACAGGTTGAAGCCTTATTTAGGGAATTAATCTGGAAAAAGGGGGTGGCCAGGATTCGCCTCGATACACTACAGAGGCCTAAGGACCAGGGAGGATTGGCGGCCCCAAACCCGTGGGCATACTTTTTGGCAGCCTAGCTCCAACAGGTTGCACTGGCTAGTGGAAATTTGGAAAAATTGACACGTCATTACGGGGGGAATCTCCATCATCTCCTTTTTGGAGGTTGGGCTCTTGGAGCGGGAACGCAAAGAGTGTCTGCCAACAGTGAGACTCATGAGGAAAATATGGCAAAAAACCAAGTCTATTCTAAATGTGACAGGACATACTCCATTTACCACGCTATGGGACAATCCCGCCCTACCGGAAATTTACAAGTTAGAGGGAGGGGGTTCATGGAGGGGATTGGGTATCACACTAGTGGCACAGATCTTGAGTGGAGATGCGCTCAAATCTTTTCAGCAACTGTCCGATGAATTCTCTATCCCACGTAATACTTTCTATTTCCATCTTCAGCTACGTCACGCCTGGATGGGCCAATCTGAACAGTTGCGGAACAGGATACAGCACCATCTCCTATTCAACACATTGCTTAGCCATAATGGTGGCAAGGGTCTTATCTCTAGGATTTATGGTATTTTGATGCAGCAATTCCAATGGGAGAGACCGTTGTTAATTAAGGACAGGTGGGAACGGGATGTGGGTCCTATTGATAATGAATCCTGGGAAGATATACTGGATAGTGTCCCACTTCTGTCCACTTGTGAGGCACAACGGTTATCCCAAATATACTTGTTACACAGGGTGTATAGGACACCCAAATTTTTGTGCCAAGCCGGTATTAGAATAGATGATAAATGTCCAAAATGTGGGGAGGAGGGAGCGGATTTGATACACATGTTTTGGACATGTAGGCATGTAGCGGTCTTTTGGAATACATGTATTGAATATATAAATAATGTGTTTGAATCTACTTTACCGCTTGCCCCGTTGGTGTGTGTGCTGGGATGTGTGGGCCCTGGACAATATGATGACTGTAAAGAATTGGCTTTAAAACGAACATTGTACCAGATACGAAAAGTAATTGCTACACATTGGCTAGACCCTCAAACACTAAGGCTACAGGAGTTTGTGGATAAAATGCGGAATTTGATTAGATTGGAGGACGGGGTGTATAAAAAAAGAAAGGCAATCCATAAGTTTGATAAAATATGGAGTAAGTGGAGACATTATCATGGAGATCACTTTATAGCCTTGTTAAATATGATAGGGTCCTAATAATATCTGCAGTGGTGTAACTATTTAACCTGATTAGACATTTTTTTTTTTTTTTTGCTAGTTAACCTCAGATATCCTGATCCAATAATACAGCATAATTATTATTTGATTCGTTGATTGATTATTATTGTGGATCCTTATCCGGACTGAAGGGTGCAGTGCCCAACCCTGATATGTGCTACGGTTCGCGGGGAAAAGGGGGGGGGGGGGGAGGGAATGTACTTGTATGTGGGCTGTATAAGTCATTGTTAATTGTTTCCTTGGGTCTTTTTTTTCCGTATGTAATGTATTCTATTGTATTGGAAAATTCTTATTTCAATAAAAATAATCTGATTAAAAAAAAACAATTCAAAATTCTTTCCAGGATGTTGATTTCCCTCAGGAGCTCTCACATCTCGCCACTCACAATAGTCACGTCAGGAGAATACCTGATTTAGGCTTCCTGTGCAGTTTTTCGCAGTCTCCAACACCATCGCTATTCATAAGGCGATGCTGGCCAGATTCTGCCTCATAAAAGTCATTAACTGGCTTCCCGTACCTCCCAGACGAGTTTTTAGCAAACAACTCTAGAGGGAAGAGCACGTCGCCTCCCCAACACTACCATCGTTCACTGCTTTCCCTGCTCATAACACACACACCTTCCAAAAGACCCTCCCTTCGTCAGCGGTCCCTTCGTCAGCAGTCGCCTAGGTTTCGTCAGACATGTCTGGCTGTCCGCCTCAGATAACCGATGTTTATTAAAAAAAAAAAAAAAAAAACTGTGTGGCTTCCGGCTATCACAGAGTCCACGCCATTTCATCACTCCAACAGGCAAGGGTTATTATTCCCGTACCAAACTCCGAACGTTTCAGGGGTTTCTACTCAAACCTCTTCGTGGCCCCAAAAAAGGGACGGGTCCATGCGTCCCATCCTGAATCTCAAACATCTTAACTAATACGTGCGTAGTCTTTCTTTTCATGATGGAGTGCCTGCGATTCATCATCACGTATATAGATGAAAGGGAATTTCCCGCCGCCATGCACATAAAGGACATGCATCTTCAAATCCCCATTGCCTAAGCTCACCAGCAGTTTCTCCGCTCTGCGGTCAGCGAGGTGCACTCTCCATTAAGTGGCCTCCGAGGGTATTCTCGAAGGTCATGGCGGCCACCATGACCTTGCTTCACTCCAGACAAGTAGTCGTTATGCCCTATTCAGATGACCTCCTAGTCAATGCTCCCTCCTTTATGGCCTGCAAGGAGAGTGTCCAGATAACCATAACCACTCTTTCACGGCTGGGTTGGCTGGTCAACCTAAAGACGTCCTCTTCTATTCCTGCCCCACCTAGCACCTTCTTCAACATGGTCTTCAATACATCCTGAGGGCTTATGATACATCCCCAGGACAAGGCACAATCATTGCGCAGGGGGATACACTCCCTTCTCTGTCCTGTGCCACACACGCTCTCCTTTTCGGAATGAGAAATTAGAACGGTGGCAATGATAGCCGCTGTCCCATGTGCTCAGTTTCTCCTTTGCCCGCTGCAGATAGCCCTACAAATGACCCGGGCCAAGAACCCCTTCTCACTGGACAGGGTATTCTCATTGCCGCTTCCGGTCAAGCGGGCACTTCACTGGTGGCTGTGAGCACCATCCCTCTCCAGAGAGCGGTCATTCCCTCCGGTTGACTGGGCAGTCCTCACCGCCGACGTCAGTCTGTTCGACTGCGGCGCAGCATGCCTTCATCATTCTGCTCAAAGGCGCCGGTTTTTGCCAATCAACCTACCAGAAATTCACTGGGCCGAGTAGACCGGGTCAGTAATCTCGGCAGTACACTTTGGGGGGGAAAAGGGGGAAGGCACCTGGATGGCGTTTTGTTTCCCCAGCCGTCGTAGTCTAACCGCAAGACGATAGTATCCGCACCCAGAAGTGTTTCAGCATTCCTGCTACCCCTGGAAGAATTCGGACGTGGACCCGATAGCATCTCGGCTCAGTGCCAAGGTTCCGCATTTCATAGCTCGGTCACACGGACTTGCCTCCATCAGGGCGGACTCGTTGGTGCTATCCTGGCTCCGGTCCCGTCTGCCATACATCTTTTCCCTGCTACCCTTACTCCCAAAAGGTAGCGAGAAAAATCATTCAGACCGGATACCGGTCATTCGCATAGCCCCATATTGACCCAGACACGCCTTGGCACCCCGATCTGGTTCAGTTCATCGTAGAGGTCCCCTGTCGCCTACCTAATCAATCAGACCTTCTGACTCAAGGTCCCAACTACAACTGGAATTCAAATATCCTGAATTTGACTATGTTGGCCATTGAGACCGGGGGTTTTTGACTCCAGACGGTTTCTCACTGAGCGTCATCAGCACCATGATTAGAGCCCGAAAGCTGGCCTGAGCCCGGTTTTTACCATTGTACCTGGAAAATATTTTTTCCATGGTGCAAGGACAGGGGACACTCCCCTATTCCTATGTCCTTCCCCAGGATCTTGAGTTTTTTCCAGTCAGGTCTACAATCGAGGTTGGACCTGAGTTCTATCAAAGGATAGGTCTCTGCTCTTTCGGTCTTTTACCAGCACAGTCTTACTATGCATCCACAGGTTAGGACTTTCCTCCACAGAGTATCTAGGCTGGTCCCTCCTTACTGACAGCCGAGGGACCCAGGGGACCTTCATTTGGTCCTGGACGCACTTCGATTGCTGTCTTTTGAGTCTCTTGGTGAGATCTCTCCTTCTCCTGTCTTGGAAAGCTATATTCCTAGTGGCGATAATAGCCATCAGACGAGTTTCCGATTTGGCTACACTTTCTTTACAAGAGCCCTTTCTTTCCTTTCGTCAAGATAATGTGGGGCTACGCCCCTTTCCTACTTTACTTTCCAAAGGTGGTTTCTTCTTTCCACCTCAGTGAAGACTTCATTATTCCATCCTTCTGCCCAGCACCAGAGCATTGGTTGGAACAAGCTCTGCAGAGCCCTCAGATTTTACTTCTCTAGTACAGCTCCCTTCCGTAAGACGGACACTCTGTCCATTCTTCTGGAAGCCGTGGACCTATAATGGCAGCTTTTAATGCTACTCTAGCTCGATAGATTCATTCCTGCCATCCAGGACGCGTATCCACTGACGACTGTGCGCATTCCTAGTGCACCACAGGCCTACTTCGCTCTTATAGTCAGGGCATCTTGGGCCAGTCGTCCCCAGGCTTCTGCAGAACAGTCGTGCAAGGTCGCTACCTGGTCTAGCCTGCACTCCTTTGCGAAGCATTATAAAGCCCATAGCCAGGCCTCTGCAGATGCAAGCCTTGGTAGATGGGTACAGTAAGTGGCAGTGGTTCACCTATCCAGATAGGTGACGCAGGAAGTTTGTGACTGTTCCTTATTCCTTGATTTGTGTGTCTTTCTTTCCCACACAAGGACTGCTTTAGGACGTCCCATGGTCCTGTGGCCCCCAATGAGGCGATAGAGAAAAACAGATGTTTGTGTACTCACCGTAAAATCGTTTTCTCTGAGCCATCATTGGGGGACACAGCACCCACCCTGTTGCCCGTTCTGACATTTGTTCTCTTTTGACCTTGAGTTTTGCAAGTTAACACTTGGTTGAACTGCTTGTTTATTGTTCTCCTACTGCTTGTTCACTAAAACTGGTGTGGCCTGCAGTGGCGTAACTTCAGGCCCAGGGGCCCCGATGCGAAAGCTTCAACGGGGCCCCCAATTATTGCAAATCTTTGATAGTATTAGTCTTTTTCTATAGGCTAAAGGGACTTTTGGGGCCCCCCTAAGCTGCAGGGCCCGGGTGCGATCGCAACCCCTGCACCTGTGGTAGTTACGCCCCTGGTGGCCTGGCAAGCTAGGGGGTGTATACTGCAGAGGAGAAGCTAACTTGTTTTCATATTTACTTAGTGTCAGCCTCCTATGGATAAGCAGCATAATACTCATGGTCCTGTCCCCCCCAATAATGGCTCAGAGAAAACGATCTTACGGTGAGTACAGAAAAATCCGATTTTTTTTTGGACACAAGTTTTAAAATTTTGCGTATGCATGGGTAAAATATTAACAAAGATACTCTTGTGACCTATCTGGTGAAACCCTGTACAGTTCTGAGTAGAATGGTGTTTATTTTGTTTATCTTATTTCTAGCCTGAGTTATGAAAAGAAACGTAAAGGCAGGCAACACTGAAATTCACACTTTTTCCAAACATTGAAAATCAAGTAAAAAAATAAATAAAAAAAATGTTCTTCACATTTTGCATTGTCTCACACACTATTACCAAATAAAATCTCAAAAGAATTAAAAATACAGAGGTAAAAATCATTGGTTCACTTGAAATGGAATGACCCGTTTAGTGTTTAAAAAACAAACAAAAAAAAAAGCACCAATTGTTACATTTAGTTAGGCTACTTTCAGACTACGATTTTTAGGGAGCTGATGCTGTCCGATATAAATCGGACAGCATCGGCTCCCTTCTGATGCCTGGAATCGGATGCCAAGTAGGCATCCGATTCCAACATAAAATCGTAGCCTCCGGGCTGAAAAAAAAAAAAAAAGTATATGCTCACCTATCCCCGAGGCCCCCCGCTGTCTCCCGCAGGCCTCGGGGATAGGTGAGCATACATAACCACTGCTGTCCCAGTTAGGAGTTTTACTGTACTGAGCATGCTCAGTACAGTAAAATCGGGGCCGAGGTAACATCAGATGTTTCCTTGGACCCTGCTCCATAAGGGCCCCATGTTAAATTAATTGGACCAAATCGGATGTGCACTAAATGGCATCCGATTTGATCCGATTCGAGTTTGTCCGATTTTATTTTCAGCGCAAGATTCGGAGCATGCTCCGATTTTTGCACCGATAAAAAAAATCGGACAGAATCGGATCGGACCAAATCTGATGCCATTTAGTGCACATCTGATTCAGTCCGATGCCCATAGGGCTGCATCGGGCCCAAAGCATCGGATTTACAAAATCCATAGTGTGAAACCAGCCTTAAATGTTTTGGCACCAGGAGTACTGCAAAAAATTCTGTTTCTCTCCTCTCCTTGATTCATCATGAATTTTTGACATTGACTTTACTAATGGGAAAAAAAACGCAGGCAAACACACAATATGAAACGCATCAAATACACATTTAGTTGTTGGTGTATTTTTCTACTAGGAGATGTAGATTTAGTACGGAAAAATTCAGCATCAAATACTCAACGTGAACACATACCCGAAGAATTTCTCCCTCAAAATCTGGAAGAAAAACACTTCTGCATATATGGCCCATGTGTACATGCCCTAACACTTCATATTGGGGACCATAAAACACAGCTGGTGAATTAATACGTCATAAATGGATTAGAAGTTGAAGCAACTTTTCATTAATTATAGTCCTTTAGGCTATACTCAGGTCTACTTTGCTTGGCACTATGTGTGTGTAATTATATAAGTAGCACAGTAGCAGGGACTTGGCCCCGGATAATAAGTGCATAGCCCTGAATCTCTGTGACTGAATCAACCCTGCTTGTTTAGCTCTTCCTGCAGAACAACTTTCGCAATATGTACACACCGGTTTTGGCGCTCCATTAACTGGCAGCTCCTGCAGGTTCTCACTGACTCTCCAAGACTAGGTGAGCCACAAGCAGCAATTCTCCATTCTTTTCCCCAGAGCAGGGCTGTCAGAGATGAGGAGCAGTGATCGCAGAGCTCCGTGCTGATCGCTGCAGGAATAGGTGTCTCAGCCACACACAGCAGTGACCAGCGTGACCTCCTAGTACAGTCACTGTTTACTTCATGTAATCCTAGTCCTTACTATATTATTTCAATTCAGACAAAGATAGACAGCACTCATCAGGATTAGCAATGCAGCTCATTAATGTCTCGTTACGGGAATGTACATGGGTGCAGGAAGGCGGAGTGGAAGCGGCGGACAATGGCTCACCGTTTCACGCAGTATACGCTTCAATGGGTCCCCGTTGAAGCACGTACCACGATATATACACACACACACACAAATTATATATATATAATTATGCGTGTAATATATATATATATGCGTCTTATAAAGCGAAAAAAACATGGTACTTTATGCATATATAAACCCTGATATGATGTATTATCTGTCCGTCAGCAGCTATCAATTCGACAATCCTTTTCTTATATTAATGAGAGGATTTGACTCCTCCTGTTCCAATAAATACAAGTATTTGAGAAGTGAGCTATAGGAAACTAGTTGAATAAAAACTACACATCCAAAAATTTTTAAGAATTTTAATTATAGATTTAAATGTCTTTTTAGAATTCTGTGTGTATTTAAGTGATTTATTCCTTAAAAGAATTCCCATGTTCTTTACTTTGCAAAAGACAACATACTCAGCATTTGTCAAATTGTCACTGCTAGTACTTAAGCTAATAACCTTCACTTTAACTACATCTTTATTTTAAGAAATGAATAACATAATTAAAAACATTTGGTAACACAGCTGTTGACCTGACTGCTTTTTAATTTTTTTTACTGGTAAAATATAGCAAAATTCTCTATACAATTTGGAAAATATTTGTAAAAAGGTATGTTTTGTGGAATCACAAAAAAGAAAACAAAAAAGAGGGAAGCGAAATACTAAAAGTAAGAGCCATATCTGATGCATATTCTTACCTCACTACTTTGGTTCATCTCTGGCCATGTCTGATTCAAAGATGGCATAGAGGGTGATTTACTTGGAGGGGGGTCAGCAGGAGAATTTGAAAATCCTACCTCACCGGATTGTTCTCCAGCTAGAAAAAAATACAAGCATACGGGTCCAAAAGTGATTCATTAAAAAACAAAACAAATGCAAAACGTTTCAGTGAATTTACAGCAGAGTTCCTCAGCCAGTGGATAGGGAGCCACATGCTGTCAACACTAAACCACAATTGTGCCTTAGTAACATTATATACTATCCTTTTTTACTCTAATATTTGGCGCTAGTGCAGCATTTCTCAATGGCATTCCTCAGGGTTTCCCCAAACAAAAGCAGAAGCAAGAGCCGTCACTTTTATAGCATAGTAAATCCTTTCTGCTCATAGATGTAGTCAATAAATTAAAGTAAAAAGGGATTGATCTATCAAAGATTTCAGGGCAGAATTTCGCTGCAAAGTTTGAAAGGTCGTAAGATTTAGGTGCAATTTGACGTCCCAGCTAAATTTTGCAACTTTTCCTTGTCACGTCATTTTTTCCCAGGTCTAACAAAATGAGCGCAGCTTCACATGGAAGTACTGTAGATTGAATGCATTGACACTGTAGTGAAATATGTATCTGAGGGGAATGGACACCCAGCAGTTAAAGGTTAAATCCTGCAGCTCTTTACAAAGGTCATAACCTATGTTCTCTTAAGCACAAAGCTAACTTTCCAACACAAGGACTACAGTCTCACTAGGGGGCATTATGCCAACACAGCAATAAAAAAAAACTTCACACCTCTAGCGAGCTTCTAACAGACCAAAAGAAAGAGAATGGGAAAAGAGAGAGCATTTTACAAAAATAATGTATGCATGGCTAAATTAGTGAGGGTTCAATCATAGTCCCAGAATTAGAATATTAAAATGGAAGGCTAGTCTAGAAATCGGACCTCCAGGCTGAGCCTATAACTATACCCTCCAGGCCAAAGTCTTTGGTTCACACGTTGAGGGCTGCAGAGCTGACTGTGATCCCATAATACATCTACCCTCAGGAGCAGAAAGAACAGATTGCAAAGTTTAGGGATTTCTGTAAGTTTCTCCCTTTATATTTTATAACTGTTTTGCATATTTGTATGTCACTTTTTACTTATATTTTTAGATCTTTTTATTGTAAGCACTGTACCTTTTCTATTAAAGATTAAAACTTTAGTAAGTTTGAACCTTGTATACTCTAAAGAACTCATAACCCTAGAGAGTGTACAATCCTGTTGATTGTCTGATAGTCTCGCCCCAAAATCCAGTGAGTGGTGGCAGCATGTGTGTGTAAGAGGGGTGAGCGGTGTGTGCCGGGGTTGTGATTTCAGCTCCCTTTCAGCATAGGACAGAGTTCAAGTGATGGATTGAGTGAGAGGAGGTAGATTAACCCTTGCTCAACCCCAAATCACATGCTGAAAAGTGGGTATGTGACAGACTCCTAATTCATGACCAGCTTTGGCACGCTTTATGCCAGAAATCTAACTCCAGTATTTTATTGGAGGGAGACTTCTGGGACGCACACAGGTGCATGCCACTCAGGTCCTCCAGGTCAATGAATTAGTGTGCACCTCTTCATGAATCACGAGTGTCTGACTCCAGTATGCCCCCTAATTAACATCGGCAAGAACAACGGTCTTTAAGAATCGAATAGTAAGTGCTTCACTGTTAGACATGTTGATCAGGAGAATAAGCCATTATATGTCACACACTGGTAACACATTTCAATTAAGCCTTGAAGAAAGACTCATGCAAATCAATATATAGACTATAGGTCTAAACTGCTCATTTATATATTAAGAAGGATGTGGATTTATTTGAAGGCATCAGATTGCAGATATCAAGGTATCATTTTATTCAGTTTCCTATGACATGCATGCTCATATAGACTGCTTAAGAAGGTTGATCCTACTCAAAGACCATGCAGAAGAAACCCGCATACTACCGCTTTGTAATTCAAAGTGACCATTATGGCCACCCTTTTTTTTTTTTCAGTAACAGTCATAAACCTTCCACCATGGAGTCTGCCAGTTTATATGTTGATAGTTTTTTGGGCAGCACCAACCACTGACTCCCAGACACTGTTTAGAGGTAAACAAATTATACAATTTTTTTTTTTTACCATGGTTACTTTGTATGGTAGAAAATAGATAAGATGTGTCAACCAGAATTTATTAAATAATGTTGTTATGTGGTGGAGAAAAAAATATAATGTGTCAATCAAATAATGAATCCAAATTTGTGTTGTAAAAGTGCATAATAATTTACATAAAGAATTAAAGTATTTGGATTAGAACTTAATGGTTTACTATAGTGACAAAATAGAAATTGAATGATTAGTGACACTGCAGATGCTGGTGCAATATGACTGGTCATATGATCAGTGACACTGCAGATGCTGGTACAATATGACTGGTCATATTGCACCAGCATCTGCAATGTCACGAATTATTAAATTTCGATTATGTCACTATAGTGAACAATTAGGTTCTGATCCAAATACTTTAATTCTTTATGTAAATTATTATGCACTTTAACAACACAAAAATGTGGATACACTATTTGATTGACACATTTTTTCTCCACCACATAACGTTATTTAATAAATTCTGATTGACACATATCTTTTTCTACCATACAAAGTAACCATGGTAAAAAAAAAAAAAATTAGTAACAATTACATCAACAAATTGTATGGGCAACTCTGGGTCCATATGAAACACATTTAGTTTTATTATCACTATTCTTTTTCCTCTTTTTTTTTCGGCTTTCACTTTTAACAGATCCCAGCACCGTCACAATACTTTTTTTTCGGTGATCTACCTGTTCCATTAAGTGGCAAATCACATATATACACCGGTGATTCAGTTGTATTATCATGATAGGAGTTCAATTCCTGTCTTTATAAAGTGTGTTTCCCCTTTTTTCTTTATTTCCTTCTCTTTGTCACTTTAAGGGTTCTTTCAGTTTTATACATGATCTGTTTCAATTTCTTGTCAGCCATCAACTTTTTTCCAGTTGTTACCATCAACAATTTTCATCCATTGAGATTTTTCTACTACTCCAGGCTATGTATTGTTTACAGAGATCAAGTTCAGAGTGACGCAATTCTATTCTCCTTCCATCATTCCATTATGGAATACATTATGATCATGTAATCAGATAATGGAGACTATATATTGTGATCTATTTATGATGTATTGCACTCTGTTGGCTCCCTGAAAAAGGAGTTTGGGATATGACTCCAAAAACTGTCAGATGAAATAATAGCCACCTCTGCACTTTCAACTTTTTGACCGTCTCTTCCATTGAATAAGCAGCGTAGTTCCGAGGAACACTTGTCCATTTGTTTGCCTTCATCTGATTTCCACGTTTCCATTGGTGTGTTGGATCCCGCAGCAGCCATACTACACGCTTATACCAGTTGTGGGTGACAAAACTGGCTCAAGTACATTTATACTGCATACTGTGTTTTTAAAAGATAAGACCCTATTGTGCTCTCCTTCCTCTACAGTTACTGTATAGAGGTGACTGTTTTCCTTCACTGTAAATCTACCATACAAGAAGGGCTGTAAGTTCTCAATAGGGTTTAGGGCAGGTGAGGAAGGGGCCATGTCATTGTGCTTTCATCCTTAAGGTCTTTACTGGCTAGCCAAACAGTGTAGACTACGTCTATGGGGCTCTGGATAGAAGACATCCTTTCTTGAAAGATGCAGACTTTTTCTGTCCAACTGTTTGAATATTGGTTCCAAGTTTTGGGAGTTAAGTTCGAGTCTATCTTCAAACCAAAAAGGTCCAACAAGGTCATCTTTATTAATACCAGCCTATAGGAGCTCCCCATATCCACACTTGCTGGTAAAGTGGAAGTCTGTGCCTATTATGGATCCAGCCATCTGGTCAATCAAGAGTCGCTATCTTCTCATGAGTGTGTAACATGTTTGAATCATCATTCTTCAAATATTTCATTGCCCAGTCTTCACAATTAAACTTTTGTGTCTCGTCCAGTTGTGGTCGGGTTTCAGCCTTCCTTACCTTAGCCATGTCTCTTCACCTTGAGCTTCAGGAGATTAAAGCAGAGGTCCCCAACTCCAGTCATTAGACCTGCCAACAGTATGTTTTAAGGATTTCCTTAGCATTTGACAGTTGGTTATTCAATCTCCTTGTGCAGGTGATTATTCCAACTGTCAAATTCAACAGAAGTCCTGAAAATCTGTACTGTTGGTGGGCCTTGAGGACTGGAGATGGTGATCTCTGCACCACAGGGAGGTTGCAGTTCTGTTATATGACAGCACTAGATGATGCATGTTTGATCTTTCTCAAATCTTCATCAGTTAATGTGCCTCTTCTTCTCAAAAAGTATTTCTTTTCGCCACATTGTTGACTATTTGTAACAAAACCTTTGATGGTTTTGTGATCATAACCTAATATCATAGCAAGTTTAAGTGTTCTGCATCCCTCTGTAAGAATTCATTTTTGACTTTTCCGAGCCTGTTAAATCTCTTTTTGGCCCATTTTACCTAAAGAAAATAAGTTGCACACCTCGATAAAAAAGGTTTTGATTTGCTTAGGCCACATCATCCCTCATTACACAAATTACGAGATATGCTTCAAACCAATCAGCATTTAAGTTTATACAGCTTGGAATTGGAAAACATGCATAAATAAAAGGGATGTTCTGCTCAGAATACTCACTTTCCTAATTGTGCATACAATGTAGTATATGCTACAGTCAGAAACAAGAATTAAGAGGTTACAAACCTACTTTATACGTCCAAACCTATCACTACCTACCTGTTCCTGCAGCTTCCTACTACATTCCTGTCTGACCTAAATGTGAAGTATAATGGTTGAAAAAAAAAAGCTTTTTATAACACTCATTTGACCCCATCATCTAGACCTTTGGGCATTCTCTAAGGCTCCATGTCCCCTGTTGCTCTGTTGTCATAACGCCCCGGTAGGAGTGATAATTCAGAAGCATGGTCCCACCTTGGAAATCCATGGGCCTCCTTTCTGGTATTACGAGTGGCTGCGCATCATTTCTGGTCCCGCGCAGTGTGGTGGGTAAACTAAGTTAACTGGCCGGCTCCGGAGCATGCGCAGTGCGTGTTCTGAAGCCTGCCAGTACAACTGATCCTCCACAATGCACAGGACCAGAAATGACAAGCAGCAGCGCCATACCAGGAAGGAGGCTCATGGATTTCCAAGGTGGGACTGCATCTGCATTATCATGCCAACTAGGGTATGATAACAATGAAGCGATGGAGGAAATTAAGCCTTAGAGAATGCCCACCCGTCTAGACGATGGGGGGAAAATGTTAGTTATAAAAAGCTTTTTTTCAACCATATTTCACATTTAGGTCAGCCAGGAATGCTTAGGGATGTAGTAAGAAGCTGCAGTGGGGACCCGATCATTTCTGCTCGTTTTTGGTGTTTTTTTTCCCTTGATTTTCATTTGTGCATTATTTTTTCATTTGCATCTATTTAAAAATCTTTTAACATGCATTTGTTAAATAGTTTTTTTAACGAAGGACATATGGATGGGGTTTCCAAATATTTTGATGTTATTTATCAGTTGCAAATAAAAAAAAAAAAATTTAGTCATTCTTTGGCTCAAATTATTCCAGTCCCCTTTCCTGGAATGATTTGATGTACACATGGAATTTTTTTTTATGAATTTAGCAACATTTTAGCTGAACATGTCAAGTTTTGTGGTAAAGGCTTAATGTCATTTTAAGCCCCATCATTACCGGGTTCTTTTCCATTTTTCTCCTCTCCTTTCACGAGCCATAACTTTTTAAAAAAAAACTCAGTCCATATATTCGTGGGAGGGTTTGTGTTCTGCATGCTGAGTTCTTTTAATTGACACCATTCATTTTATCAAGCGATGTTCTTGGAAAGGAGGATTTTTTTTTTATTTTAAATGTGTTGAAATTGCAAAAATAATTTTTTATATATCTTTAAATTTGGTATGTTTACTCATATGGTATAACTCATTTAGCAATATGATTCTACAGGCAAGTATGAATACGTAGATACCAAACATGCATGCATTTAACTTTTTTTTTTTTCACACACTAAACATTAAGTTTTGATTATTTTATATTGTTAACCAGTTGGATTACATTTAATTTAATAAATTCTTGTTTTTTTTCCGGTTTGTAAAAAATATTTTTACTGTAATAGGCCCCTTAGTGGATTTGAAGCTGCAATTGTCTGTTCACTTGTGCTATACATAGCAGTGCATCAGCATTTCTATGTATAGTGAAAATCATGATCTCTTATGGAGCCCAGCTAAACAACGGACTTTCACTGGAGTATTAATGACAGGAACATGGTCTTCAGCAGACCCTTAATGGTCATGACAACCCATCAGAGCCCTACGATCAAGTCACAGGTGCGCGAAAGGTGCATGGCATGCCATACCCCACCCCCCCCACCCCAATCATGCTGGCAAAGATGCAAACTCTGTGCATTCCCACATCAATGTTAGGGAGCTGGCATCTGAAGTACCAACCTGTCCTATGTCGTTAAGGGATTAAAGACCATAGATTATAAAGTACCTGCGGTATCATCTAAATCTATGAGCTTAGGCATTAAGCTTTCAGGTAGTTTCTCGGGTAAATCATATCCATTTTTTCGAGCGACTACGAGATGAAAAGCCGCACAGAATTCATCCAACGTTAATGCTCCGTCCTTATCAAAATCAGAGAGTTCCCTACAATGATAAACATAGGATAAGCGCACACAATACAAATATGGCATACATATACACACATACACAAGTGGGGTTCTTTTTCAGCATATGGCAAACTTCAGAGAATTGAAAGATAAATGGATGAAAGATACAGATACATTCTTGATAAAAATCTGCTGTCATCTACAAGGATGATGATGAAGATGAAACTAGGGTGAACATTTCAGCAACACAATCCCAAAAATCACAGATAAAAAAACTCTCAATTGGTTTCAGAAAAAGAAAATAAAGCTGATAAATGTCCCAATGACCTGACCTGAATCCAATAAAAAAAAAAAAGTTATGAATAAAGACAAGGTTCAGATTTCATGTAAGAATCCCATGAAACCTTCAGGAATTGGAGAGTGCTTGTGTGGGAGAATGAGACCAAAATCACAACTGAGCAATGTATGGGACTAGTTTCTCCATACAGGAGCCATCTTAAAAGTGGTCATCGGCAACAAAGACTTTTGATTGATACATTAAAGGGAACCTGTCTGCTCCCCAGGGCCTATTAAACTAAAAAAGAGCTACCTTCAACAGCACCTATGCTGCATTTTGTGAAGGTGACTTTTATTATCCTACAACCAAGGGACACCGAAATAAACACTTTATTAGTTATTAGTTTAGGAGGTATACTCTCCCCTCTCTGGACCTAAACGCTTTGGTGAAGTTACCCCTTCTCCTGTGTGGTTCAGGTCCCTCCTCCTCTCTAACTTCGGAGTGATGGCGCCTGCGCATTCTCTCAGCTCTCGGGCACCTCCGTGAACTTGTCCCAAATGTTGAGGTCACATAATATTATGCAGCACCAGATCCCGCCCTGTGGTGTTATGCTGTATGCACACTGCGGGGCTGAGAATCTAGCGAGGATAACATCACCAAAGCGTTTAGGTGCAGAGAGGACAATATACCTCCTGGACCTAAACTAATATCTAATAAAGTGTTTGGATTAAAGAGACTATTGCTGCCAATACTGGCGAGTGCTGCCTCTTTCTTCATATATTCATCATGGTTTCTAATACATAGATTCATAGATGGTCACATTTGTGGGTGTTAGATGCTTTAGGATTGTTGTGCACTACATCCACCTAATAATGTAAAAAACTGACCATACCGGCACCTTTTACTGTGTTGTTGTTGTTGTTCCCGGGGAATATTGAATTGGGTACACACTTCCTCCTATGGGACATTTTACTACAATGCACCAGGGAGGTCATGTGATCGCTTACTGCGACGCATTTCCGGTATTTGAAACGCAAACCGGAAGTAAAAGCCGCGATTTGGAACGCACGCCGACGCCGCCCCCTCTTCTGACACACTGTACGAGAGGGTTTATAAGGGATAAATCGACAGAGATAATGGCCGCCATCCATTGAGAAACACAGAGGGGTGGAGAAGGGGACTTCTCAGGACCCCACCCTGGGCGACCAGAGGCAGTATTGGAGGCCTCATGGAAAAGGCATTTCACTCCTGAGGAACCCACCGGGACATCATTTGGCTGGGGGAAACGCGTCGAGTGAGCTATCCTCTGCAGGATGAGATGAGTATAACTAATACCTACTTGGTCTAAAAGGTAAACCGTTTCCCTGCCTGCATTTGGTCCTTTCTGGTATGACTCACAAAATTGGGACTCCCAGGGCTGCTAACAGTAAGACAGGACACCCGGGTATAACATAAGAAGGGGAGTCTATACAGATACGCGTTACCCCAATAACATTTAGGACCAGAAGGGTGAGCCATTGAGGAACGGGGACACCAATCAGGGGATTTTCATTTTTAGGTGTTGAAAACTCCGTTGTCAAGCAGGGAGAGAGCCAAGGATAGAACAGGGTGGCCTTCCCCTCTCCCCTTCTGTTGCAAAAAGCACCATAACGTATGGCATAAAGGGAATACCTCCCTATTTTAAATTATTAAATAAAAGTTACATTTTAGCAAGTATAACCTTGATAGAGCTGCATGAATATTAGGTTTACGGATATCTCTTTATAGTGAGCAATAAGATATCAAATAGGTATCTCACCAGCGATGTGAAAAACGACGCACCAGCGATCCAGAATTATACAGAGGTCGTTGGGAATTGTCACTCCATAGCGTAGTATTGAGATCGTTGGTTATTGTCCCTGTCAAACACATCGATGTAGCGCTCCCAGGGGGAGCGCAACGACGTAGAAATGATCCAGAGCAGTGTGTGACGATCAACGATCTCACAGCAGGACCAGATTGTTGGTGCGTGTCACACATAAGATCGCTAACGGGATCGCTGTTGCGTCACAAAATCTGAGACGCAACGGCGATCGTTATGTGTGACAGGGCCTTTAGTTTTGGGAATAACAGAGCTGCAGTATAAGGCTGGTTTCACATCACAATTTAGTACCTGTCTGTAGGATCCGAGCTTGAAGGAGGATCCCACGGACAGGCACGGCTCCACACGGATCCCTGCAATCGGATGGCAAATAGCCATCCGCTCCGATTCTATGCATGATCCGTGTGGATGCTCTTCTCCCTGCCTGTCCCTGTCTGCCTTTATCTGTCCCTCTTCTTTCTCTGCGCTCCCTCTCCTCTATCCTCCCCCCCTGTCCTGTCCCCTTCCAGTATGTAAAAAATAAAAAATCCTCCCTGAGGATACATTACCTTCCGACGGCTTCATGCGACAGTCACCATCTGGTGGCTGAAGGACCTGTGATGATGTCACAGAGCCGGTCACCTGACATGTCAGCTGACCGGCTCCCTGACATCACCACAGGCCCTTCTGCACAGATGGCGACAGTCCCTGGAGGCGCCAGAAGGTAATGAATCCTCATGGAGGGATTTTTTTTTTTAACAAACAGAGGGAATAGAATAAGGAACAGGATAGGGAAGACAGGGAAGAGGTTAGAATAGAGGGGGACAGGATAGAGAAGTGGAGGGGAGGAAGATGCAGGGAGGAAGATGCAGGGAGGCAGGAGCAGGTAGGACATTGAGCCGACATCGGATCCGAGGTCCACAGGCTCCCATGTCATCAGGGCTCGGATCAGCTTGGATCCGATGCTGTCCGATTTCATTCTCTGAAGGTAAAAAAAACTATAAGCGGTCTAATTGGAGGCGCTCAGGCACAAAGGCAGCAGGCACTGGATGTTTTTTCAACAGACCTTTATTCAGGCTCCCCTCCTACTCCACAACATGTTTCGATAGATTCTCTATCTTCCTCAGGTGGTGACCACTTGAGGAAGATAGAGAATCTATCGAAACATGTTGTGGAGTAGGAGGGGAGCCTGAATAAAGGTCTGTTGAAAAAACATCCCAATGCCTGCTGCCTTTGTGCCTGAGCGCCTCCAATTAGACCGCTTATAGTTTTTTTACCTTCTCATATAAATCCCTCTCTGAGGGTAAAGCGGCGGGGAGCAGCTAGGCGCAGAGTGCAGCTTAACGTGAGGACCTGGCGTTGCCTGGCAACAGGAGCTTTAACTTAAGGACCTGCGGTGACGTGACCGGATGCTCGGAGCCCCCGGAGCACGCGGTGTGCGGATGAGCTAGAGCCTGTGAAGGGCGCCTTATCAAATGTATTACCGGGTTGTGCGGGGACAGCACAACCCGATAAGGTGAGTGGCCACCTATTAGTACGCCACGCTAAAAAAAAGCCCCCTGGTAACCGCACTATTGCGCCCCTTTCTCTTTCTCTTCTCTTGCGCGATTTCATTCTCTGACACAAAATCACAGCAGGTTGCGATTTTGTGTCTGTGCTTAAATCGGACAGGATGGTGACAAAATCGGATGGCAAAAGGCACACATCCGATCCGATCCGAGCCCCATAGGGATACATGGGTTCCGAGTGTATTCGTTCTGAAACGGATACACTCGGATGACCAAAAATCGTGATGTGAAACCGACCTAAGGCTGGTTTCACATTGCGATTTAGTTCAATCCGATGCTGTCCGATGAAAATCAGACAGCATCAGATCCGAATCAGCCCCCATGTTATCCAATTTGCCTCCGATCCGATTCTGTCCGATTTCTTGCAGGAGCAAATATCAAAGACTGCTACGATTTTGGATCCTGAAACAAATCAGACAAAATCGGATCGGAGGCAAATCAGATGGCAATTATGCCAAATCCGATCCGATGCCTTTAACATGGGGCCCTATGGAGCAGGGTCCAAAGAAACATCTGATGTCTCCTCCGACCCGATTTTAGTGTACTAAGCATGCTCATTACATGCTCAGTACACTAAAACTATTGTGTGCCGCCTAATTTCACTTCCACAAGTGTTTAAAATAAGAGATATTTATTCTCACCTGCCAGCGCTCCCCCGGCATCCCCATCACAACCCGATCAGCTGATCAGGTCACATGAGCGGTTACCGTGGTAACTGCTCATGCAACCCGATGACGCTTCTGACATCGCAGGTCCTGTAAAACCGTTCGGGAGCTCTATGGACATGCCGGGGGAGCGCTGGCAGGTGAGAATAAAGATTTTTTATGTTGGAATGACAGGAGGATCGGGGAGAAGAGGAGGAGAGAAGAGGAGAGGAGAGGGGAGGGGAAAACAAGGGGACATCAGGAGACACCAGGGGAACAACGAGATGACAGGAGGCAGAGAGGAGGGGGAGCGAGGTAGGAAGAGACCAAACTGATCCTGCAAAATGTCAGAATTGGATGCCTATTTGGCATCCGATTGCAGGGATCAGTTTGGATTCGATGCTGTCCGATTTTCATCATTTTAACTAAATCGCAATGTGAAAGTAGCCCAAGTACAACTATAAATGTCAGCACAAGGTCTACTGCAACACAATCAGCTATCAGTGGCTTTGAATCTACACCATTATCCCTGTATTTGCACAGCGATAACCCAGCATTTGAGCAAGCACAGGTGAGAGAAGTGATAAAGAGATCTGCTCTAGAAGCAGACAATTGTGGTGCTGGTGATTTTGCAACATTTATAACAGAAAGTTGTCAGGAACTGACAGGTAAGGCTGCTTTCACATAACGATTTTATCAGTTCCGATGCTGTCCGATAAAAATCGGACAGCATCGGACCGATTTTCGGACCCCATGCAACCCTATGGGCATCGGACCGAATCGGATGTGCACTAAATGCCATCCGATTTGGTCCGATCCGAATCTGTCCGATTTTTTTTTCGGTGCAAAAATCGGAGCTTGCTCCGATTTTTGCACCGAAAATAAAATCTGACAGATTCGGATCGGACCAGATCGGATGGCATTTAGTGCACATCCGATCCGACCCGATCAATTTGACATGGGGCCCTATGGAGCAGGGTCCGAGGAAACATCTTATGTCTCCTCGGACCGATTTTAGTGTACTGAGGATGCTCAGTACACTAAAATCGCTCCAAAAGTGAATGAATTGGTTAATTAAAAAAATAAAAAACTATGCTCACCTGTCCACGAGGCCCCCGACGTCTCCCGGCGTCTCCGGTATCTCCAGGTATCTTGCCGTCTGTGCTGATAAGACCTGCCGTGATGTCACAATCACATGACTGCCAGGAACCAATAGCCGGCAGTCATGTGATTGTGACATCACGAGAGGTCCTGGCAGCACTGAAGACAGAACAGCAAGATACCGGGAGACGCGCGGGACCGTGCAGGAGTCGTGGACAGGTGAGAAAGGAGAGGAGGAGAGGGGAGGACAAGAGGAGAGGAGGAGAAGGACAAAAGGAGAGGGGAGGACAAGAGGAGAAGGACAAAAGGAGAGGAGGAGAAGGACAAAAGGAGAGGAGGAGAAGGACAAAAGGAGAGGAGGAGAGGAGGGGACACATGGGGGGGCCGGAATACACATGGGGCAGCACATTGAAGGACTGGGGATGGACTGAGGGAGGACCGGGGGCCAAGAGGGGAGGACCGGGGGCCAAGAGGGAGGACCGGGGCCAAGAGGGGAGGACCGGGGGCCAAGAGGGGAGGACCGGGGGCCAAGAGGGGAGGACCGGGGGCCAAGAGGGGAGGACCGGGGGCCAAGAGGGGAGGACCGGGGGCCAAGAGGGGAGGACCGGGGGCCAAGAGGGGAGGACCGGGGGCCAAGAGGGGAGGACCGGGGGCCAAGAGGGGAGGACCGGGGGCCAAGAGGGGAGGACCGGGGGCCAAGAGGGGAGGACCGGGGGCCAAGAGGGGAGGACCGGGGGCCAAGAGGGGAGGACCGGGGGCCAAGAGGGGAGGACCGGGGGCCAAGAGGGGAGGACCGGGGGCCAAGAGGGGAGGACCGGGGGCCAAGAGGGGAGGACCGGGGGCCAAGAGGGGAGGACCGGGGGCCAAGAGGGGAGGACCGGGGGCCAAGAGGGGAGGACCGGGGGCCAAGAGGGGAGGACCGGGGGCCAAGAGGGGAGGACCAGGGGCCAAGAGGGGAGGACCAGGGGCCAAGAGGGGAGGACCAGGGGCCAAGAGGGGAGGACCAGGGGCCAAGAGGGAGGACCAGGGGCCAAGAGGGGAGGACCGGGGGCCAAGAGGGGAGACACAGGGGATAAAGGAGAGGACCGGGGGAGAGACATGACAGCTCTCAGGGAGCGATCTGACAGGAGGGCGGGCATCCTATTTTCCGTTGGAATCGGGTGCCTATTTGGCACCCGATTCCAGGCATCAGAGGAATCCGATGCTGTCCGATTTATATCGGACAGCATCGGATTTTACAAAATCGTTATGTGAAAGTAGCCTAAGCAGCTAACTGCTGTATATAAATCAATAACCTGCATAAGGGTGGTTGGTATGTTAAGAGTTAACGCTTTTCCAGCAATGCAACTATTGTGCACTCTGGCCAAGGCAGACACTAGTGATCAAACGCCAGGTAAAGCAGCTGTACATTATGAAAGGTAAAATACCTTATTACAGGAAAATGACTGCAGTTAGAAAAAGTAAGTCAATTACAAACTGTCTTATTTTCATACTAACTAAATAAAGCAATTTAATAACACGAAAATACCCTTTTAAAATGAATAAACAATATTTACTGTATAAGCCACTGAAACCTACCATATATGAGAAAGCTCTGGAATTGGAAGCTTAGATTTTGTAAAAAATTCTTTTGCAGCTGATCCTAGAAATAAAACAATGAAATCTTTTTAATATAAAAATATATCAATCCCATTGATTGACCTGAAAAACATTGAAATAAAGAAATGTATGAAGGCTCGACTAATATGCTGCACTGTCAAATACAGAAATACCCCAAAAAAACAAAACAAAGAAAAAAAATACTAGTCAGTCACTAAAGTTCATTTTTGACATAAAAATGAATCGGTCAGCAGATTCTTGCAATGGAACCTAATAGCAGCATAACATAGGGAAAGAAAGTCCGATTCCAGGGAAGTATGACTTAAGGTCCCGTTACGCATAGCAATATTAGTAACGTCATTGCATGACTCACATGCTCAGTACACTAAAATTGCTCTTTAGCATTTAATTTCACTTTCGCAATGTATATATACATACCTTATGGAAGTGATGCAAGGGTTAAAAATAAAAATAATTACAAAAAAAAAGATCCTCACCTCTCCGGCGTGTGTCAGACGATGCGCGCCATCTCCGAGGGCTTAAGGACCTGTGTATCAGCTGACCGGGCATGGCAACCATATCAGCTGATCTGTGACATGACTGCATCAGCTAAGTGGTTTAAATAGCTCACCAAAACCGATCGGCTGGCGGGAGATTTAAGCTGCTCAGCTGATGCGTTCATGTCACAGATCAGCAGATAGGGTTACCCTCCTGGTCAGCTGATACACAGGTCCTTAAGCCCTCGGAGATGGCGCACATCGTCGGACACATGCCGGAGAGGTGAGGATCTTTCTTTTATATTATTTTTAACCCTTGCTTCACTTCCGTAATGTATGTATATACATTGCGAAAGTGAAATTAAATGCTAAAGAGCAGTGTTAATGTACTGAGCATGCTCAGTACACTAAAATCAGGTCCGGGAAAAGATCCGATGTTTCCTCGGAACCGTGCTCTATAAGCCCACATGTTAATTGGCGCGGACCGCGCCGGATTTAATTGTGTCAGATTTGGTCTGCTGTGCCCAAAATCGGTGCAGTCTCCAATTCTGGGTACAGCAAAAAATAGGACACAACTCGAATCCATCACAAATCGGATGGCAATAGAGCACCAAACCATGCTCAAAAATGCATGGTGGCCAAATCGGATCCGTGGCTGTCCGTTTTACAACGGACAGCCACGGATGGCCAAATATCGCAATGTGAAAGCAACCTAAAGGCCCCGTTACACGTAGCGACGATGCACCAGCGATCCCGACAACGATCTGACCTGGCCGGGATCGCTGGTGCGCCGCTACGTGGTCGCCGCTGAGATGCCACACAGGCCTGAGAGGTGAGGATTTAAAAAAAAAATTTTTTAACCCTTGCTTCACTTCCACAATGTATGTACACACATTGCAAAAGTTAAAGTGCCCAGCTTGCCTGCGCTTTGAATGCTGGGGCCTCCTTTCTGTGTCCGGATCCGTGAAAATCACGGACTTGGACACAGAAATTACATTTGAGGCACACATCCTATCGTGTCCTTTCTGTCCGTGGGGTCCTGCAAAAAACAGGATACCCACAAACAGGAAAAAAAATTGATGTGAAAGTAGCCTTACTGGTCTGCTTGGTTTAGCTTTTATAGAATACCTGTTTTATCTGATGTAGATGTAGCAGAGCTACCAGGGCTGTGGAGTTGGAGTGTGAGAGTCTGTGCCCTTTTTGGTGGAGTTGGAGTCGGTATAAAATTGACGACTCCTGAAATGTATAATAAGTTGAGTAGAGTAGTTCAAATACAGAATGTGCTGAATATTTTCTATTCCTGATCAAAGGATCTAGGCTTTTAGTTGAGAGGAATCTTTGCAGCACTTTATGTACATGAGAAGTAATGAAGCTCCTCTGCTACATATAATTTTGTTTGTAACAAAAAAAATTGTTACCAAGGCACTGGCAGTAAAATATACTAAAGCTCATCACACCAGCCAATTTCTCAAAGCCTTAGGCCCCCTTCACAATGCGTTTTCTGCACATCTGTATGGATCCTTGAATTTCAAGTGCCACACGGACAAGCACTGATCTCTGCCAACGGAAGCCAACCGTTTTATTTAAGAGATCAATTTCCATAGACCCCCCATTTTGACGCGGACCACGACGGATCAGTTTGTCTGCTTTTTTGAAGGTAGCCCAAAATCGGAGCATTGTATGATTCTGGGTACATGAAAAAAAGCGTACACAAACAGATCAGTGACAAAACTGACACACACGGATGATCATACAGGACCAATGCATGCCCAAAGGGATTCATGGGAGACCAAAACGGATCCCTGGCTATCCGTTTCAAAACGGATAAACAGATTCCCCGAAAATGCAGTGTGAAGGGGGCCTTAGTAGAAAAAGTTATGCAAGATTATAAATGCAAAAAAGAGCAAGTTCTTGCTATTGTAGCTGATAATGCTTCAAACATAAGTACAATTAAACTGATGAATGTAAAAAAATGAAGGTGAACAGCAGCTAGAAGAAAATTTCAGACTCTATGTTTAAGATGGAAGGCCACAAACTTGTTCCTGTAAGGCCCCTTTCACATCAGCGGTAAACGCTGATCGCGGCAGTTGCGGTGAAAAAACCGCAACTGCCGCGATTACCGCATACCCCGTTTTTTTCGCGGCCGCACCTGCCGCAAGTGCCGAGACCCCAACTACACCGCAATTGTCGCACCTGTCGCAAGCCCCATACACATTGCATGGGGCTTGCTGCAGGTGAACCGCAAGTGCGGCCGTTATGCGGTGAAAAAAACGCAACTGCCGCGATCAGTGTTTACCGCTGATGTGAAAGCAGCCTGAGGAACAAACAGATATTAATTACTACAGAAGAACAGCAAAATGATACTTTATATTTTTTGAAGGTGCTTCAAATCTCTCTCATGGCCTAAATGGCAAATCTCAAATCCTAAATTATGCTACTGTCAGAACTTGCTAACAAACCTAACTCAATCGATTTATCATTTTATTTACTGGGTAAGCAATAAGCAGTTGTGATAGGATCTTCTATTTCTCTGCTGCATATCTAAAGGTACCATCACACGCGGCAATATTCCATGCAATTTCACTGGCTATTTGCTGGTTGCAGTGAAATCATGGACACATTGTTCTATTCTGTTGCCGTGTACAAATCAAACAATGTGTCCATGATTTCACTGCAACTAGCAAATTGGCAGTGAAATTGCTAGCAATATTGCCGCGTGTGACGATACCTTAACACAGCTTGGAATGCTGAGCTGTATTAATACCTTCCCGACCTATGACATCGTGGGACATCATAGCAGTCGGTGCCTTCCTGACCTGTGACGTCCCATGACGTCATGGCAGTTACCGCACACTGTTGCTGCGGTAACTGCCATTGGGCCCGGGGTTCAGTGATTCTTATCACTGAACCCTGGATCTTGATGTCAGGGGAGAAGATTCCCCACCCCGCCTTTTCGATCGCCGGTATAGGCTACTGAATAGTCAATCATGGCGCTCCTCCTATCCAGCTATGGAAGGGGCTGTCTCAGCCCTTTGCAGTGGCTGGAGTGCTGGGGGGTGTGTATTGCCCCCTCCACGCTGATGGGGAGTGATCTCATGATCACTCCAATCATCAGCACTGCAGCGTCAGCATGGCGGCGCAGGGCACAGGTGACCTTTGTCACCTGTTTCTCCCACCGCCACTTCTCTGCAGCCCGTTCCCTGCAGAAGGAGTGAACTGCAGAGACAGCCCGGGCATGGTGATCTGTGCTATGTGATCACCATGCACAGTGATCACATAGCAGATCACCATGCCCGGGCTGTCAGATCGCTTCTCTGTAGGTCTGATCCCTCTGCACAAGGATCAAGCTGCAGAGAAGCAATCTGACAGCCCAGGCACAGCGATCTGCTATGTGATCAATGTGCCCGGGCTATCAGATCGCGTCTCTAATGCTTGATTCCTATGCAGGGGGATCAAGATACAGAGAAGCGATCTGACAGCCCGGGCATGGCGATCTGCCACGTGATCACTGTGCCTGGGCTGCCAGATCGCTCCTCTGAAGCCTGATTTGTTTGCAGGGGGATCAGGCTGCAGAGAAGCGATCTGACAGCACGGGCATGGCGATCCATTTTGTGATAGCTGTGCTGAGGCTGTCAGATCGCTTCTTTGCAGCCTGATCCCCCTGCATGAAGATCGGGCTGCAGTGAAGTGATCTGACAGCTCGGGCACAGCTCCCATGTGCCAAGCCTCAGAGATCATGTGGGTTTGCACAGTGATCCTGCACTGTATGGTAATTATCTGCCATACAGTGCATCATCACTATGATACCAGAGACTTCAACAAGAGGACACTTGGTCCCTTGCTGCAGTCTCTGGATGTAGCAGAAGCGATTGAGCATTGTGCGACCATCGTTTTGGACTACGTCGGACGTTAAGATGGAGTCTGAATGTTGTTTGTGGGGTTTTTTTCTAACAAAAAGATTTTTCACTGTGTGTTGTATTTTTTTAATATTTACTAGAGACTCCTAATGGCCGGGTCTAACATTGGCCCGACATTATGAATCTCGAGCTTAGTGCCTGCTGCCAATAAAAAAGCTGGCATCAACCCCTTCATTACCCAATTTGCTACCGGCACCAGGGCAACTGGAAGAGTTTGGGTACAGCGCCAGAAAGTGGTGTTTCAATGAATGCGCTATTTCCTGGGTGTCTGTGGGCTGCAATTCGCAGCATATGGGGCGCAGAACGCTTGGGCCACTCCATGCTGACGATTACAGCCCCCAGCTGCCTAATTGTACCTAGCTGGATCAAAAATATGGCGGAGCCCCACGTAATCTTTTTTCTCAAATTAGCTCTAAATATATATTAAATAGAAAAATAAATAAATAAGTAAAAAAAAAAAAAAAAAGGGCTTCGCTGTATTTTTGGTTGCCAGCCAGGTACAACAAGGCAGCTGTGGGTTGCAGTCCGTAGTTGCCAAGTTGTACCTACCTGGACCAAAAATATGGTGATGCCTCGCATCTTTTTTTTTTTATTATTATTATTTCTACAATTAAATACGACATGGAGCTTTGCCATATTTTTGGTTGCCAGCCAAGTACAGCTTGGCAGCTGGAATCCTCAGCGTGGAGGGACCCAAGCAATGTGAATTGCAACCCACAGCCACCCCAGAAAATAGCGCATTCATTAGAGGTGCCATTTTCTGGTGCTGTACCCAGACTCTTTCAGTTGCCGTTGTGCTGGTGGCTATCACAGGCTCTCCATACGCGACATGGTGTCCACTAACAATTTGAAAGGAAAATTAGCTCAGATTGTCCTCTGTGTGCCTAAACATTGGAGCTCCCCCACAAGTGACCTCATTTTGGGAAATGGACCCCCCCAAAGGAAATTATCTAGATACATACTGAGCGCTTCGCAAATTGAGCCGCAAAAATAAAAAAGTACTTTTTTTTCACAAGAATTTTTTCTTCATATTTAATTTGTGAAGCACCTGGGGGTTTAAAGTACCCACTATGCATCTAGATAAGTTGCTTGGGGGAGGTCTAGTTTCCAAAATGCGGTCACTTGTGTGTTGTGGGGTAGATCCAATGTTTAGGCACACAGGGGCTCTTCATACGCGATATGGTGTCCGCTAACAATTGGAGCTAACTTTCCATTCAAATCGTTAGCGGACTCCATGTAACGTATGTAGAACCCCTGTGTGCCTAAACATTGGAGCTCCCCCACAAGTGACCTCATTTTGGAAACTATACTCCAAGGAACTTATCTAGATGCATAGTGAGCACTTTGAATACCCAGGTGCTTCACAAATTGATCCGTAAAAATGAAAAAGTACTTTTGTTTTTTTTCACAAAAATTTCTTTTAGCCTCAATTTTTTCATTTTCACATAGGCAACAGGATAAAATGCCTCCTAAAATTTGTTGGGCAATTTCTCCTGAGTACATACCTCACATGGGGTCATAAACCACTGTTTGGGCACACGGCAGGGCTCGGAAGGGAAGGAGTGCAATTTGACTTTTGGAGCTAATTTTCCATTCAAAAAGTCAAATGGCGCCTCTTCCCTTCCGAGCCCTGCCATGCACCAAAACAGTGGTTTATGACCACATATGAGGCATCGATGTACTCAGGAGAAATTGCCCAACAAATTTTAGGATCCATTTTATCCTGTTGCCCATGTGAAAATGGGCAACAGCTTTTCTAAAATCTGCAAGTATTTTGCGTATCTATCTTTAACATGGTGTTCGTAGGCATATGCAGGGAAATGTGTTGGTGTCAGTATGTCTGATTATGCATCCTTGTGCGTGGTTTCTCAGCGCCCGGCGAACACAACATGTTGCATTTTTTGGTGAGTGAAATATGTGCAAGCATGCACACGAGTGAGTAAAACAACTAGGGCCGGACTGGGACCAAAAAGCAGCCCTGGAAAACAAGCCCCAACAGCCCACACACTATATCACTCATCAGCCCCAATCCGTAAATGTTGCTTTTACGTTGTCGTGGCCCTCACCACTTTCTTAAACAAGCTATTTGAAGAGCCACATGTGAATGGTGCAGCAAACAGAATAATCAACTACAGCTCCATTTACATCGTGCTCTTCAAAGCTCCGTTTCTCCGGATTGTGAGGTTCCAGTGGTCAGACACACAGCCAGCCGCACACACAGCCTCAGCCAGCCACACACACACCTCAGCCACCACACACCACACAGCCTCAGCCAGCCACACACACACACAGCCTCAGCCAGCCACACACACACACAGCCTCAGCCAGCCACACACACACACAGCCTCAGCCAGCACACACACACACAGCCTCAGCCAGCCACACACACACAGCCTCAGCCAGCCACACACACAGCCTCAGCCAGCCACACACACAGCCTCAGCCAGCCACACACAGACACACAGCCAGCCACATGAACAGTCACACACAGCCAGCCACCCACATACAGCCACAAACAGCCAGCCACCCGGATATAGCCACACACATACAGCCAGCCACATAGACACACGCACACCAGCCACACAGCCACAGCCAGCCACACACAGATGCAGCCAGCCACACACACAGCCAAAGCCAGCCGCCACACAACCAGCCAAAGACACAGCCAGCCACACACAGAGCCACAGCCAGCCACACACAGACACACACACACACAGCCACTTGAGCCTTGATTCATCAAGACCAGCAATTTTCTCACCAATCTTGAAGAGGGGACTTAGATGATTTTGATTCAGGGAGAAAATGTCCTTGACTGGAGTAAAATGTCAGGTCTAAGGAATGCCTTAGGCAAACATAAAATACCTTGGCATCAAACTGACTAAATCTCTATCTAATATCACTGACGTCAACTTAAGTGATATTTTCAAAACTATACAACCTGACATTCTTCACACTTCCAAAATAGACGTCTCTTGGTTGGGCAGAGTAAACTCCTACAAAATGTTTATCCTGCCCAAACGACTGTACATCTTCCGATCCATTCCCCTACCTATCCCCAAGAAATGGCTACAAAAACTGCCAACCCAATTGATAAGCATCATATGGGACAAAGGGAAACCAAGAGTGACCAGATCCATTCTGGAAAAAAGTAAAAATAAGGGCGGACTGGCTGTACCAAATCTCACTGCATACCACCAATCTACTATCATAAAACTTAGCCAAACTTGGTGGGAGGAGATTGTCAGACCTAGCTGGTTAACCCTTCAAGAACCTAGGAACCTTAGGGAAGCCTTGGACCCATGGTACTCCCTTTCCTCTGTGATAAAAAGAAAAAACTACCTAGAGAAACCACAGTTAAAGCCACTATCCAATTCTGGAGATATTTGGTCTCCAAATCGACAAGCTGCTATCCCACTTCTTCACCAAATTGGATTCCCAAAGAACTCCTCGAAGCTTTCTTTTCAAGACTAAAAACTGAGACATGGAAAAAATCTGGTATTCTTCTCATATCAGATATTCCAAATAAGAAAAATTGACTAATCCCTTTTCAGACTCTACAATCCACTTACAACTTAAAAAAGACCGAAGAGAAAATGGGGGGGAAAAATTAACACATCCTTGTAACTCACACATTAAATTTCTCCATTCTCCAAACTGTGACTCAAATGCTAAAAATTCCCCCAGAGAAATGTCTACTAAGACCTGAACCAAGACTCAACCTTCACAAAATCCTCCAACATTGAAGCTTGGGAGAAAGAATTAAAGCTCCCATTAGATACTGAATTATTAGGTAAAACCCTTGACAATGTGTATGCTAACATGCCATGTATCTCCCTTAATGAAACTCACTATAAAGTCTACGCAAGATGGTATCTCACCCCCTTGAAACTTCACTTAATCCAAGATCACCACTCTCCACTATACTGGCAAAATTGCAACCAGATAGCCAACTTGACCCACATTTTCAGGGACTGTAAACATCTTAAGCCTTTCTGGAAAGAGGTCCAATTCTTAATTGGAGACATCACTAGAATCGACATTTACCTCTCCCCGAAAATGGCATTACTACTAATTGGAATTGACTCCCTTCCAAAGAGATTCAGACTAATTACGGTTTACATCCTCCTAGAAGCCAAAAACATTATTGAATCTCTATGGAGAGGCCCCCAACCACCATCAATCCAAAAAAGCATAGAAAGAATTGCGAGTCACAATTCATACGAATAGTCCTTCTCTATCAAGAGCAACTTACAAAATAAATGTCAGAAAAAAATGGGGAAACTGGAATGTACGATTCCCATCTCCATTCCTACAGAAAAAATCCTTAACTCCTTGTTGACATTAACCTCACAATATAATCGAAAATATAATCACATAGTCCAACTCAGATACTCCACAAAATCTCTTGATAACTCCTACACCTACCCCTCCCTCAATATTCCCTTCTCTCCCTCACCCTACTCCCCACCTCTGTGAACTTCCCCTGTTGTAAACTGCTCACTTAAAATCTGAGTTAACTCTTTGTTTGCTAGAAAAATATCTGTTTAAGACTAGACTCTAACCGCAAAGATACTTTCTTGATCCACTTAAATCAAATTGGAAATAGACATAACCATACTTGCTAATCACTATAAACTATTTTACACTATAGCATGTTGTACAATGCTATAGTGCAATAAAAACTTTGTACAATTTGCTCCTTCAATGCAGTATTACTTTCTTGCGCTAAAATTCAATAAAATTATTTGAAAACAGGAATGCCTCAGGTCAGACAAGCTGTAGAGTCTTATACCCAGTGTGCCTCGGCTTTGCTCATTTTTTGCGGAAACTGGCATGAAAACACCTAACTTTGTAAAATATTTGTGCCTCAGAGTTGTGCCAAAATGTTGCGACTTTTCAAAGCAATTTAAGTCAGAATTTTGTCTAAATGCTTTTAGTGCCCTAGTCCGCCATTGATAATCTACTGCCAATCATAAGACAGTAATTTTATATCATACAGCCCAATGATCCATTACTCCAATCAGGGCCTACGTCATGCTCCCTCCTTTGATTACAAAGAAAAAACCTGCTCATAGACCATTCAAAACTTAACTAGACAATGGACTCAACACAACAAGCCATGGTGAATGGGTGTGTAAATTTCAGTCCTATACATAAATAAGTCTAATAATCAGTAGAGATCCATAGAACAAAAAGTCTATAATCAATAAAATCATCTAGATAATATGAAAGATTAATTTTTGTGACTCATAGGCTGACTCATAGGCTGTTTATAGATCATTTTTTAGATTATACATTATCGCTTTACCATTGACTACATTTACACTGAAGGGTTTCTCATGGTTAGATCAAAGGCATTTTAAAAGGTTGCATTGTAAATGACTACAGGCCGGCAGATCACCAAATCTGACTACCCTGTTTTAACAGGGGTTCAAATGACTACAGCAGTAGTATGCATAGCCCACGTTCATAAAAATGAGACTATAGCAGGCAGATTTATTATATTGAGTGCATACTGGCAAACATTGGAACAAACGGTCACATCTAGCAGACCTAATTATGACCATTAGCCAACGGATTACATTAAATGGACACTTGCTTTTTGAAAAACTGGGTTACAACCTCATCTGGCCATCAGTTACAGGATTTGTCAAACCTTTTTCATAGCTCCAATTTCCCAGAAACTCATTTATTAGACAATAACTTTGTTTGCAACTTAAAAGAGGCCATCTCCGTTGTGCAAATATTTTTGTTTACTGTCTTTTTTTTTAGTTAAATAATCACTATCATTACTTCAATTGCACTTTACATTTTTAGCCTCCTAATCCTCCTGTTTCTATAGTTGAAAGTCTAACAAATACAAATCCGATTTGCAGCCGGTTACTAAAGAAGCTTTCAGAGTTGGGGGAAAAGTGAATACTTGGAAAATCAAACCATACCACAAAATCATTACTTCTGTGTTGAACCCCCCGACGACCACTGCAGCAAATCACTGGTCCCCCTGTATACAAGCAGTCCATCACTGCAGACAGATATACAAAGACTGGTTGGGGATTAGCTGAGTAAGGAATGTTTCTATTAATGTATTAATAAAGTGACATCCCTCATCCACATTTTTCCACAACACAGAAAACTCCTTAAGGGGCAGATAACATTATATAGATATACATAGGTAGACTATGATGACTGAAATATCCTCTTAGCATATATGCTCGAGTGTAAGCAGAGATTTACAGCACATTTTTTGTGCTGAAAAATGCCCCCTCCTCGGCTTAAACTCGAGTCAGTGTTGCTGTGAAAGGAGGGGCAGACGGTGACCGGATGCTGGGGCAGGTAGGAGTAGGCTGCAGAGGCAGCAAGTGATCACATGGGCACACTTATTAGGCTAATATAATAGTCACTGCATCCCCCCCTTCTCCATTGCCACTGCGCTTCTTTTTGTTGAGTTTTCCCTTCAGCCACCCTTTTGTAGAGTGACTCTGGGATACCTTGTGTGATGATATATTTGGGAGAACATGACTGGTATTATTTCCATTTATTGTGAATAGGTCTTTTTGCATATATGCTCTCTATCTTATACACAATGTTTTTAAAGGTGTGTTTTTTGCTACCAATAAAATTGTGCTTACTTGATCAAGTGTGCCAATTACTAATGTACTGCCCTGATTGCTGAGTACATGATGTAGCACCCATATTCTTTCACTGTTGCTGTATACCCTAATTTATGTAATACCTCTTTATAATCCATGGCTATATAACCCCTTAAGGTACCGTCACACGCGGCAATTTTGCAAGCAATTTCACTGGCAATTTGCTGGTTGCAGTGAAATCATGGCTACATGGTTCCATTTCTACATGGCAACAAAACAGAACCATGTATCCATGATTTCACTGCAACCAGCAAATTGCCAGTGAAATTGCTTGCAAAATTGCTGCGTGTGACGGTACCTTTAGAGACATGTGATGTAATGGTACGTCAATTGCTCCCTGTCTCTAATATGGGTTCAGAATCTCAGCCCACATCTTTGTTGTTCATCCCATCAACTGCCTCAAATATCAGCTACATTGCCACGAAGGTTTGGAGGTCTGCATGTAGTCACTACTCCTGTGATAGCCAACTTGTGGCGGATGTTCATAGAAGGCTGATTTTTTTCCTTTCTATAGCAATACTACAATCAAAGATTCAAGTCCCCATAGACTAGAAAACAAAGTAAAACGATGTTAAAAATATGAATATAAAAAAACGAAAAACTTAAATCGCCCCCCCACCCCACAAAAAAACAAAACTAAAAAAACGTCCGATATATTCACATAAGTAAAACTTCAATCCTCCAAAACATATAAATTAGGCTGATTGTTAAACATTGTAATGAGGACATGGTACATAAAATACAGATAATATAGATTACAAGTCTTGGAAAATAGAGACACAAGAATTTTTTCTTAAGGCTGTTTCACTAGTTAAAATAAAACAAAAGGCAAAATTGTTTTTTCATTTTAAGCAACTTGGATTGGAGACAATCCATCTGATGGTGCCAAGTTGGAAGGAGGGGAGTGCCGGTATTTTCCATCTAAAACAGTGTGGAAGGACAAAGATACACAGTCATACCGTAATTAAAAGAACTCTTCCCAATGAGGAGTGAAAATAAAGACTTTTACAACTACCGTATTTTCCGGCGTATAAGACGACTTTTTAACCCCTGAAAATCTTCTCAAAAGTCGGGGGTCGTCTTATACGCCGGGTGTCTGGCAAAGAGACAGGGCAGCATCTGCGGGGGAACCAGCTGTCAACGATATGTGCACTGGGGTGCTCCTGGTGCGTTACCTGGTGGTCTAGTGGAGGAGTATGTGCAGGTTTTAGTCACACTCACCATACGCGATTATGCTGTCTGCATAACCACGGTGAAGAAGCCTGTGGTGCGTCTCGTGCACCCACTGCCGCTTCTGCTTCCGGGTCCAGACTCCGGCCGGTCACGCGATCTGTCACATGATTGGTCACATGGGGTCTACATCACCGCAGGTCCTCTGTCTTACTACCACACAGGTCCTGCCACCCAGGCACTGCAGATTTCACAGCAGCACCGCTCCGCTCCCCCAGAGGGGTGAAAAGTGGAAATAGACAATGGAATTAGCGGATAATGCAGGCGTTTAAGAGGAGGACATGTGCGGGGTGCACAACTCTTATCAAGTGAGGAGATAACCCTTCCTCCCTATCACCCCACTAGACCCCCTGTGAGACTATAGGGTGCATTTTACTATATGGAGGACTATGGGGTGGGGACAGAATATATGGAGGACTAAGGTTGTGCAATATACTATATAGAGGACTATGGGGGGGGGGCATAATATATGGAGGACTAAGGTTGTGCAATATACTATATGGAGGACTTGGGAGGTGCAATACACTATATGGAATATCACCATATGTGCATTGGAAGAGGGGTAGTCTTATACGGCGAGTACATCCCAAACTCTATATTTTAACTAGAAAAGTTGGGGGTCGTCTTATACGGCCAGTCTTATACGCCGGAAAATACGGTAATTAATATACTTGCCAAAACTAGCTCCAAGCTGTCATACTCCAGCTTTGTATTTATTTTATAGCTTAACTGCTGAGAATTACCTCTTATATTGTGCATGTATGTAAATATGCTTAATGAACCCAGAAAAAGGCTACAGTGTATAATAATGTATAATAACTTACAGGCTCATAGTACAGAAAGTTATTACAGTATGCTCTAGATAAGCAAAATGCAAAAGTTTCTAAAAAAAAAAAAAACCAAAAAAACGGATTTTTGTGTACTCACCGTAAAATCGTTTTCTCTGGGCCATCATTGGATGAAACAGGACCATGGGTGTTATGCTGCTTATCCCTAGGAGGCTGACACTAAGTAAATGTGAAAACAATTAGCTCCTCCTCTGCAGTATACACCCCTGGCTGGGCCAGGCCACACCAGTTTTAGTTAACAAGCAGTAGGAGAGAACAAGAAGGTAAACAGACAGTTCAACCAAATGTAAACATGCAAAAAAATAAACCTTAAAAGGCAAAAAAGAGAATACATGCCCTAAATGGGCAACAAGGTGGGTGCTGTGTCCCCCAATGATGGCTCAGAGAAAACGATTTTAAAGGAGAGCACACAAAAATCTGTTTTTCTCTATCGCTTCATTGGGGGACACAGGACCATGGGACATCCTAAAGCAGTCCCTGGGTGGGAAAAAGACCACAACCGAAGGAGCGGTCCCAAACTTCCTGAGCCACCTAAGTAGATAGGTGCTCTACCGCCACCTGAAGGATCCGTCCACCAAGGCAGGCGTCAGCTGAGGCCTGGGTATGGACCCTGTAGTGCTTTGTGAATGTGTGAAGACTAGACCTGGTAGCAGCCTTGCACACTTGTTCGGATGAGGCCTGGTGCCGAATGGCCCTGGATGCCCTAAACGTGCGAATGGAGTGAGTCCGTAGTCCACTGGGAATGGCAGCAATCCTTAGGCGGTAGGCTTCCTGGATGGCGGAGCGTATCCAATGAGCCAGAGTAGCCTTTGAAGCTCCCTGCCCATTTCGGGGACCCTCCGGGAGGGCAAAGTCAGTCTTCCTGAAGGGAGCTGTTCTGGAAATGTAATACCTGAGGGCCCTAATGAGGTCAAGGTTATGCAGTGCCTTTTCCACCCGATGCAGCGGGGCCGGACAGAAGGACGGCAAATGATGTCCTCGTTGAGATGAAAAGGAGAGGTCACCTTAGGAAGGAAGGTGGGGACTGGGCGCAGTACTACTTTGTATTGATGAAAAGAAAAAAAAGGGCTCTTGTCAGAAGAGTGCCGCTAACACTGAAAGGTGCCCGATGGACATAAATGCTACCAGGAAAGACACTTTCCAGGATAAGGCAGAGACCCCTCTCTCAGAGGCTCAAAAAGTGATTTTATTTTATTTTTGAAGTCCGTCCAAGACCAGATTGAGGTCCCATGAATCTAGAGGCCTCCGATAAGGAGGAGCCAAGCGGGATACTCCCTGGAGAAAGGTTCTAACTTGGGGCTTCATCGCAGACCCGATTGTACGCCAGACTAGAGGAAACTTAAAACCACAGGAATAGATAGAGGAAGAGGAGAATATGCCTGGTCTTTGCACCATGAGAAAAAAAGTTTCCACGTACGGTTTTAAATGTGGGACGAGGCTGGTTTACGGGCTTTGATCATAGTGCTGATGATGTCTGGGGAGAACGCAGCGCACGTCATGACCCAGTTTTCAACGGCCAAGCCGTCAAATTCAGAACTCTAGAATTCTGGTGGTAGATGGGACCCTGTGTCAGGAGGTCTGACTGATCTGGAAGACACCAGGGCGCGTCCGCGATAAGCTGTACCAGGTTGGCGTACCAGGAGCACCTGGGCCATCCAAAGCTATGAGTATGACAAGGCACCCCTTCAGACTTGACTTTCCCGATTACCCTCGGGAGTAAGGGGAGAGGAGGAAAAATGTAAGGTAGACAGAACTGACGCTAAGGGCATACTAGTGTGTCTGCTCTGATGGGCCATTGGGTCATGTGATCGGGCTATGAATGCAGGAACTTTGGCATTCAGCAGAGATGCCATCAGATCCACGGCCGGAGACCCCCAGCGACAGCAGATTTGGTGGAACACCTCCAGATGGAGGGACCATTCTCGGGCGGCAAGACCATGGGGACTTAGAAAGTCCGCCACCCAATTCTCCACCCCTGGAATGTGTACCGCCGAAATGACAGACTTCGTCGACCTGGCCCAGTGGAGAGGGCGCTCTACCTCGAGTAGCACCGCTTTGCTGCGAGTGCCGCCCTGGCGATTGATGTAAGCCACCGCCGTGGCATTGTCTGACTGGACTCGGATGTGGTGGCCCGCCAAAAGGTTGTGAAACGATTTGAGGGCCCGTGTTATTGCATGGATCTCCAGAAGGTTGATCGGCAAGGTCGATTCCTGCTTGGACCAACGGCCGTGAGCAATATGATGTCGGTATACTGCACCCCAGCCCAGCAAGCTGGCGTCTGTCGTGAGGCCCAACCAATTGACCGGGAGAAAAGACCAGCCCCTGGAGAGGGAGGCTGGTCGAATCCACCAGAGAAGCGCCTTCCTGACCGAGGGAGTCAGGTAGAAGGTCTTGTTCAGAGGAAAGGGGCTCCTGTCCCAGGCCGTCAGGAGGACCAGCCGCAGTGATCGAAGGTGGGCGAATGGAAGCGCCTCCAGTGCTCCTACCATTTTCCCTAGGACTCTCATTCCGAAACAAATGGAATGTGCGGAAGGGCAAAGGAGGGTGCGTATTGTCCTGAGGGAGGAAGACAAAACCCTGGTACGTGTCGAAGGTCATGCCCAGGAAAGTGATCGACTGGGCCGGGATTGATGACTACTTCGCCAGATTCACCAGCCATCCTAGACGAGACAAGGAGTCTATGATTATGTGGACACTTTGTGTGCAAGCCAGAAGAGGGGACTTTGATTACGAGGTCGTCCAGGTAAGGTAGGACAACTACTCCTCTGGAATGAAGAATACTCATGTCCGCTGCCATGACCTTTGTAAAGACCCTTGCAGTGCTAGCGAGACCGAAGGGCAAAGCCACAAATTGGAAGTGATGATCTTGTATCACAAAGCGGAGAAATTGTTGGCGAGTCTAAGCAATAGGCACAGGAAGATGTGTGTCTCATGTCTGTAGAGGCGAGGAATTCTCCTTCCTCCATAGACGCGATGATGGAGTGCAGAGACTCCATCCTGAACCGATGGATGCGAACGTACTTGTTCAGGTGACTGAGGTCCAGGACTGACCCATCTTTTTGGGAACTACGAAGAGGTTGAAGTAGAAACCTATGAAACGCTCTGAGTCCTGTACAAGGACGATAACGCCCACTTGTTGGAGCGAGTGTATTGCCTGGAAGAAGGCTCGACTTTCCTTGGGTGACTTTGAAGGGTTGGAGGGGAAAAAAACGGCATGGTGGGCGGGAGGTAACTTCTATGCAATAACTGGAAGACATGAGATCTTTTACCCATCTGTCGTCTGTGGCGGAAAGCCAGACATGACTGAAAAGCCGTAGGCGGCAGCCCACAATGGGAGTGTCTTACGGAGATAAACGGGAGTCAGGAAGAGGAGAACCGATGGGATCGGAACTCCTTGGGCCTAGACTGTCTCGGTTTGGACCGCCAGAAGGAGTTTGTTTTGAATGAAGGTGGTGTGGATCTGTCTCTTTGGGGAGGTCAGGTAGTGGAGGAGGGCGCTCAAGAGGTCACCCAGCCGAAAGAGTTATGAAAGGAACGAGATGTAGTTTGTTGTCTCCTGACAGACGTCTTGGATTGTGTTGGGGACGTGAGGTACTTTTTTCTCCCGTGGAGTCCGAAATGAGTTTGTCGAGACGTTCACCAAATAGCCGACCGGTACGGTAAGGGAGGCTGGTGAGCGATTTCTTTGAGGCTAAATCGGCACGCCACTGTCTGAGCCAAAGGGCTCTGCGGATGGCGTTAGTGGAAGCAAATGCCGCACAGGTGGCAGAGTCTAGGGAGGCCTGAATTAGGTAGTCCACAGCCGCAGTTATCTGAATAGTCAGATCTGTGAATTGAGGGAGCTGAGACTCCTGTAAGTATTTTTGATGAGTTCCAGTCCAGACCATAAGTGCCTTGGCTACCCACACAGATATGAAGGAGGGTGAAAGGGAAGATCCCGCTGCCTCAAAAGCCGAGCGTGCGAGTTGCTCTTCTTGTCCATCAGTTGGGTCTTTGATAGAGGACCCATCTGGCAGGGATAATAAAGTCTTTGCTGCGAGGCAAGATACTGGGGGATCAACCGGGGGCGAGTCCGCCCAATATTTGGAAAGTGCCGAGGCAAATGGATAACGTGCTTTGATGGGCCTGTGGCCATTGAAGTGCTTATTAGGTTTTTCTCTCTGCTTAGACATAATTGCCTGGAAGATTTTTTAAGGCCTTTTGGCCCGTTTGAAGGACACTGCGTGGTCCAGTGTAGTGGGAGGTATGTCGTCAAAGTTGAGTGTTTGGTTGATGACAGATATTAGGGAGTCAATTGATGCCTGATTGTCAGAGAAATATACGTCGAAAGAGTTGTCCAGGTCAGGTTCGGATTCACCGTCCTGGGGCTCCTCCGATAGGGTAGAGTATGGCCCCTGGTCATGAGTGGGAGAGTCAAAAAAACCATGGGAAGAAACGGGTGACACGTTTCTGTGAGACCTCTTTCTGACCGCCACTGTGGATGTGGTGCGTACTCTACTGTCATCTGATGGACCCTCCAGGGAGGGATCATCTGTGTGTACTCTGCCCTGGCAGTCAGTGCTGCTGTAGGACGGTATTGCATGGTTTGGACCAGTTTCTGAGACAGCTTTTCCATTGATTGGAACAGAATAATACCCATTCCGGTGGACTCGGAGGTACTAGGTGCTGTGCTCGCGGTGGCAGAGGGCTCCTGGGCTTCCACAGAGGTACAGGCCTGACCGTGAGAAGTGGTATGGCTGCGCGGGAGCTCAGAGTGGCAGGTCACACAGGAAGAGTAATAAACTGTATGGGGTTTAGATCTTTTTGAGGCCTTAGAGGCTTGCATGTTGTAAGTGGCAAGAGAAGGCTGTAAAGGAATCAGGGATGGTAGCAGAGGAGCAGCTAAGTGTAGCTGCAACTGTAGTCAGTCCTAATACACTGGTGTGTGTGCAGGGTGGCGTATGCCTGCCTTACCAGGAGGGATGCAGGCTGATGGTTCTGTGTAACAGATGTAAGGCCCGTGTGCTCCAGTATGTGTAGCAGCTTCCTGGTGTGCAGAGCGCGGGAAGCAGGAGACGGAGATGAATGCTGCAGGGTTGTAGCGTGCGCCTCCTGGGGCGTGGCCGGAGAATGGGGCTGGATTTGTGCCTAAGCAATGTCATCAGGGGGTGTGGTTACCGTCCTCCCGATTGCGCAGTGTCAGAGAAGAGGCGGGGACGGGGACAAAGGCTCAAGCTGGGGCCAAAGTTGCGGTCCCGGCCGCAGCAGTGGGTTTGTCAGCGCGCAGCCCGGTGGTGAAGAGAGGTAGCCACGGGGAGCGGGGGGTCAGACAAGTAGGGGAGCCCTCTGCCAGTGTGTTCAGCCGGATCCCTCCGCAGAAGTCAAGGCTGAGCACCTGCATGGGAGGATGAAAACGGTCTCACCAGGGAAGCTGTCAGGTCCTGCATAGTTTGTCTCAACCCAGGCTGCCTTGTGGGAGGTTGGGGAGCCCAGTGACCGAAAAGGCTGATGCTGTGTAGGTGCTGGTTGTAAGCTGCTGCATGGATCCAGGCTGGAGCAGGATGGTGCAGGCTTGTATGTCTCAACTCAGGCTCCTGAAAGGGAGGCTGGGGACAGCCGGTCATCAGTCCATGGCACTGGGGATACTGAGGTCTTCGTCGGGTGTACAGTTAGGGCCAGAAATATTTGGACAGTGACACAATTTTCGCGAGTTGGGCTCTGCATGCCACCACATTGGATTTGAAATGAAACCTCTACAACAGAATTCAAGTGCAGATTGTAACGTTTAATTTGAAGGGTTGAACAAAAATATCTGATAGAAAATGTAGGAATTGTGCACATTTCTTTACAAACACTCTACATTTTAGGAGGTCAAAAGTAATTGGACAAATAAACATAACCCAAACAAAATATTTTTATTTTCAATATTTTGTTGCGAATCCTTTGGAGGCAATCACTGCCTTAAGTCTGGAATCCATGGACATCACCAAACGCTGGGTTTCCTCCTTCTTAATGCTTTGCCAGGCCTTTACAGCCGCAGCCTTCAGGTCTTGCTTGTTTGTGGGTCTTTCCGTCTTAAGTCTGGATTTCAGCAAGTGAAATGCATGCTCAATTGGGTTAAGATCTGGTGATTGACTTGGCCATTGCAGAATGTTCCACTTTTTTGCACTCATGAACTCCTGGGTAGCTTTGGCTGTATGCTTGGGGTCATTGTCCATCTGTACTATGAAGCGCCATTCAATCAACTTTGCAGCATTTGGCTGAATCTGGGCTGAAAGTATATCCCGGTACACTTCAGAATTCATCCGGCTACTCTTGTCTGCTGTTATGTCATCAATAAACACAAGTGACCCAGTGCCATTGAAAGCCATGCATGCCCATGCCATCACGTTGCCTCCACCATGTTTTACAGAGGATGTGGTGTGCCTTGGATCATGTGCCGTTCCCTTTCTTCTCCAAACTTTTTTCTTCCCATCATTCTGGTACAGGTTGATCTTTGTCTCATCTGTCCATAGAATACTTTTCCAGAACTGAGCTGGCTTCTTGAGGTGTTTTTCAGCAAATTTAACTCTGGCCTGTCTATTTTTGGAATTGATGAATGGTTTGCATCTAGATGTGAACCCTTTGTATTTACTGTCATGGAGGCTTCGCTTTACTGTTGACTTAGAGACAGATACACCTACTTCACTGAGAGTGTTCTGGACTTCAGTTGATGTTGTGAACGGGTTCTTCTTCACCAAATAAAGTATGCGGCGATCATCCACCACTGTTGTCATCTGTGGACGCCCAGGCCTTTTAGAGTTCCCAAGCTCACCAGTCAATTCCTTTTTTCTCAGAATGTACCCAACTGTTGATTTTGCTACTCCAAGCATGTCTGCTATCTCTGTTGGATTCTTTCTTTTTTTTCAGCCTCAGGATGTTCTGCTTCACCTCAATTGAGAGTTCCTTTGACCGCATGTTGTCTGCTCACAGCAACAGCTTCCAAATGCAAAACCACACACCTGGAATCCACCCCTGACCTTTTAACTACTTCATTGATTACAGGTTAACGAGGGAGACACCTTCAGAGTTAATTGCAGCCCTTAGAGTCCATTGTCCAATTACTTTTGGTCCCTTGAAAAAGAGGAGGCTATGCATTACAGAGCTATAATTCCTAAACCCTTTCTCCGATTTGGATGTGGAAACTCTCATATTGCAGCTGGGAGTGTGCACTTTCAGCCCATATTATATATATAATTGTATTTCTGAACATGTTTTTGTAAACAGCTAAAATAACAAAACTTGTGTCACTGTCCAAATATTTCTGGCCATAACTGTAAAAAAGAATACAGGGAGGCAACACTCCGCATGCCCGTCCATTGTTGGTTGCGGGAAACCGTGCTTTTAGGGGAACTGTCACCCATAAAGTCCTTAAAAAAGAAGGCTCAGCCCTGATGAATCCAACGTCACAGGAGGGGGTACGTGGAGGCGACACTCCATGTTCCCGCTTGTTTGTGGTTTTGGGAAAGCGGTGTCCTTAAGCGTGCGTCTAATACGTTGATGTCAAAAAAGATTCCGGAAAAAAGAATAAATTAAAGAGAGATGTGCCTCCTACGGACACCAAGCTAAAACTGGTGTGGCCTGGCCCAGCCAGGGGGTGTATACTGCAGAGGAGGAGCTAATTTGTTTTCACACTTACTTAGGGTCAGCCTACTAGGGATTAGCAGCATAACACCCATGGTCTTGTGTCCCCAATGAGGCGATAGAGAAAGAAAAAAATAATGCTATGAGGGTTACTAAATGACTAATCCAAACACACACAGAAATGTTATCTCTGTAAGGTGAAGATGGTCAAAACTGTGCACTTAATGCTAGGCCACACTGATATGCGTAATATGTGCACTAATTCAATAAAGTACAATTGCAGCAACAGATCTGGCATGATTTTGTGTTTATTAGACCTATGGCCCCTACCAGGTGCTGTACTCGACTGGAAAAGTCATCAGTGTTGTCAGACGCCAGTTAAAAAAAATACTGTGTGTCCATTCTTCCATTGTCAACGGATGCACAAGACCTGTCTAAGATGTCTAATGGTTAAGAACGGTCACACTGCTTACCTGGGATGAATCCATTTAGATCAGGCTGAATGTTTTTGAACTGATTGACATAATACTGCCTTTGTTCATCAGTTATCTTCCAGGGATCGTCATAACTACTGGATTGTCTACGAATTTCCTTTGTGGTGGTAGCAGAAGCCACAGTGCGTACAGTTGTCTGGTCCTGGAATTACAGGTTAATTCTTCCCTATTAATCATTGAGATTATTAGAAATGGAGGAAGATCGACCTACTCGACTGGAGAGAGCACAAAGGTTATTGACAGATTACCAAAATCAGTGTGCATGTAAAAGGCTGAAGGCCACTTTACTCACACAGATATCTGTGTCCAACTTCTGAACAGATCATGATTTCACTGCAACCAGAGATCTGTTCAGAAGTTGGACACAGATATCTGTGTGTGTAAAGTGGCCTTAAGAAAATAGATCCTTAAAAAAACCACTTAAGTGTAAGCAGATCTGAAATGAAAACAACATTTTGAAAAGAATAAAAACCAAATATACATTAAATGGATTTGTCATGCAGCTATTACATGCAATGCAGAAAAGAAATAAATAGCAGAATCAACCTACGTAGCACAAAAGCATATGAAGAAAAAGATACGGTAAATAAAAATTGAAAAAGGTGTTTCAATATAAAAATGGTTACACATCACCACTCCCATAGGGGCCAATACATCATGCCTGATTGAGCAGCTCCCCCCCCCCTCCTCTCAGAAAGCTGCAGTGCTGTCCGACACTTCCTCATTCAATCACATGGGCGTGGCATGACAACAGATTCTTTACTAAGCTGGGAGTCTCGAGATCTCTTCCTGTGCAGAGAGCAGGATGGGAGACCTGTGTCGATAGGACCTGCTGTGGTACCATGCCCATGTGTTTGAAGGAACAAGTGTTTGTTCTTGGAGCACTGATGCTCACTCTGGAGGGAGGGGACAGCTGCTCACTCAGGCATGATGTACTGACTCCCATGAAAGTGGTGACTAGTAAGCAGCAGCTAGAGAACTGTTTTATATCAATTATAAACATTATACAAGTGTAACAGGCAGCTTAGCATTATAGTCTATTAGTGCAGGGACCATACAATTTTTTTTCTCCCCGGAGATCCCCTTTAATGTCCCAAGTTTACGCTTCTATAGAAATGAGACAAATGCGCAATAGGGTCTTATCTCCATTATACAGAGGTATATGTATGGCGACAAGGGCCTGCTCACCTGATCTGGTTGTGTAACCCACAACCAGTATGAACGCTTAGTCAATAGCTGCTATTGGATCCACACATCCACAGGTCACCGCAGTCAGAAATCAGCATATAAGGACGAAGTGACGTACGATCCGCGCTGCTGTATATGTTTTTACAGAACTTCATTTGCTCCTCCTCCAAGGTCCTTGACCTACACAATCTTTCAGGCCAAAGTCAACAATGTGGCACAGTTTGGTCATCACATTGAATCTCTCTGCAAGGGAGTCCCAACCTTCTTTGCCCGAGAAAACCAAGGTGCGTTAATGGGTAGCTGTCACGTTACCAATGTTCATTTATTTTTCTCGTTTCCTTTTCATTTGCCCCAAACGTTTTCCAACCATAACTCACCCCACATCTCCACAGATGCAACTTCTCTTCACTGTCTTAGGAGGAGACAGTGAAGAGAAGTTGCATCTGTGTGGAGATGTGGGATGAGTTATGGTTGGAAGAAGTTTGGGGCAAATGAAAAGGAAACGAGAAAAATAAATGAACATTGGTAACGTGACAGGTAGCTACCCATTAACGCACCTTGGTTTTCTTGGGCAAAGAAGGTTGGGACTCCCTTGCAGAAAGATTCAATGTGATGACCAAACTGTGCCACATTCTTGACTTTGGTCGGAGAGATTGTGTAGGTCAAGGACCTTGGAGGAGCATTGAAGTTCTGTAAAAACATATAATACAGCAGTGCGGATCGTACGACACTTCGTCCTTATATGCCAAGTTTACGCTTGACATTCTACTGTTCCACTTTCGCAAACCTATCAGCTTGGCAATTGTCATCTTGAGAGACTGAAGACTACTTAAATGGCTAACAGGGATCACAAAAGAGAACTTGAATGCTGGAAGATTTCTGTTACCAATAGGTAGATACTAGTAGCCCTGTCCAATTGCAGGAAATGCAAAGAATGCTCCAAGGAATGGGAATGAGAAGGGCAAAAGGAAAGGAGACGAATGTGCATGTGATGCGGAAGGCTGAGACCTTACCCTGTTGGAGAGCAAGGAAAGTGAAAAAGTGTCCCTCCTATAAAAGTGTACGCAAGTTAATTTTTTTGGGCACATCTGGGAATATTGAGCCAAACACAGTAACATGCAGCAATTGAACTGGTCTTTGCCTTGGAGCCCTGGCCACAAAGCATGAAGAGACTCTAGAGGCCTTGCAAAAAAAAACAAAATAAAAAAAAACAATGTCATGCGGGAATAGCGAGGAGACATCTAGGAAAATTCTCCTAAGGTTTATAATGAACTTGAAAAATAAGCGCTGAAACAATTATACTAAAAACTGACAACAAATGTGCAGGTAAGAAAAAAAAAAACCCACAACACTAAAAATCCTTAAAATTCATGGGCCTCGATTCATCATTTTCATTTTTTAAGGCACTTTTCTCTTGTCTTGAGGCGTTTACTGATGTTTAAATTGCACCATATTCATCATTTGGGCAACTTCTTGAGCATAAAGTTGCATCCTTTAAAATGTCACAAAAGATATGGCTTTTTTTTAAACCATGCATAAAACTACTGCGAAAGGTGATTGTAATGGACTTTTCATAAATTTTGCAACTTCGTATTTAGAGATTTCTAAAAAAAATACAAAGTGTGTAAAAGAGCTGAGCTCCAAAGATGATAATCTGCCGACAAGCTGACCATAAGCCTGCAGCATCTCTGCTGTTTTTGACAGATACACCAGATTTCTATAAAAGTAGAAATAGAAAGTGGGGTAGAGCAACTACACTTAGTACAACAGAAATCCAGCTGTGCACTAAACAGGAAAGCCCTTAGGGTACCTTTACACGTCGCAACATTGCATGCAATTTCACTTGCAACTTACTGGCTGCAGTGAAATCATGGACACATTGTTACATTTGTACACGGCAACAAAATAGAACAATGTGCCCATGATTTCACTGCAGCCAGTAAGTTGCAAGTGAAATTGCATGCAATGTTGTGACGTGTAAAGGTAGCCTTAGACATCTACTTGTTGTAATAGTCCCATCAATGCTCCAGCAATGCCCCAATGGGTTGTTGTGACAATCAAGTGTCTGCTGAAGAGACCGCTTTACATGTCTTGACTACTGTGACAGTCAGACTGTGGCTGGCATTCATAGGAGACAGTCATTTTTTACCAGATACATCACATACTGTGGTCTTGCTGCATATAGCAAAAGCGATTTGATGATCACTGGTTCAAATCCATTACAGGGAAAATATACAATAAAATAACAATTACAATCAAATAAAATATTAAACTAAAAAAAAAAAAAAAATTAAAAAACATGTTTGGTTTTGCTGAGCTCATAAGTCTGAGTTATCAGAATACAAAACAAATTTATCCGATTTGTAAATGGTGTAATGAGTGCAAAATAAAAAAATCAGAATTGCATTTTTGGGGGCTGTAAAAGTGCAAAAAAAATTGTAATAAGAGTTGATCAAAACATTGTATTTACCTAAAACGTTGTCTATAAAAAATTGGCTCAGGGAGCAAAATCAATGCCCTCACACAGCTCCATCTCCAGAAAAAGAAAAACAATACAGCTCTCAGACAATGGCAATACAAGTAAAAATAATGTTTTCACCACTTAAAGGGAGCCTGACCTCTAAAAATGAGCCCCCAGCCTCTTTATACCTGTCCCTGCACCATGCTAATACATTTCTAGCCATCCCTTTGTATGTGTAAAGCCATATTGTAAAGTTTATAAAAGTTGTTTTTATACCTTATGACCTGCGGCTTCTCGTTATTTGAGAGGCCGCAAAAGGCGTTCCTTTCTGCGTCTCCCCGCCGCCTGCTTGTTATTTATTCACGCCCCTATGGGCGTGCTACACAGCAGAGAGCCTATATGACGCGATTTTCATCATATCGGCTTTACCGCCCCTTTGATGACGAGCACAGACTCATTGCTGTCTAGCACACCCATAGGGGCGTGAATAATTAACAAGAAGGCAGCGGGGAGACACAAAGGAACGCCTTTTGCGGCCTCTCAAATGCTGAGGAGCCGCAGGTCATAAGGTATAAAAAACACTTTTATAAACTTTACAATATGGCTTTACACACACAAAGGGATGGCTAGAAATGTATTAGCATGGTGCAGGGACAGGTATAAAGAGGCTGGGGGCACATTTTTTGATGTCAGGTTCCCTTTAAAGATTTTTGGTAATGTAAGAAAATGCTATTACCTGTATATATGGGGTTACTCTGCTTGTGATTAGTTTTCTGATGTTGTGTGGCAACCTCAGGCTTTCAGTCACTGGTCAATGCATATGGAGCGGAGCCTATAAACCACGTAACAGAAATGACCAACAGCTGGCTCTGTACTGATGTAATCCTGAGCCAGCTGTCATTGCCAGGAGGGGGGCACATGTTAGCTTTAAATAAAACAAAGTTTATACATGTTTGGTCTTGCCATAATCATATGAAATCAGACAATTATATTGTTCAGGTCTTTTTTTTTGCTGTAAAATTAATGTTTTCTTTTGTTTTTTTTATTGAAGAATTGCAGCCTTTTTTTGCCATTTTGCCACAATTGGGATTTTTTTTTCCTACACATCAAATGCTAAAATGAATAGTGTCATTCAATAGTACAACTCATCCCATAACAACACAAGCCCTCACAAGGCTAGGTGATAGAAAAATAACAGTTATAATTCTAGGAATAAGGTGTGGGACTGACAACTTGAAAAAAGGAAAATCACGATGTTGGGAGGGAAGAAATGCATGTTTCAGTCACATACCTGCTCTGAATTCAGGCTAAGCATCTTTTCTGCTAGCCTGAAACAGTCATCGGTGACAATTATTTTATTTAAATCAGAGGATTAGGCCCATACTGGCACCAGCACTTTGACAATTCCCTACATACAACTGCATTCTTGGTGTGCCTAATCCTAGTGTGTAATCATTAGGTAGAATGAAATAAGCCACTACTTGACATCATGAACGATTCTCTCTAACATTTGCTGGTGGAGGAGTTTTCATACACCCTCAAATATCTCATAATTGACCAATTTGAAAATATTAATCCAATGCGTATGGCCACATTTGTTGATTATATAGATTACTGTTAGGGTACCTTTACACGCGGCAACTTTTCTAGGAATTTCACTGCCAACTTATTGGTTGCAGTGAAATTATGGAGACATTGTTCTATCTTGTTGCTGTGTACAAATTGAACAATGTCTCCATGATTTCACTGCAACCAGTAAGTTGCCAGTGAAATTCCTAGAAACGTTGCCACGTGTAAAGGTACCTTTAAAGAGAACCTGTCAGCTAGTTTATGCCTCCCCAGTAGAGTGACCAGATCTCATAGGGGGAAGAAAAAAAAAAAAAAGTCGGAATCTTGTTAGTCTGGACCCCAAAAAACGATTCCCCTTTCCAGATATTGAGATCGCCAAAATTTGAGCTCGATGAAACGACGTTAACCCGTGCCGCTCGTCGCTCAAATTTTGAAAAAAAATCCAAATTTTTGGCCAAAAAACTGACATATGGAGCCATAACTCCAGAACGGTAAATAATAAAAACACGCTTAATATCTCAAAAGAAAGCTAATGTTGTTCTTCAAAATCTATATCTTATACATACATTTTTTTGTTAAAAAGTGTTTTGGAACTCTATTTTCAAACATATAGAGCCTTTTGTTCAAATGTAATATTTTATTATATGGGGATTACCTGACTAGTTTACCAAAGAAAGACCCATTTGACAGGTAAAAAGGAGGGTGCATGTAATTTCTATTATAGGGATGATGATTTTACTTCAGCGTACAACTGACCTTTTATTTATTCAGTTTAGTTTCTAAAGTGCCTTTGAGCTGGTTAGATCGAACAATTATCCAGTGAAGATATTTTAACGCTTTTTTTTTAATTTTCCAAGTGTGTGTGTTATTGCTTTTATAGCTATTATAGTATTATTTTAAAAGATATTTGAAAATACTTTATTGAAATTAAAGTTTTTAATATATTTTGCTTCGTTTTTCTAGTTAACTGTTATTTACCTATTGGACTCTGAAATGGCATTCACATCAGGTGTACAAAGCCGGAACAAGGATAAAATATTTCTTGTGGGCTATCCCATTCACCAGATCACCGGTTGTAAACTACGGTACTCTCAAATCGTCAAGTTTTATGAGCTTTATTTTATAATTTACGTACTGTGAAATTAACTGTAAGAGAATCAGCAAAACTGACCATATGAGAAGTGTTTATTTTTTGCGGGAAAGCTCGAATCCCGACTAAACATGAACAAGATACAATTACTAAACTGGAAAAACTTCACGCCGAGTGGAGAAGTCTTCAAAAAGACCGGAAGAAAACATCAGAAACGGCCAAGAACACATTTAAACAGTTTGTTGAAAAGTTGGATGATCTCTTTAATATTGCTCAACAAGATGCGAGCCAGGGCGGACTGGCCCAGGTGACAGGGTGGCAACTGCCCCCCAGGCCGGTGGTTCAGTCAGTCTTTAGGGCCGCCCAGATGGTGAGAACAGCCGCGTGGCGGCACAATGCGGCCGCACACACGAGTGTCTGCGGGACCCGGGACTGGAGCGGAGGCAGCAGGTGAGCCAAGCACTGACACCCCTCCCCCCTTGGCTCCAGCGGGTACTCACAACAGCCCCCCCGCTTCACACTGAGCGAAGAATGCGAGTATGCGCACTGAAGGTAGTCTGTGGGCATGCGCAGTGGAGAGGTGTGACATGCGCATTGAGAACACCGCCCATTTTCCCGGAGTTTGAATGTGAAGTGCCGAGGCCGCTATGCTGAGGAGCGGAGCGTGTGACAGGTGAAGGCACTGGCAGCGAGGCCGGGGCGGCCTGTCAGGGCTACTTGGCAGAATACGTGCGAGGGCTGACATGTTACTGTCATAAAGATGCTGCAAAGTCGGATAAACCTCAAAATGTCCCAGTGTGAAAAGCTGCTGCTTCCCATAGGAGAGATACAGAGCAGACCATGGCGGGGGCTGTGAGCCCTGCCGCTTCCCCGCGTATTATGTAGCCACCCCCCGCCCTGTTATACCCACGAAAGGAGGGCTGTGGGTGCCCAGGACATCGGCCTCTTGTCTGCCCACTTCTTGTCACCCATTGTCTTATTGCACTTTCTTTTCCCAATTTCACCACCTTGTCTCCCACCCCATCTTGCTTTCTTGTCTCCCGCCCCCACTTTCATGTCGCCTCCTGTCTCGTCCCCCCACCTTGTTGTCGCCCCCTTGTCTCGACCCCCAACCATCTTGTCACACTCTTGTCCCGTCCCCCCACCATCTTGTCCCATCCCCCACCTTCTTGTCGCCCCTTCGTCGCATCCCCCCACCGTCTCATCAGCCTCCCCGCTCCTCACTTGGCTCTAGCAGCACCTCAATCAACCCCCCCCGCTCCTCACTTGGCCCCAGGCTGTACAATAGGACTGCCGCCCAGGGCAAGAGCAGCCAGCCAGCCCCTGATTGTGTGTATGATTGATTGTGTGTCTGGGGCTGTGTGTGGCTGACTATGGCTCTGTGTGTGGCTGGCTGTGGCTATGTGTGTGGCTGTGTGGCTCTCTGCGTCTGTGTAGCAGTCTATGTGGCTGGCTGTCTATGTGGCTGACTGTTTTTGTGTGGTTGTGGCTCTGTGTGTGGCTGTGGCGGGCTGTCTGTGTAGCTGGCCACTGGGACATCCAAATGCTGTGTGAGTGTCCGACAGTTTTCTTAGATCACATCCATGTGCAATCTGTTTTGTTTCTCAGCAGCTATTACTGTAGAATCATTTACAGGAGCATTTTACAGTTGTCTCAGCTGAAGGAGGATAATATATCAGTGAAAAAAACGGATGCCTCTCGGATGGTCCATGTGCGGTCCACGATTTTGTCGGACTCAGACTTACAATGGCAAGTCTCGCACATGAATCGCAGACTGTCGCAGCATGTTGTGACTTTTTTCCCATCCGACACTCGCCAATGTGTTTCAGACGTTGATTAACTGACTCCACTGCGATAAAAATCACAAATTGCACTTATCTGAGTTTCACGCCTGTGCGTCCGTGCCCTAATAATAAAATCCATATAGTAATCCTACAATGTCTGGTGGACATGGTATGGGGAGGGTGTATGGCTCAGTTAGTACACTCCATACTTCGTTATTAACCAGTTAATGCTCTCTTGGCCACCGCACTGCAGTGTCAAAATAGGAAGACAGCGAGACAGGCAGCAACATGGCATCAGAAAGCCCCTGACCTCGAAATAGAAGATCCTCAGATTCCGGTATTGTAACGACATATGAAGAAATATTTTTTTACATTTACATTACACTATGAACTCCACAGCACTTTACATACATCATCAACACTGTCCCCATTGGGGCTCACAATGAAAACATCCTACCAGTATGTCTCATATTGTATATCGCCTTTCTTTGATATCATATCACAGGATGTCAGCATTGACTCCCAGAGCTGCTGGTTTGACAGTTAATGTCTTACAGCATCTTAGATTTTTTTTTGCTTAATGGTACTTCCAAGTTTCGGAATAGGCCGGAGATCAGGGGAGACTGGTAGCCACACCATGGTTTTCTCTACTTTTATGTTCATAGCAGCCAATTACTCAGGGCTATGCTCTGTTCTAAGAGATGGTGCATTGTCATGCATGGGGATGATTTTGTACGAAGAAAAAAAGTGGTCAGTCTAAAAGTATATATACTTTGAAGTGGTCCTTTTCACGCCTTCATGGACCCTATGGGGGCAAACTAGCTCTCTCCACATGATTACGACCCAAAACATGACTGCCACCTCCTTGCTGATGTCACAACCTGTGACATGGTGGCAGTCATTAGCAACCATCCACTACTCCAACCATAATGGTAACCTCTAGGCTCCTTTTAGCTACTCCTCTGTCTGCAGAGGGGCGTGGCGTGATGTTGCACCGCTGACAGTGCCTAGGGCGGCAGGAACTCCAAATGAATTTCCGACAGCACTCCCCCACCCCCGATCCTCACCTAAGGGCTGTAGGGACTGAGACGGGCCGCCGAAAATTTCCGACAGCACCCCCCTTCCCCCACACAGGGCTGCCGGAAAAATGTTGCCACCCAGCATTTGTGTCGCCAGTCAGCCCCTGCTTGGCTCTGATGAAATCGGAAGAAGATAGGGCGTTTCTCATGAAACAGAGGCAGAAGGGCCGCCCAAGTTCAATGGCTGGAGTGGATCTCAAGTTGTCTCGAGCTGAAGAAATCAAGGCGCAAAAGGAACTTGTAAAAATGAATCGACAAATCCAAGAAGAAACTTTTGATATTGGCGAGTTTATTTTATTATTACCGTATATACTCGTGTATAAGCCGAGTTTTTCAGCCCAAAATTTGGGCTGAAAAGTCTCCCCCTCGGCTTATACACGAGTCACTACGGTATGTGCTGTGGTGGGGGCTGTGGGGCCGGGGCTGTGGAGGCTGGAGGAGGCGGGGGGAGGCTGCTGTATGAGCGGCCCCATCACGTGGGGCCGCTCATTATATATGCACTGTTTCCCCTGTCAATCAGCGGCAGGGGGAAGCAGTTCATATATTCCCCCCAAAAGCTGGCACTGTCCCCCCTTGTAAGGCCCCCCCCCCATCGCTGCTTATACATTACCAACCCGGTGTTCTGATCCGCGCCGATCCTCGGTGCTTCTTCATGCTCCGTCCTCGCTGGCTGCATCCGGGGATCTCCGGCTGTCGCAGCGATATGACGTCATCGCGCAACGGCCGGAGAATGGAGATCCCCGGATGCAGCCAGCGAGGACGGAGCATGAAGAAGCACCGAGGAGCGGCGCGGATCAGAACACCGGGATGGTAATGTATAAGCAGCGGGGGGGAAGCCTTACAAGGGGGCCGAGTGCCAGCATTTGGGGGCTGTTGGTACCCCCAGGGAGCTGCTGGGTACCCCTGGGGGCTGTTGGGTACCCCCAGGGGGCTGTTGGGTACCCCCAGGGGGCTGCTGGGTACCCCCTGGGGGCTGCTGGGTACCCCTGGGGCTGCTGGTACCCCCAGGGGGCTGCTGGGTACCCCCAGGGGGCTGCTGGGTACCCCCAGGGGGCTGCTGGGTACCCCCAGGGGGCTGCTGGGCACCCCCCTGGGGGCTGCTGGGTACCCCCAGGGGGCTGCTGGGCACCCCCCCTGGGGGGTGCTGTATAACCCCTGGGGGCTGCTGTATATACTGCTGAGGCCTGTATACCACTGGGGCTGCTGTATATACCACTGGGGCTGCTGTATATACCACTGGGGCTGCTGTATATACCACTGGGGCTGCTGTATATACCACTGGGCTGCTGTATATACCACTGGGGCTGCTGTATATACCACTGGGGCTGCTGTATATACCACTGGGCTGCTGTATATACACTGGGCTGTGTATATACCACTGGGGCTGCTGTATATACACTGGGGCTGCTGTATATACCACTGGGGCTGCTGTATATACTGGTGGGGTCTGTATATACCACTGGGGAGGCTGCTGTATACCACTGGGTTGCTGTATATACTACTGGGGCTGCCTGTATACTACCACTGGGGCTGTATATACTACTGGGGCTGCCTGTATACTACCACTGGGGGGCTGTATATACCACTGGGGCTGCTGGTATACTACCACTGGGGCTGCTGTATACTACCACTGGGGCTGCTGTATACTACCACTGGGCTGAGGCCTGTATACCACACTGCTGAGGTCCACCCTCGGCTTATACACGAGTCAATAGGTTTTTCCAGATTTTTGGGGCAAAAGTAGGGGGGTCGGCTTATACACGGGTCGGCTTATACACGAGTATATACGGTATTATTCTAAAAAGTAGATAAATAAGTAAATAGTTTCATTATAATTGAAAGAAAATGGTACATGAGAGCATCATTTGGCATCTTTATGATTGAGTTTATATTCTTAAAATAATACCTATTGATAATTAGAAGTAGGTAATTTAGTACCTATGTATTATTACTATTCTGCTAAAACGACAAGTTTTATAGTCTTTTTTTTCGCTTTCTTTTGTTGCTTCTTAGAGACGGATGATGAAGACAAGCTCGAAGAAGGAAAAGAAGAAGAAAATACTGAAGAGGACAGCATCTACCAGGAACTTGAGGGCTTGGAGGAAATGGACATCCCTGAAGAAGCTGCAGAAAGATCCAGGACCATCTGAGAGCAAGAGGATGAAAGTTTCATTTGCAAGGGGCGCTAAAGAGATTTTAAACATGAAATTATCCTTTTTGTTAGATCAATGTAAGGTATCCGACAGAAATGCCACGAGAATTTTAATAGCTACTCTAGAACCTCATCCAGACATGTTCAAGAGATTCCTCACTGCGTGGCCCAAGATAGACAAAGGAAAATACGACACAGGTATCAGTGACAATCTAATACAAAAGCAGCTAACTCCAGAAGTAATTGCAAATGTTACTGCTGAATTCGAGACCAAATTAACGGAGAGCCACCCCAGAGATGACTACAAGGAGCTGTTGTAGTTGGTTCTTGTATTTGATGGATCACTAGATGGCAATGTTGTGGGTTTTAGAACTCCAGGAGCCATTGATCACGCTAGGTGGATGGCAAAGGCTATTTACTGCTTAAAAATGTTCATTTTTCGTCGTCAATTTAAGATGTCTAAAGAAGAAGAAAGTTCTGTGTGTGCCATTTCTGTTTTCCTAGTTAAAATTTATTGTAAAGCTTGGTTCAATGCTCCAAAAGCTCATCTTGCGCCAAAACAAGATTTAGGTATTTTGCATAGTCATTTAGACTATAAAGAATGTGACAACAACATTGCAGAAATAGGTCAGGGGACCAACTTTTCGAACCATTTGTGGTATTTGAATGCAGAGTTGGTGGGATTATCGTTTTTTGATCCCACCATTACAGACGATGAAAAGTTGTTAATGGCTAATAAATTGCTCAGTGGCACAGATGAACCATCAGAGCACGCTAGGTAGTTGGAGGATTGGTAAATTTACTTACCAAAGAAACGTTTACATTCTTTGACCGATTTAATATAAAAACAGATTTCCTAAGACAAAATCCAAACACCTGGCCTCAAAATAATGACTTCCAAGAAGGATTGAAAATTGTCAAAACATTAAAAGTAGTTAATGATATGGCTGAGCGTGGTGTTAAATTAATAACCGACTTTAAAGACCTTCTGACAAAAGATGAAGAACAAAAGCAATATGTCCTGCAAGTTGTAAGCAAACGCCGAGCATTATATTCTGACGTTTCAAACTACTTTAACCAAAGCTCTAGAATAGATTAGATAACTATGTAAAATTATCAACTCATGTAGGTACTACGTCCGTATCTTTTCTGTGTCTGTTTTGTATGTATTATATACCTCATTTTTATATTTTAAAATAAAAAAATGTCATTAGACTTCAGTATTACTTGTTTTTTTTTATTATATTTCTACTTTAAGCTCAAAAATATACCAAAAAAAAACAAAAAACAAAATTTATCACTTAACAAAATATACGAAGTATGCTCCTAGTGGTACCAGGTCACGTTCTTGGGGCTAAAAGCTGTTGTAACTCAGTTTGACTTAAAATAACATTTATGTATAAAATATAAATTTTGAAGAACAACATTAGCTTTCTCTTCAGATATTAAGCGTGTTTTTATTATTTACCGTTGTGGAGTTATGGCTCCATGTGTCAGCTTTTTGGCCAAGAATTTGGATTTTTTTAAACTTTGAGCGACGAGCGGCACGGGTTAACGTCGTTTGATCAAGCTCAAATTTTGGCTATCTCAATATCTGGAAAGGGGAATTGTTTTGTGGGGTCCAGACGGACAAAATTCCGACATCGATTTTTTGCGGTCACCCTACTCCCCAGCTATCACTGTCTACAGCTGCAGCTTTATAATACCAGTCTAATCATCCCTGTCTGAGCTCAGAGTGTAATGTGAAAGGTGAAAGAAAAGCATTTATACACTTACATATCCTTATGTAATGAGGCAGTCTCCAGCTTGGAGACGGAGACTGTTTGGCAAGTTAATAGTTAACATATATGCCTTATGTTAGAACATGTTGGGAGACCTGATGTGATGTCACAACCATGTGACTACAATAGACGGAACAAAGTCCCTATAACATATGAGTTTACTCGCTTAGCTCCACCCATTATGGTCACATGATCACATTATGGTCACATGATCGTTACATCACACAAGTCCTTTAGCCATGCAAGTTAATAGTGAGTTAACTCATTATCCTGCCAGACAGTCTACCTCCTCCAAGGTGGGGACTGAAATGTAAGTGTATAAATCTGTTTTTCATCTGCAGGAAAGCTTACAGCCTGCACTGACCAAGCCGCCTCCCCACTGCCTCCGGAGCTGCTACCCCAATGCCACCGGAGCTGCAGCCTCTCCACCACCAGATCTGCTGCATCCCTGACCTACTGTTTCCTCCCCATTGCCCTGTAGAATGTAAGCCTGCAAGGGCAGGGTCCTGTCTCCCCTCTGTACCAGTCTGTCATTGTTAATTTGCATACTGTAAACCATATCTATAATTTTGTATGTAACCCCTTCTCATGTCACCATGGAATTAATGGTGCTATATTATAAATAATAATAAATGCTTTTTTTCACCTTTAGCATTACATTCTGAGCTCAGACAGGGATGATTAGAATAGGACTATGAAGCTGCAGGTACAGATAGTGATAGCTGGGCGGGTATAAACCACCTGACAGGTTCCCTTTAAATAGGAGCAGTAATATTTTCTAATATGAGATCCTTTCATTTTAACCACCATTGATAAACCCTGAAAAGTAGTAAACCAAACAAGTCAAGGACCTTCCACCAAGGTCTTCATGTTGAATTAGACACACACAATGTAAATCACTGCAGAACTGAATAATAGATTTTTTCTTTATTTTGCCTCTCTGTTGCAGAGATATTAACCACCAAAGTATTTGGGAGCTAAATAATTAGCTTTTATTAAGTCCAAGTTGAAGTTATCAGTTTTCAACAATCATAACCAGAGCGCAACACTTGAAGGAAGACCATGTGCCCCCACAGCCTACGGCAGGTTTCTCAGTAATACACTTAGTACTCTTTGCAGTGCGATCATGCTGTCATTAGCAATCTGATAATTTTTGAAAGGTCCAAGTGGTTGTTTACTCATTACGAGCCAAATACTTTGCAGATATCTCCACAACGAAAAGCCCACATTCAGTCAGATAATCATTTGGAGAGAGCCTGAGGAAGCAGTGCCTTCCTTTCTATAAAATAACTACACCGCTCATGTGCATTACATTTCTACTCAACTTTAGGGAAGTCCTCAAGGAGGTTTAGGCTGCTGTCACACACAGCGATGTTCCAGTGATCCTGACAACAACCAGGATCACTGAAACATCACTGTGTGGTTGGCCCTAGGGAGCTGTCAAACAGGCAGATCTCCTCAGCTACCAGGGAGCCGACCTCCACATCACTGGGTAAGCGGGAGGACGCTGGCAACCATGATTACTAGCGTCCTCCCGCTTAGCGCTGGTAACCATGATAAACACCGGGTATCTAGGCAGCGCGCGCTGCTTAGTTACCTGGTGTTTATCATGGTTAACAGCCTGAGAGGTCGCTGAAAGCTGGTCTCTTGCTGTCTTACGCAGCGATGTGTGCTGACCAGCGGGAGACCAAGGACCAAAAAATGGTCCTGAAGGATGTGCAGTGATCCGCGACCTCACAGCAGGGGCCTGATCGCTGCTACATGTCAAACGCAGCAATACTGCTGGCGAGTTCGCGGATTTCAGCGATATCGCTGTGTGTGACATACCCCTTAGAGGCATGGCATTTACAGCAAGTATTTGGTTGGGTGTTATAAAGTCAACTATACTTTAAAGGGAATCTATTAGTAAAGCTTCAAACCCCCTACCCCCCCCCTTCCCAAATCACCTAAATGGGCAGGAGTTTGAAAGCTAAATCCATTGACACTATAATATATACAGTTTATTGTACCCTTCCATTTATCGGCTCAGCACTATGTGGTGGTAATAAGCCTAAGTCTACAGTTTTTTCCAAGGACCCTGGTGCAATTATCCCTTTCAGGTTTTTTGGATTACTTTTAAAGGAGCTCTTCCATCCTTACAGGAATGTGAGCAGGGCATTCTGGTTGATACTAAATGAAGGGACTGCAGTCTCCCTAGGGTCATATTTCCAGCCTAGCTCTAGCCTGTTTACCTTGATTCACAGCTACCTGTTCACTTTCCTTATTTGGCAATTGACTTCACACAGCGCTTTATAGTGCAACAACTGTGTAATGCTTCATTGTAACCCAGTGATTTTGAGACTATAAGGTCAATCGAAACGGCTGTTGGGGTCGGTACCCATATCCCGGACTCATGTGCCACTAGGTAAGCAATTTACTGAAAGAACTAGTGGTGGTTTCTCTGCTTTTGACTACATCCACTGTTCCCTGATTAGGGACAGCACTGCTATATACTAACTGTAGCTTTCTGGTGTGTCAGCAGCCTTGACTGAGGGCTCTAAACAGCAATTATTTGCTGAGCTAGATACCCAATAGCCTCTTTACTCTCTGGCTGATCCAATTGTTTGTCACTTGTACATTTATATGCTGTACAAATGTAGTCCTCAATTTAATATGAATTAGGCCAGTATAAATGCCAATTTGTTAAAGTCTTCCGGTCTGACTGCTGTCGAACGAGTACTCATTGAGCTCTAGATTTATGTGAAAAAATTAATTAATTCTTGCATTGCACCAGCACTTTACATTATTAATTATTATTGTTCTTTCTTTCATGTAGTCCCAATCTGTGGGTACCCTCCAACTGTGGGTTGTGGACTTCGGTCCCCCTGGTTCCCATAATTGTCATACTGGTTTTAACCTTTAATAAATTGAATTTGCATCAGACTGATTTGTCGCGTATTCTCTTCTGTATATAACATAAATGAAGGGACTGCAGTCTCCCTATGGTCATATTTCCAGCCTAGCACTAGCCTGTTTACCTTGATTCACAGCTACCTGTTCACTTTCCTTATTTGGCAATTGACTTCACACAGCGCTTTATAGTGCAACAACTGTGTAATGCTTCATTGTAACCCAGTGATTTTGAGACTATATTTTTATGACACACTGTATGCTTATGGTAAATTTAGGTCTATATAGTTTGGATTTAGTTATAAAAAGTATAAGAAAGTCGCCCCCCCAAAAAAGTTTTGGGGCAATTTTTTGATTATCCGTTATTCCTTCCACTAAAGATTACGTGTCTTCCTTGTTTTGTGATTGTAAACTGCCCCCTATGTGTTAAATGACACCATGTGCATCACTAAGATGGTTTTACAAGAAAACAAAAACAAAAAGAAAATCTACAAAATTATCTTAAAAGATTTTAAATTCTGAGGTGACTGCACACAAGCCTGGCTTCAGTACTGTCACTCAAATTCAGCCATGATATTTTTTGACCTTTTTCACAACTCCTGCATTGTAATGGATTGCCATCAGATCAGTATAGCAGAACTGGGTTAAGGACCTGTGGTGGTGTCACGACCATGTGACCATATAGGGCGGGGCACAGCATGAGTGAATTTCTGCAGGACCTGCAGTGATGTCAATATATTATAATGCAGGGGGCATGATGAAGTTCAAAAAATATCATGGCTGAATTTGAGTGAGTGTTTGAAGCAAGCAAAAGTGCCTTCCCTATGACTGTAGCCAAGGTATATAATGATCAGCTGAGATGTGTAGCTAACAGCACCAATCCGATCAGCAGTTTCATTGTTGCTGTTAACCCTTTGGATCGCGCTGTCAATCACTGACACTGCGATCCAAAGCACCGCGGTAACTCAACTGTTACCTTTACAGCCTGGGGTTCTGTGTTGACCCCGGAAGTTGAATGCAATCACTTCCTGTAGGCGAGCCCTGTCGCTGGCAGAAAGTGATGATTTCTCCTGTTCAGATGTACAGCAGCTCTTCTGTACATAGGAGAAGTGAACAGTCCGTGCAGCACTGAGGCGCCCCTGAGGGGCTTAGTGACTGTGGGAAAAAAAGCAAAACAAAAAACACACAAAAAGTTCAAATCACCCCCTTCCCTTTTTTACACATTGTCAATAAAACTACAAGTATTTGACATCGCCGCATTTAGAAATGCCCGATCTATCAAATTATAAAATCAATCAGATTGGTTAACTGCGTAACGGAAAAAAAAAAAAAAAAGTCCAAACACCAAAATAACTTTTTTTTTTTTTTTTAGGTCAATGCAACATTGCAATAAAGTGCAATAACAGGAGATAAAAAGTAGCGGAGAGGTTTTTACCTTTTTTGGCGTTTCCGGAAGATAAGGATTGTTAAAGATGCGATATTTTTCTCAATATCAAATTTATTCGGGCAATTCACTAAGAACAAAACTTGTTTCTCCAAGCAATGGCCTTCATCAGGTATAATACAACAGCACTTGGATTTTTTTCCCCGTGTACGGGGGTAAAGGGGTTTATGCACACAAAGGTGTGGCCGGCCTTGCTTTGCGCTGGACATTATATATGTAGCCTCCCATTGCTGGGTGTTCCCCGTTGGGGCCCCAAATCCTGCGTAGTCCTCATCATGGTTACGTTACTTAACATCTGGTAAGGTTTTTAAATAGTTGATGCTAGGATACAATATTCCCGATCAGGTGACCTTGACGTGGTGGGATGGCTTTTACACAAAATAATGTCACCAAGTACCCCATTTTTATTTTCATGCACTACTGCAAATATATTTCCTTATTGTAGGGTATCTGTTCAATTTTGTTTCTTTTCTTCAGTTTTCCCTTATGACTGAAGCCAAAGTATGTAGTGCATTCAGCTCAACATCATTTAGTCATTTAAAAAAAAAAAAAAATTTGAGTTTTGCATGTTAGTGATTTTCTTGTACAATGCTAATGGTATACTTAAAGCCTAACAGTAGTTTACATTTTTATTTAATAATAATGTTGAGCAAGGCATTTTAATAAACAAACATACTCAATACATGAAATCTGGAAGACAACCTTTCATTAACTTTACACAAGATGTCCCCCTATGCTGCTTCTAACCCAAACATTTGTTCAGTATCAGGGAAAATTGGTATTCAGCTCCACACACACTGAATACAGCCTTATAAGGGTGGGAGGACAGGGTCTACACAGTGTGCCTGGCTTCAGCTGATCAGTTTACCTCAGGCTGTGGCTCAGTGCTGAACTCTGTCAGGTTGTCGATACACAGCTCCCCTGCCCCCCAGTCAGTACACAGCTCCCCTGCCCCCCAGTCAGTACACAGCTCCCCTGCCTCCTAGTCAGTACACAACTCCAATGCCCCCTAGTCAGTACACTGTTCTTCTGCCCTCTCAGCTATTTCCTACTTTGCTCAGTGACATCGGCGTTTTTCAGGGTCCTGGTACTTTGCTGGCTCCTCTTTTCTGTGAGTGAAAATTTAACGGAAATGTGCCTCAGGATAATCAAGTGTTATGCACTAGTGTCAAAAATCTAACATTAGAAATGGATATGATTTATAGATATACATAGACAGAGACATAACTATACATATATCCATCTTCTCTCTCTCTCTCTCTATATATATATATCTATATCTATATATATATATATCTCCATATTTTACCTATTTATCTCTATATTTCTCTCTAGATAGATATGATATAGAGGAGCTGTGTACTAACTAGAGGGCAGGGGAGCTGTAAGATTCAGCAAGGAGCGCACATGCAGTGTAGGCCCCACCCACCCACCCTTCTAAGGCCGTATTCAGTGTGTGAAGCGGCATACAGATTTCCCTGAGAACGAGCATATTTCTGGTTCAGAAACAGCATAGGGGGACATCTTCAATAAGGTTCTTGAAAGGCTTTCTTCCAGATTTCATTTAGTAGTATATTTGAAAGTTTAATAAAAACACTTGCATCATTATTATTAATAAACATATTGTCGACGGTTATGCTTTAAATAGAGCTTAAGCAGCTTTTTCAGAATCAGTAACTTCTATTGCTGTACCTTATCCTGCTATCGTGCTGTAAGCTTCGGAGAATTCTGCTAGTCAAGTATATGTAAATACAATTTGCATATGCACTGCTTCGCCCCCTTCCCCCTCACCGCTTAGTGCATTTACTATTACTGCTGAGAGGTGGGTGGGAGGATGGATGTAGCAGAAGTTAAAATTCAGTATGGATGTATTTTCACTGATGCTAGCACTGAGAGGTGGGTGTGGGGAGCAGGGCATATGAAGTTTGTATTCAAATGTGCTTGACTGGTTACTACATCACATTTAATTCTCCAGAGTTTAAAACAAGATAACCGGAGAAGGTACAGCAATGAAAGTCACAGATCCTGAAATGGCTGCTTAAGTCCTACTTAAAGATACAATTAGTGGGGCGTGGCCTAGCGCTTGATGTGAGAAGTCGTGCAGCCGTGATCCTCCGCCGCTTATTCAGCCAATTATCTAGTTTGGAGCCCTGATTTATTCGATACATGCCTGGGTACAGACTCCGGAGTGTCCCAGGATCCCGCTGAGAGTGCTTGCGAGGTGAAGCGGTGAGGAGATGGGGCGGAGATGAGAGAGAAGCTGGGGCCGAGTGCAGTGTGTCAGTCTAAGATGGAGCAGAGAAGGAGGAGCAGGCGGGGAAGCTCAACGTTGCCTATGGAAGGAAGCTGGCTATGGTGCAGAAACTTCAGAAGTATGCAAGCGGTGCAGGGCCACAATCAGAGGAGAGTGACCTGCAGGATGAGGAGACAGGGGCAGAATAGGACATGAGGACTCTGAGGGGGACTGGAGGAGGAAGAGGAGAGCAGCACAGGCCAAAGAGATCCTGGCAGTGAAGGGCTGGATGGAGCTGGAGACATTGCAGAAGAGGAAGCCACACTGAGGGATGTATTCCATATTGTCTCCTTTTGTAAGAATGCATTAACCACTTTGACCCAAAGAGTGGATGGATTGAAGGAGGTGATGGTGGTGATTAAGGAGGCCTTAAGTAAAACTGATGTGAAAATGAGAGCGGTGGAGGAGCGCGAGTGGAAAAGAGAATCACTTGAATAAGGTGCAAAAGCCCCAAAACCAGCAAACGCAAAAGATATCTGATGTGGTCATTAAGAATGATGACCTGGAGAACCGCTCTAAGAGGAACAATCTCCACGTTGTGGGTGTCCCCGAAAAGACGGAGCATAATGACCCCACTGCCTTCATTGAACAATGGCTACTAACAAAATTCGGTCAAGACAAACTGACCAGAGTCTTTGCTGTTGATAGGGCGCACAGAGTGCCTAGGAGACCCCTGCTCCCAGGTTCCGGCCCCTGTACCATCCTAGCCTGAATTCTGAACTGTCGTTATAGAGACATTATCATCCGTAGTGCCAGGACAATTAACCTTCCTAGCGTTATTCCCGAGCCTGACTCGGGGTTAACATTCACTACCAGAAGCGTTAACCCCGAGTCAGGCTCGGGCTTACCCGCGTTCGCGGCAGATGCGGTGAGAAAACCGCATCTGCCGCATCTACCGCATCTGCCACACTTGTGCCGCACTTGTGCCGCACTTGCGGCGCGGTTGCGGTAATCTGCATAGGAACCAACCACCTCTGATGACCCTCATACATTGTTAATATGTGCCCCTGCACCCTAGTAAACCATTAGCAGCACTGTTGTTGTGTGCTAAGTGGCTGCATTAGAAGTGCGATAATGATTTTAGACACTTACATGCCTGCGTACATGAGGCCGTCTCCCTGTGTGTGATGGGACGTGTGGGCGGTGCTCATCATGTCTGCTCTCCCCCTCCCTTATGCACGCCCCCTCTCAGCCTGCTATAGTGATGTGAGGCTGATTGCGTCATAAAGGGGCGGGGCTAAATCGCGGCATCACGGTAGCCCCGCCCCTTTATGACGCAATCAGCCTTACAGCACTATAGCAGGCTGAGAGGGGGCGTGCATAAGGGAGGGGGAGAGCAGACATGATGACCACAGCACAACAAGTCCCAGCACACACAGGGAGACGGCCTCATGTACGCAGGCATGTAAGTGTCTAAAATCATTATCGCACTTCTACTGCAGCCACTTAGCACACAACAACAGTGCTGCTAATGGTTTACTAGGCTGCAGGGGCACATATTAACAATGTATGAGGGTCAGAGGTGGTTGGTTCCTATGCAGATTACCGCAACCGCGCCGCAAGTGCGGCACAAGTGCGGCACAAGTGCGGCAGCTATGCGGCAAGTGCGGCAGATGCGGTTTTTTAACCGCATCTACCGCGAACGCGGGTAGCCCGCTTTTAGCAACAATTTCCAGAATTAAACAGACCGCCAGGGAGGCTACTGGACATCGCATCGAAATAAGGAGATTTTTGTGTACTCACCGTAAAATCCTTTTCTCTTAGCCTCTAATTGGGGGACACAGACCGTGGCTGTTATGCTGCTGTCCACTAGGAGGTGACACTAAAACTGGTGATGCAAGTGCCTGCCTTTGGGGTGTATACTGCAGAGGAGGAGCCACTTAATCTTTTTCAGATCTTGCCTAGTGTCACCTCCTAGTGGACAGCAGCATAACACCCATGGTCTGTGTCCCCCAAGGAGATGAAGGAGAAATACCCGGATTACTCCGCTAACGTCCAGAAGGTGCATGAGGTACAGCGAAGCTAAGAAAAAACCGGAGGCACTGGAGGTGTCGTACACTACATTTTATCCGGCAAAGATAAGAGTGGTGGCTCTAGGGGGAGTGCACTTCTTTCAGCCCCCAGAGGAAGATACTAAGTGGTTGGAGTTTAACGTTTCAAAGATAGGAAGACAGATAATACAAAGTAAACGCATTTCTGCCATTGTTGTTCATTGGAACTGTGTTTTTGCTGCTATTTTTAGCAGCACTTGCCACAGTAAGGACACTAGGCCATGTGGCATTTCTTGGACCCGGCTTTACAACCTTTGTTTCGGGGCTCTTGATATGTTTAAGGTGGTGGATCTGGTGGTGGTTTGGAGGTGTATTAACTCCTACTTCATTATTGTTTGATCGGTGACTGGGTCTTCTTTCATACCTACTCTCTATGGGGGAGAGCTGTATAAAAGATGGGGAAGAGGGAATGGAGTTGGGGGAATTGGTTTTGAATTTGCAATGGTTGGGATTTGTTGGGAGGGGAATGGGAAGGGGAATTATTCTGTTGAAATGCCCACACAGAGTCATAATGTGTAGTAACTTTACAATTTTTAGTTGGAATGTACAGGGGATTTTGGATGCCACTAAACGTACAACAGTGCTGAATCATGCTCTGAAATGTAGTACGTCAATTACCTGTTTGTTGGAGACCCACCTGACTGGGGACAGAGTTAAGTGGTTAGACAGGGCATGGGTGGCAAAATTTTACCATTCTACGTGTTTTGCATACGCGAGAGGAGGGTCAGTGTTAAACCATAGACAAACACACTATGAAGAATTTGAACAAATATAGATAAGGATGGTCAATTTGTAATGTTTATGTAGGATCTATGGTATGCGAATGATGCTGGTGGCCCTGTACATATCACCCCCATACTCAAAAAAGAAAATACAAGAGGTGTTGGAACCATACAGACGATGGGATGGTACCCCACTGCTGATAATTGGAGAGGTGAATTACGTCATGTATGAGTGTTGGGATAAGGCTGGTCAGACTAATGCGAGTGTGCAGCAAGATAGATTTACCCCATCCAGTAATTACATTAACGAGCTTGGTATGATTGATTTGTGGAGAGTGAGAAATGAACATATGTAGTGCTTCTCATGTTCTTCATCAACACATAATACGTTGTTTTGTATTGACCTGGCACTAGGCAACACTAATATGGACAGAAGGGCGACTAAATTGAAATACTTGCAGAAGGTGCTGTCGGACCATTGTGCAATAGAGGTGACTGTTCAGATCGGTTTGGCCAGAGGTCGAAAGGAGAGATGGCAGATACACCTGGAGTGGCTCAAGTGCTTGGACATGGGAAATAGCCAGAGGGAATTGATTGAATTTTTTCAAATAACTGATGGTAGTATGGATTTAACTGTCGTGTTGAATGCCATGAAAGAGTATCTGAGAGGACTCTTCATCAGGGATGTTGCTAGGTGTAAGACACAGACTAGGATGGAGGACCAGGCTGTTAGAGACAAACTAAGTAGGGCAGAGGAAGAGATGATACTCAACCCTTCCTGAGCCAATCAGAACAGACTGAGACAAACTCATGAGGCAGTGAGCCGGCTGTATTTACAAGAGGTTGAAATGAAGAAGGTGTTTATGAAGTCGATTTTTTATAAAGACGGAGAAAGAGTGGGCCACTTGCTGTTGGTTGTGTCTGCTGCACAGAGGGGGTCGACGCATGTGTATAGTCTACTCAGTGGACACATGGCCACTGATACCCATGATATACTCGAGATATTTCAAGGCTTTTATGCGGAGCTGTACACGTCTGGGCTGCATGCCACCGACCAAGAAATTATGACATTTTTGGAGGGGGTAAAGTTAACCAAATTGGACGAAATAGATAGACAAACTGGACGAACCCCTAACAGTGGTAGAGGTGGAAAAGGCGGTGATCTCGTTGTCTAACGATAGGGCCCCTGGTTCTGACGATAGTCCTGGGAAGGTGTACAAGGAACTGGCGGAGGTGTTGGCACCCAAAATGAAAGCAATGTTCAAGGGGATTACTGCCGAAGCCCATGGGAGAGGCAGTGATAGTGGTTATTTCTAAAGGGGGAAGGTCGCAACGGTAGCTGAATCCTATAGGCCCATCACTGTTGTGAATTCACTGATGAAGAATTCTGGTTGTGCGCTCCCCTCCTATGGGTGTTGTTGGTGATGCAGCTGGCTGTGTTTTCGAGAGTTCTGCAGCTGATCCTGATGATTAGCAGTCTGCTTCGGATTGGAAAATATACCGTATATAATAGTGTATAAGCCGACCCCCCTACTTTTGCCCCCAAAACCTGGGAAAACCTATTGACTCGTGTATAAGCCGAGGGTGGACCCCAGCACAGGTATACAGCCCCCAAGCAGTGTGGTATACAGCAGCCTCCCCAGTGGTATATACAGGCCCCAGCAGTATTACAGCAGCCTCCCCAGTGGTGTGGTATACAGCAGCCCCAGTGGTGTGGTATACAGCAGCCCCAGTGGTGTGGTATACAGCAGCCCCAGTGGTGTGGTATACAGCAGCCCCAGTGGTGTGGTATACAGCAGCCCCAGTGGTGTGGTATACAGCAGCCCCAGTGGTATATAGCAGCCCCAGTAGTATACAGGCCCCCAAATGCGGGCACTGGCACCCCCTCTGTTGTTGTAAGGCCCCCTCCGCTGCTTAATTTACCATCCCTGGTCTTCTGCGCTCCGTCCTCCATGCTCCCGTCCTCACTGCATCCGGGGTCTCCGGCCGTCGCAGTAACGATGACGTCATCGTTACTGCGACGGCCGGGGACCCCGGATGCAGCGAGGACGGGAGCATGGAGGACGGAGCACAGAAGACCGGCGCGGTGCAGAAGACCTGGGATGGCAAGTTAAGCAGCAGGGGGGGGGGCCTTACAACAGAGGGGGGTGGGGCGAGTGCCAGCATTTGGGGGCCATATTTAGATATGCACTGCTTCCCCCTGCCGCTGATTGACAGGGGGAAGCAGTGCATATATAATGAGCGGCCCCACGTGATGGGGCGCTGATACATCAGCCTCCCCAGCCCCGGACACAGCCCCCACCACAGCCACCACACCATGTGTACCGTATTGACCCGTGTATAAGCCGAGGGGGGGGGACTTTTCAGGCCAATTTTTGGGTTGAAAAACTCGGATTATACACAAGTATATACGGTATAGGTGGTTGGAGCTGATCAATTTCTGCCAGATGTAATTATTCCTGGAGGTGTCCACATCTCTCCCTGGTTTCTTCCTGCTCTGCTAAATCCTTGCAAGCTAAGTGAATGGGTTTTTGTTATTTTGTGGCACACATGTTGTGTGCTTGAGGATCTGCTTATTGCTTGTCTTGCTCTGAGTTGTGGGTTGATATTTAGTCTGCATATTTGTTTACCTGCTCTCAGTTAGGAAGTTTTCTTCCTAGGTATGAATTGTTATTCACTGTTGTCTGCTGCTTCCAGTTCTGCTGGTATTGGAACCTATTCTAGGTTTGATTCACAGAAGTTCCTGCAGATATAGAGCGCTCGAGTCTTAGCAGACTCCGGGTTATTTTTTGGTACTATCTGCTGTTGAAGGTTTTTGATAGTATTTGATAGTAACTCTATTATCTGCCTGTGTGTGTTTTTTCCCCTCCTGTTTACCAGTCAATATCTGTGGGGGGCTTGCTATTCTTTTGGGGTTCTGCTCTGGGGCAAGATAGACTTTCCTGTTTCCATCTTTGGGGGTAGCTAGTTCTTCGGCTGTGTCGAGGTATCTAGGGCATGGTTAGTTACATCCCACGGCTACTTCTAGTTGCGGTATTTATTCAGGGACCGCAGTCAGTACAGTTACCAACTACTTCTGTGAAGTCTGTTTAGGTTATTCCTAAGTCATCGGATCATAACACATCTCCCTGTTGACATCAGATGTTAAAATCCTTGCCAAGATTCTGGCGACCCTTCTGACCGGGGTTGTCCAACAACTTATACATCATACGGATCAGTGTATTTTTTTTGCCAAAGAGGTCCACGGCAATAAACTTGAAAAGATTAATTTTTTAATTTGCAATTGTAAGCGTACAACTTGGGTTGGAGAGTGGTAGTGTCTTTAGACGCTAGGAAAGCGTTTGATAGTATTGAGTGGAGATCTTTATGGAACGTACTGGTGTGTATGGGGTTTGGGCCTTTCTTTATCTTGTAGGTGACACTCTTGTATTCCTCTCCGATGGCCAAAATTAAGGTAAACAGGTAGGTGTCCCAAAGCCTTGACCTATCCAGGGGTACTAGACAGGGGTGCCCGCTGTCGCCGCTACTCTTTGCGCTGGCAGTCGAACCTCTTGCGGTCAGCATAAGGGGGTCAGAGGGTGCCGGGATTTCGGTTTGGCTACATAGAGGAGAAGGTTTCCCAATAGGGCAGCCTACTCTTTTTGGAGAACGGTGGAGAGGCATTACATAATGTGATGGGAATTATCGAACATTTGGGTGCCCTGTCGGGTCTTCAAACTAACTGACATAAGTCCTGCATCCTAACAGAAGACCAAGATGTGAGAGTAGAGGAGTAAGCCGAAAAAAAAGAGAATTTTGTTTACGTACCGTAAATTCTTTTTTCTTGAATCATCAATGGGAGACCCAGACAATGGGGTTTAGGGCACTGCCCTCCGGAGGCCACACTAGGTACTACAATTTTGTAGACACCGCCCCCTCCGCTTATAAACCCCTACCGCAGGATATATCCTCAGTTTGGTCCATAAGCTGCGAGGAGGCAAACCACACCCGAACTATCGGGAAGACCGTGCACAGACGGTGCCACAACCGAAAAACAACCCTGTCCCAACAGGGGACAGTCCAAAGGAAGAATAACATCCAACGGAACACTGGGTGGGTGCTGGGTCTCCCATTGATGATTCAAGAAAAAAGAATTTACGGTACGTAAACAAAATTCTCTTTTTTCTGATCATCATAATGGGAGACCCAGACAATGGGGATGTCCTAAAGCAAACCCCAGGGCGGGAAGAGTTCCTCAAAAGACGTTGAAATACACGGTCCCCCTCAAAGGTGGGCAACCGCCGCCTGGAGGACCCGCCTGCCCAAACTTGCATCCGCAGAGGCATGGGCATGCACCATATAGTGCTTAGAGAAAGTGTGCAGGCTGGACCAAGTGGCCGCCTGACACACCTGTAGAGCAGAAGCGCGATGTCGCAAAGCCCAGGATGCACCGACGGCTCTAGTCGAGTGCGCCTTCAGACCCACCGGTAGAGGCAAACCAGAAGCCCGGTAAGCCTCTTGAATGGGTGCCTTGATCCATCTGGCCAAGGTCGATTTGGACGCCGCGGACCCCTTACAGCGACCCGCCGTAAGGACGAACAAAGAGTCCGAACTCCGGAAGGAGGCAGTCCTGGACACATAAATGCGTACAGCCCTCACAAGATCCAGAGTGTGAAGGTTGCGCTCAACCTGATGAACGGGAGCGGGACAAAATGATGGAAGAACAATCTCTTGATTCAAGTGAAAAGTGGAAACCACCTTTGGCAAGAATTCAGCCCGTGGGCGCAACACCACCTTGTCTTGGTGGACTACCAGGAAAGGTGACTTGCACGATAGTGCAGCCAACTCTGAGACACGTCTCAGAGACGTAATTGCGACCAGACAAACCACTTTCTGGGCCAGACGGGAGAGGGAAACCTCTCTCAGTGGCTCGAACGGTGGTTTCTGCAGAGCCGCCAGGACCATGTTAAGGTCCCAAGGGTCCAGCGGTCGCCTGTATGGCGGGACCACCCGAGACACCCCCTGCAGAAATTGACGGACCTTCGGGAGAAGAGCCAAGCGCCTGTCAAACAGCACTGAAAGTGCTGATACCTGGCCCTTCAGGGAGCTGAGTGATAAACCCAACTCCAAGCCCGACTGTAAAAAGTCCAACAGAGTTGGAACTGACAAAGGCCACGGTGACCGTCCACCAGAGGCACACCAGGTGAAAAAGATTTTCCACGTTCTGTGGTATATTCTCCGTGATACGGGCTTTCTAGCCCGATTCATAGTGTCAACCACAGTAGGAGAGAACCCCCTGGATGTCAGAAGCCAGGCCTCAAGAGCCATGCAGTCAATCTGAGGGCCCTGGAATTGAGGTGGAAGAACGGGCCTTGCGCGAGAAGATCTGCGCGGTCTGGAAGAGCCCACCGGTTCCCGCCTGACAGTTGCCACAGATCCGGATACCAGGACCTCCTGGGCCAATCCGGAGCCACTAGAATGGCTTTGCGGCATTCCGTCCTGATTTTCCACAGGACCTTGGGAATCAGAGCTAGAGGCGGGAACACATATGGAAGCTGAAAACTGGACCAACGCAGGACCAGGGCATCCGCCCCCAGAGACTGAGGGTCCCACGATCTCGCCATGTATTGCGGCAACTGATGATTCAGCCGCGAGGCCATCAGATCCACATCCGGGATGCCCCATCTGCTGCAGCTGTCCCGGAAGACGTCCGGATGAAGAGACCATTCTCCGGCGTCCATCCCCTGCCGGCTCAGGTAGTCGGCCTCCCAGTTTTCGACCCCTGGGATGTGAACTGCGGAGATCAGGCAGTCGTTGTCTTCCACCCATGATAGAATGCGGTGGACTTCGGCTAGGGCCTGCGCACTCCTGGTTCCTCCCTGATGGTTTATATAGGCGACGGCCGTCGCATTGTCGGACTGAACCCGAATGGGCTGTCCTGACAGGAACGTCTGAAAAGCCAGGAGTGCTAGATAGACCGCCTTGATCTCCAGCACATTGATTTGCAACGCCGACTCCGACTGTGTCCAGAGGCCTTGAGCCCTGTGGTGTAAGAACACCGCACCCCAGCCCTTGAGACTGGCGTCGGTGGTCACCACTAACCATGACGGTTTGAGGAAGGACCGACCCCGTGACAGGTGATATGGCTGGAGCCACCACTGTAGTGAATCCCGGGTCGGTTGGGAAAGGACCACCAGCCGATTCAGAGAGGACGTCCTCTTGTCCCACCTGCGAAGAATTTCCAGTTGGAGAGGACGGAGGCGAAATTGTGCAAAAGGCACCGCCTCTATTGCTGCCACCATGCGTCCCACCAGCTTCATCAACACCCGTAGGGATGAGTGCGGTGACAGGAGAAGAATGTGTACTCCTGATTGGATGGCCAGCTGTTTGGCTCGTGGGAGGGACACCAGAGCAGAGTCCGTGTGGAAGTCCATACCCAGATACGTCAGAGACTGGGTCGGTACCAGGGTGGATTTCTGGATATTGAGAAGCCACCCAAACTGTTCCAGAGACTGTATGGTCACCTCCAGGCTTTTCTGACAAAGGTGTTCCGATGGCGCCCTGACCAGCAGGTCGTCCAGATAGGGTATGACGGTGTGTCCCTGTGCATGCAGAAGAGCCATCATCGAGGCCATCACTTTCGTAAACACCCTCGGTGCCGAGGCCAACCCGAAAGGCAGCGCCACGAACTGGAAGTGTTCGTTCCCCACTGCGAATCGCAACCAGCGTTGATGAGCCGGTGCAATGGGCACGTGAAGGTAAGCGTCTCGGATATCTATGGACGCTAGGAAGTCTCCCTGTGACACAGCCGCGATCACGGAGCGCAGGGATTCCATACGGAACTTCCGAACCAACACGTGACGGTTGAACAACTTGAGGTCCAGAACCGGGCGAAAAGAGCCGTCCTTCTTCGGGACGATAAAGAGGTTGGAGTAAAAACCCCGGAACCTCTCTCCCGTAGGCACTGGGACCACTACCCCGTCTCTGCGTAGTCCCTCCAACACCCGATAAAAAGCCTGAGCCTTTTCTGGGGATGGAACAGACCGATGGAATCGGTGTGCCGGCTGCGACGTCAGCTCTATCCTGTAGCCGCACGAGACAACGTCTCGGACCCACTGATCTTGAACGTGGAGCAACCATCTGTCCTGAAAACTGGACAGGCGGCCCCCCACTTGTGGGGCGGCAGGACGAGAGAGTGAGTCATGTGGAAGCGGGTTTAGGGGTGGCAGCCGCCGTCCCCGTTGGCTTCTTCTGGCGACCCTTGGGGCGCCACTGATTAGAGGGTTTGCCCCCTCTCTCTGTGTGAGCGGACGAAGCTGATGGCTGCGAGCTGGAACGAAAGGACCATTGTTTAGGGTTCCTTTTGACAGTATACCGCGGTTTAGGTTTATTCTGTGGGATCTTAGACTCCGCAGAATCCTTTATCAGCTTGTCCAGCTCGGTTCCAAAAAGCCTGTCACCGGAGAATGGAAGATTCTGCAGAATCTTCTTTGACGTGGCATCTGAGTCCCATAGACGCAGCCACAACAACCTGCGGATCACTATAGCATTGGCCGAAGCCACAGCAGAGCGGGTGGCAGTCTCTAGGGTCGCCGTCCTGGCGTAATCCGCATAGGCCTTTGCCCTGTCGGTAATCGCCAGGATCTCTGAATTGGACCCCGCCAGGTCAGTGATACCGTCCAAACAGGTGGTAATCGCCTGTAGGGTCCAGACCGTGGCGAAATTAGGGGCAAAAGAAGACCCCACAGCCTCATAAGAAGACTTGGCGAGTTGTTCGACCTGTCTATCCGTCGCATCCTTCAATGAGGAGCTATCAGAGGCAGAGAAAAGGGAGCGTGCAGCAATCCTGGTCATGGAAGCGTCCACCTTCGGGGACTGCGACCACTCCTGAAGCACCTCCTGGGGAAAGGGGAAGCGAGTGTCCTTAGATTTGCGGACATAACGCGCCCACGGTGAACCCTGGGTGCTCTAACCACCCTTCCAAAATTAGTGTGGTCCATAAAGGAGCCACACGAACGAGCCTCTGGCTGCAACCACTGATATACCTCCTTCGGGTGGAGTTCCACCTCCTCAGGTGGTGCCACGAGATGTAGAGTCTCGTTGATGGAGGACACCAGATCCTCCACCCCATCCGGTGGTTCGGACACAGACTCGAGTATTGAACCCCCATCATCCTCGTCACCATCAGAGTGACGCTCCTCCTCAGAGAGGTTCTGGATCTCGGGTGATTCGTCACGGCGAGGCCGCTTAAGGGGTCTCGTGGTTAAACCGGGTGACACCCGGGGGTATGAAGGAGCAACTGGGCTTTCCAGTCTCCTCGTCAATGCCTCCAGGGATTGCGACATGGAGGACAGTTTGGATAACACAGATTCATTAATCTTATTCTGTGTTTCCCATGGCCCTGGGATCACCTGAACCTCAGGATACAGCACTGGAGCTGCAGTCTCTGCAGTATCAGTCCGGGCCTCTGGGCGTCCGCAGTTATTGCAGGATCCCCCAACCAGTGTCCCGTTGCAAGTAGCACAGACAATGGTGGTACTGGCCGCCTTAGCAGCACTTTTCCTTGCTGAGGACATACCCACAGCAGGGAAAATAAGCCAAACAGGAAAGAACCGGAACACCGGTGGCTTACCGACCGCGTCAATGCGGTGGAAGGGAGCGATGTTTGTGTGGCCTCCGCTAGGGTTATGACCGGTCTCCCCGGGAGTGCAGCCGTGCACTTAAACAGATCCCAGCCGGGAAGTGAGGGGAAGATGGCCGCCGCCGTACAAGCTGTGGGCGGGCCCAAAAACACGCGGGAAGCACACACACACGCCCAGCGATGACGTCAGCCCCTGGGCTGCTCCACATTTCTCCAGGCAGCCATCATTAAATCTGGTGCCGGAGCCTGCAGCGCGGGGGTATCAATACTATACCCAGGGCTGCAGACAAAAGCCTGAAGCCCACAGCCGCAGCCCCTGTGACACACAGGGCGGTCAGCCAGGGTGACCCCAGCACAGGGTACACCAGCAGAACCGCGGACCCGAGGGTTACGCGCGGTCTGAGCGCCAAGACACATAATGTCCAGACACTACCCCCAGGCACACCGGAGATACACAGGGTACCTCAGTGCCGGTCCGGTCTGTAAGCACCATTAAGGGAGGCCTCGGACGGGGGTTCAGCTCCAGTCCGGTCTGTAAGCACCATTTAGGGAGGCCTCGGACTGGGCTGGCTCCAGTCCGGTCTGTGAGCACCATTTAGGGAGGCCTCGGACGGAGCGGAGCTGTGCAAGGCTCCTGTCTCCCACCCCCCAGAGCCCCCAAGGAGGGATGGGAGGGAGTGCGGCAGCGTACCGGGAGGACACGATGTGTCCAGGCTCCAGGCCCTCCGGTACCTCAACCTGTGTGTTCCCCGAAGGTGAACAGGGAGACTGCCTGAGGTCCCCGACCGGGACCTTTTTACCTTGTCTTCATACGCCATCACGTAAGCTGTGAGAATGCTGTGAAGTGCAAGCAAAGCGCGTGATCCTCCGAGCACACTAAGTTTAAAACAGAGGATATATCCTGCGGTAGGGGTTTATAAGCGGAGGGGGCGGTGTCTACAAACTTGTAGTACCTAGTGTGGCCTCCGGAGGGCAGTGCCCTAAACCCCATTGTCTGGGTCTCCCATTATGATGATCAGAAAAGTTAGACAATTGGAAATAGTGAAACAATTTAAATATTTGGGGAGATTGGTCTCGCTCAAACTCTCTCGGTTTATGGAATTAAATTTGGAACGGTTAATGGATGAATTTAAATGTAAGGTCGGGGCGTGGTGTAAGTTACAGCTATCAGTAGTGGGACACAATTTAATTAAGATAGTGCTGATACCACAGTTGTTGTATGTACTTCACAATACCCCAATCTGGATCCCAGAGAAGAGATTCCATAGAATCAATACTATTTTTCGAGAATTGACCAGGGGAGGAAGAGAGTTAAAACACGAATGGAGATACTACAGTGGAGCAAGGACGAGGGAGGTCTGGCATTACCAAATCCGTGGGTGTATTATTTGGCGGTTCAAGGACAATACTTTAGAGGATAGATCTAACCCAGTTTCCCAATAAGAACAAGAGGGAAATGGGAGAATTATGTGGGGACAATTAGGAATGATCAGTGGGATACCATCTTGGAATATATACCCAAGCTATTATTGAGCAAACCAGGCAGATTGTCCCAATTATATGTTGCCCATAGGACACATACAACGCCGGAATGTCTATTTAAAGCGAATCTCCGTGAAAACTCAGGATGTACTAGATGTCAGACTGAGCATGCGGACATGATTCATATGCTGCCCGAGACCATCAGTGTACTGGACTAGTTTTCCACCTAAAATGGAGGGTGTGTATGGCTGTGTGCTGGATAGGGAACTGAGGTTGTGTGTGTTGGGATACTTGGAGGAAGTTAACACCACCAGAGCCAAAAGTTGGCCATTGCTAGATTGTTGTATGTAGCACACAAGTTGACTGCAGAGAAGTGGATTGATGAGGTACCCCCAAACAGAGGTGAATTTGTTTGACGAGTTAATACTGTGATATGTTTGGAGGAGGGCATATACAAGAAAAGTCAGAAAAGCAATGCGAGAATATTTGGTCACCTTGGCTGAATTTTGGTTAGATTGCATAGAAGTATTTAACTCTTAGGGTACCGTTACATGTCGCGATATCGCAATGCAACATCGACAAAAAGTCACGTGGTACGGTCGTTGCAGTTGATATTGTATGTGCATTGTATCGTGCAACAGGGCAATGCGACTGAAAAAAAAAAAAAAAAAATCGCAGGTACGATATTGCAAGAAGATTGTGCAAGCACCTCAACCGTACAATGTTGTATATGCGTTCTGGCATGATCGTGCTGTGTTACGGCGCAACAATTTTGTTTGCAATTTCACAGGTTGCACAAGCAAGCCCGTAGACATGTCTGTGGGTTGTGTTTTCCGCGCCCCATCTACATCGATTGGTGCCTAGTATTGTATGCCGATTGGATTGCCCTGGCAAAGGAGCCATATTGGATTATCTGTACGTACGCCACTTCATTCATTGACTTCTGCATCTCCTCAATGTTGCGAAACTGCATGTATACAAGGCGAATTATTGTCAAACACCTCCTTTAGTAATCATGATGACGTTTAAGACGCCTATTGACGACGCCACAAACATAGCGTCGCCAAAAACAAAGTAATGGGCAAAAGTGCCATGTCAGTATGTGAAGGCCTCATTGATGCTACCTACAATCTCCCATCCCACATGTCGCACATACTTTAAAATGTTAACAAGTCTAGCCACTTCTTGCAAGAATAAGCCAGATATGTGGCCATGTGCGACGCCTGAGCGTTGCGGTTTGCATATTATGTAACGCCGTGGTGTTCACTGTGGTCATCCACTATGTGTGCGCGACTCCTTTGTGGAGAGAGAAGTGTAACAGCGACAACATTCTGCCATGACGCATTACGTCGTTTGCGGCGCACCTTCTAGTGCTTTACAGTCCCCTGCATAAGATGGCTGCCGCACAGCGCTCTGCAGCATGGGAAGCAGTCCTGCTGCTTATGATTTGGACAGGCTGGACTACTGGGCGAGTTCCCGAGCTCCTGCTGCTCTTTGATTATTTGGACAGGCTGGACTACTGGTGCGAGTTCCCGCATCAGCACCCACGGCTGCATAAGATGCGCATTGTGCGCAAGGTACAGCGGGGGCCCTACTCAGGAGACTGCAAGTTGTGCGGACGCCGAAGCAGATAAAAAAAAAGGTGGCGGACATGAAGCACAAGGCGAGGGACTGCCTGGCCTCCATCGGAGCCCACATCCAGACTCTGCGTGGTGAGTATGATAACACATACACACGTTTACTCAACACAAATGTACATGATTTTGGCCACATGGAAGTGCACCCTGTCAGTGTGGCAGAAATCCTGATGCCTGATGGGTCTTCATGTGTTGGCCCTGCAAATACATGCACAAGGGCCATCACACAGTAATGTGTGAAGCATGCCATACACTCAAGATTGTAGTAGCCAATTCACTAACACACATAGTTGTACCTCAAACCTTGAAGTGAGCATGTGCACAGTGTCAGTGATGTCATGGAACACAGCAGACAAAAGTTCACAGTGTCCCACAACCCCTACATCTCCCAGCACATACCCTTCTGGTTATTGGACACAAGTCTACTCGCCATAACTCCCCGGTTGTATGCGTTTGGCCCAACCAAACACACACTCACTGTAACATTATGTTGTTAATATGTAGTGGTCCAATACGAAATGATGGATTCCTATGTTGGCAAACATTCTGTTGGTGTGAGCCAGTGCTTGTTGGCCCATGTGTATGTAAAAGGAAATGTCTACAAGTGCTGCATACAAAGCTTCATGACCCAATTGTGTCTCAGAATAACGTAGTTTGCCAACATTCACAACCTGTGTGTGCTGGGTGCCAAGGACACTTTAATTCTTTCAACAGATACATATATGACGTTGCTACCATTCTGCAGACGATCTTGCAGTCCCCTTGTTCCCCAGCTTAAAATGTCAAGCACATGATGTCATACGTACACAAAGCCCATTAGCCAGACATCAGTTTAGGTGCATATAACTTCATATATGCAACAATAATGGTCCCTTTGTAACCGACAGAAGCTGAGGCCTCCCCACCAGCATTCCCTGCAGCATTCCAAGCAGAGTCACCAGCGGCCTCCACACCGGCTTCCCCTGCTGCATCCCAAGCAGGGTCACCAGTGGCCCCCACACCGGCTTCCCCTGCTGCATCAGCCTCCCCACCGGCATGCCCTGCAGCATCCCAAGCAGGGTCACCAGTGGACTCCACACCGGCTTCCACCGCTGCATCACAACCAGCCGCAACACCGGCCTCACCCTCTGGCGTTGACTCGGTGATGGGTCACCACACCCCATCACCCACAGAGTCCCACATTCACCATGCTGCCTTGGATCTGTCTGGTAACTGTCCGAGGCCAAACAAAATTGCTTGGCTTTTTTGCTTTTGCTCACAAATGTGTCAAATAATACATACATCACATCTATGTTTTCCTATCCTGTATGTGTAGGCCCAACAGCTCGAGGGCTCGGTTGGTCCCTAAGCCACTGCCCCTCCCCGGAGAATGGTGGCTCGGATGTAGTTGGTAAGTAATGTTTTGTGGCCCAAACAAATCCTGACACACACACGTGGTTTGTTGTGGGAATGATGCATGTCTTTCATCACTATAGGTGTCCCATCTTTGAGTGACCTGATGCAGGCCCACCAAGAGGCCCAGCGACAGCTGCGTCAGGCCATGGCACAGCTACAGCTGCTTGGGGCCATGATACAGAGGGTCCTTGAGCACCAGGAAGGCCATGGCCCTGGTGGGCAACATTAATAATTAGCCGGGACTCGTTATGGTCTGGGAGTTCAGTGTCCCATTCTCAGACACCTCCAGGGCTAGGTAGATTACCCTCTCGAGGTCCATACGTTGTTGATGGCCCAGCCGGGACACCCGCTCACTCACTAGCTGCCCAATCCCAGTGCAAGGAATACGCTCCATGTTCAGCAGCACACTCTTAGCCCAATTGCCCAGCTGGGGAGGGGGTGGCAAAGGTCTTCTACACCTCACCCCCTCACTGGGCCAAGGGTGCTGCTTGGCGGCACTGGGATTAGGCTCCACAATCCCCCCAGATGTTGTTGGGGGACTGTCGCCAACGGGTGCCCCCACCAGGCTGGACCCGACCTCTTGAGGGCCCTGTGTAAAAATGTTTTAAAAAAATTAACTACATACTTTAACCATTGACATATCATCAATGCATTACTACCAAGCAGCTATTTGTAGTGTTTGTGTGTGAACTGATGAGTTAAAGGTGTGGCCATTACACTGTCCGAAATATATGGCTATGTGTAACATGACACAGTGATTGCTCTACTCACCTAAGTAACCACCATTGACATGCATATGTGTTCACACTAGCACACAATCTTTTCGATGTCACTAATGGGTGTTACAAATCATAAACATACTGTGCACTGTGCCAAACACCACACGCTGATATGTTTGTCAAGTTAAACACAACACAATTGTATCCAACCACCATTGAAGAGTGTGATGACACAAAGACATTACTAAGTACCTCTTGTGGCGGAGACGGGTCTTGGAGAGTGGCGGAGGAGGAGTGTGCTAGGTCCCTGCTGCACAGTGTAGTCTGAGGGAGATGCTGGTCCCGGAGGAAATGGAGGAGGTTAAAGTACCACAAACACCTACCCCGTTCCACTCCTGGACAGCATTGATTTTTCCACTTCATTCAGCTCCCTCTTATACACTGTGCGCAGGTACCTGATCTTCTTGAGCACAAACCTCTGAACCACCCTCTCCCCAGGGTTGAGCTGCTGGGAGAGGATGATGACCTGGTCATACGCCACTCTCTTCACCTGATGGTTCTTGTAATCAGGTGATGTGGCTATGAAGGCCCGGACAAAATCCTGGTTCTCTGCCATCTGCAAAATGAAAAGTATGACATGAACACACACACATGTATGTATCATGTTGTTTCATGTGTGCAAACAGGGGTACATGTGGTCCTGTGCACACATCAATTGGCTAACACTAATATCTGGTACACATTAAACACCGTACCCAGGTTACAAAACACACATTAAAGACTGCCACTACAGTCACTACATAGGGCTGTATGGTAATGGAGGAGGATAATGTGAACTTCAGTTTACTTAAGCATAGGCTCACAGGCAAAGGACATTCTTGTAGGTCTGATGTATAATTTTAAAGAAACTGAACCATGATTAGGGTTGAGATTATTTTGAAGCACATGCCCTTTATACGTATATGCATCAATAGTGTGGGTCACAACATATATGATGTTTACTCTGGTAATGTACATTCTGATGAATAAGCCAATAAGGGGATGCTGACAGCACCTATGAACGCTACATGGCCCATTAGGACACATACATTGTATAAGCGAACATCAACAACATTACGACATCGTAGAGGAGTGAGTGCAAATCCAAGGCCATACACAAAGAAGAGATGAAGATGAGCCAGAGTCATCTATACATACCGTCGGTCCTGCAGTCCCAGAAGAGGAGACGCTACCACATTGTGTTTCCTGGTTCCATGTGCAACAGGCCAGATGTCCCACATCCATCTTTTGAAGGGCGCTGAATCAATGACATCTCAGCAGAGTCATCTAATTAGCGACGTTGGGGCGTGGTAACGGCAAGATACAATTAGAGGACGCAAGCGGGTTCTGATTGGTGGCTTCACACATAAAAATGGGGAATGGCAGAACGATGTTATGTTTGCTGCCCAGAGCCACAACTGTTTGGAGATATTCTGGCATCTTAACTGTGTGTTGAAAAGATTCCTGCATGGATACTTTGCGCTAATGAGCACCAGGAGCTACTGGGCCATTCACCCAGTTACCACTTTGTTTTAGGCTATAGACTACATATTCTGTACGGTGTGGGTGGTTGCCACATGCTGTTTTGTGCGTAGTCAGTGATCTTCCTTTTTATGTGGGTAACAAGGTCTTGACAAAAAGAGTGTTGGTAAGGTTTATTATGGAGTATACCCAAATGGCAGGAAATGTCGGAGCACTGGTTGGCCACACTCATTGCATGTTAACTGATTCCAGGACATGCATCCTTGGGGATTGTACATCTGGCAGTTAGATGAATACACAATAATGCATCTCAAGCCTTACCCTCTAGTGCTGTGTAATGTAGTTGACCCAAATCAGTGTTTTTGTGGCGTGCAAAATAGTTTTATTTTACATACATACTGATTGTAGCCAGCCATGGGACACATCTTCGTTTTGTACTTCCTTTGGGGATGCACATAATGTCAGGGCTGTACATGAAGAGTAGTATGTGTTCACATATGTGTAGTATGCGTTATGTGAACTGTCATACTTTAGTGCTTACAATACGCAAGGTCCACAAGCATTAGATGGTTTGTCACGTAACAGGCCAACCATGTAAATGTGTATTTGAGGGGTATGACAGGACTATATACATGTGCTAGTTGATGAATGTTGTTGTTGTTAGGCCTCCATGTACTTGCTATTTTTCCTTTTTCATTTGCAGACCCTGGCTAACAGAGATTGGACGTCATGCATCGTTCCGCAATGGCAGTAGTGGATGTGTCCATGATTGTGGATGCCTTGTTAATGGATGAGAGGACAGAGACTGCAGAGGCATAGACGACGGCGTGTGTGGTCTTGGGATTGGCGCCTGCAAAGAGACAGCTACTGCTCATATTTCAATGGCCCTGGGGCGGTGGCTTGGCAGGACCACCAGATGTAAGGAGGGTGTGATGGGTCCACTGTGTCCAATGTGTGATAATGTTTCAGTTTTTGATTCACATACATTAATTTTTTATTTATGGCAGAATTATGCACCATTTCATTTAGGTCATGTGTTACTTGTGTGATGATAACACTTGTTTTTTTGTTGTGTGTTTGTTCTTGTTGTTTTTATGTGTGTGGCCACACTTCGAATACATTTGTTTCTGATCGGACAAACGTGTGTGATTCTCTTATTACACTTAGACTACAATGTTATTTGAGGGTCCCTGCACCATTGTGTACACATGTACACTACATAGGTCTGGTGGAAGCCAACACACTGTATGGTGTTTGTGTGTTTCCTTGTGCAGATTGCTGCATGTAGACATGGGTATGTGTACTCACACATGGTCACTTCTATATTGTCTGATTGAGACGCATGTACATATGTGGAAACACATACATACATTTGGCAGCCACATAGTTGACATAATGCTATGTGAGGTACATAAAGATGTCCATACTTCCTGTGTGTAGCTTACCAACTTGTACAGTAGATGGCTAGAATGTCCATATATTTAGCGGGAACACACTGCAGTACACTAGCGTGGCAATCTGCCAGTTTGGCGACGCCGCAGTGTGTTGCTGGAGCTGACACTAGTCACATATGACATCAGTTTACAGCTGATATAATTGGCAATAGCATACATGTCGCCACCATGTTGTCTAAGATGGCTGACCAATGGTAAAGCTCTTTCGCCGTTCAATCGGAGTGTTCTGGGCGCGGTTAAAAGTTAACTCAGGTACACCTATGTCCCAAGCTGGGTGAAAAGTACGTCCTCATTGCGTATGTGGTTGTGCTGTGTGACAGGGGCAATTACGATCTGAAGAATCAGCTGCTCGATTTGGGCGCCGACTTCCGGGACGCCAGATCGTCGGAGGTTGGAGGTGTGATTGCTACGTGTAACATCTACTATGTGATCTTGGATAAGTGTCAAAAACGTTGCGCGCTCCCGTGAAATTGTATGCGATATCGGAACAATATTGTGATGTGTAATGGTACCCTTAGGGTGGAAACACACAGGCAAGAAAAAAATGCAGTCCTATTGTTGTTCCGAGAGTCTTACGAGTGACGTCAGTTATATGGCCCATTTTGCATCCAACTGCTATGCGACTGACATTTTTCTCACATCACATCAGAGTTATAAATCAAGAGAAGGATTAGCTCCAACCACCTAATATTCCCAGGACTCCCAGGCAAACCGGAAGGTGGCTTGGCAACCACCAGTAGCAACAGAATAAAAATGTAGAATCCAGTGCCTCAAAATTCCTTTTTATTTAAAAAAAAAAATGTTAAAAATCACACATACTCCCGAGGAGCTTCTGGACACGTTTCATGGGTCTAGCCCACTTAATCGTCCGAGTGATGTCTGTGTGCAATCTGTTTTTTTTCTCAACAGCTATTACTGTATAATCATTTATAGGAATATTTTACAGTGTTCTCAGCAGCAGAATGATAATGTATCAGTGCAAACAAACGGATGCCTCTCGGATGGTCCGCGATTTTGTTGGACCCTTAAACTTGCATTTGGCGAGTTTCGTACGTGAATCGCATTTTGTCGAAGCATGTTGCAACTGCTTTCTTGTCTGTCAATTGGATGAGAAAAAAATGGCGGACACTCGCAAATGTGCGCACGGACACTGGTCCGACTTTCACGCGAGAAAAACGTGTATTGCAGTCATCCGACTTTCACGCCAGTGTGTCCATACCCTTATAACAAATGTTTGGGGGGGATAAGGGTGGGAGGAGAGGGATAGGGACTTAAAAAGATACAATTAATATTGTACTAGGAAATCACCTGACAGATGAACTTTAATAAACAACATTTACCTCATATCTGCTTTACATCAGCACCATTTGTAAAAGTTTTTTTTTTTTGTTTTTTTTTTTAAATCTTCTTAGGCCCCTTTCACATCAGCGGTTTCCGCTGATTGCGGCAGATTTGGCAGATTTACCGCATGTGCTACCTAGCGGTACGCTTGCTGTAAGCCCCCATTCATTGCCTATGGGGTTTGCGGCAAATGCGGTAACTGCAGCTGACTGCGTTTTTTTCGTGGCAATATCGCACTTGCAGCAAGCCTCAGACAATGGGGGCTTGGCGCAAGTGTACCGTAAGTCAGCCATTAGGCGGCAGATGTGGTATTTCTGCCAGATCGGTTAGATCCGGACAGAAACGCTAATGTGAAAGGGGCCTTAGGTTGTTAGGTTTAAAATGTAGCAGCAATTTTTTCAAGGAAATTTACAAAACTTATTTTCTTAGAGACCTTTTTAGGTTTGAAGTGTTTCTGGGGGACCTATATATTGGAAAACCTCCCCATAAGTGATACCCTTTTAAAAAAAAAAAAAAAATAACCTTCACATACTCAACACTTCTGTCTATTAACCCTTAGAATGCTTTTCAAAAATGAATGCCAAAGTGTCATGAGTGGAATGAAACATTTTATTTTTACCACGTAAATGGTGCAAATTTCTGAACAGGTTGCCATAATTGCAAGCCTCTGAAGGTACCGTCCCACGCGGCAATATTGCTAGGCAACTTCACTGGCAATTTACTTGCTGCAGTGAAATCATGGACACATTGTTCTATTTTGTTGCCGTGTACAAATGTAACAATGCGTCCATGATTTCACTGCAACCAGCAAATTGCCAGTGAAATTGCCTAGCAATATTGCCGCTTGGGACGGTACCTTAAGGCCATTATTTGGCCATGAATTACCATAACAACTGTCAAGACTACATTTATCATGATCTCAGGATGCCAATGGGTTAAAGGGAATCTGTCAGGTCATTTTTGCCTCCAAAACTAATCTCCCTGTCCCTGCAGCTTCCTACTACTTCCGTAAGCATCTCTGTCTGAGCTAAATGTGAAGTATAATAAAAGTAAAAAAGATTTTTAGAACTTACATTTTCCCCCCATTATGTAGACATGTGGGCAAACAGTGGACATTCACTCCGGTTCCATTCTCCCACCTAGCTCAGTTTTTCAAATCTGTGGGCGGTTCCTTCCTGTTATCCCCCAGAATGCAAAGGACTGGAAATGATGCGCAGCAGCGTCATACCAAAAAAGAACCGCCCACAGATTTGAATTGCGGGACCGCGCTTTTGAATTAACCCCTTCATGAACCTGGAATTTTTCATTTTTCATTTTCGTTTTATGCTCCCCTGCTTCAGAGAGCCATAACTTTTTTATTTTTCCGTCAATATAGACATATGACGACTTGTTTTTTGCGGGACGAGATGTACTTTCATATGCAATAATTTATTTTACCATATAGTGGACAGGGAAATTGCAAAAAAAGTGCAATAACACGTTTGTTTTTAGGGTATTTTAGTCGCCATGTTCACTATATGGAAAAACCGACATGACGGGGTGATGCCTCGGGTCGGTACGCGTTCGTAGACACCCAACATGTATACATTTACTGGTATCTAGTTGGTGAAAAGAAATTCAGAAGTTTGAAAAAAAACAAAACAGACTTTTTGCGTCATGTTCTGCGACCCGTAGCGTTCTCATTTTTTGGGATCTGGAGCTGTGTGACAGCTTATTTTTTGCGTCTTGAGCTAACGTTTCTAATGATACCATTTTTGGATGGGGATCTACAGTTTTGATCGCTTGTTATTGCATTTTATAGCAATATTGCAGCGACCAAAAAAAACCGGAATTTTGGCGTTTTACGGAGTTCACGGCTCTCATTAACGGATTTAATACCATGATAGATCGGGCGATTCTGAACGTGGCGATACCAAACGTGTATTTTTTTTTATATTTTTTTTTTTTACAGGTTCTTAAAAACTTTATTTTTTTATTCCTTCTTATTTTTACATTGCCTCACAGAGAGGCACCCTGCTGCACAATCCGATCGCTTCTGGGAGATAAAGAAAAGCTGTAGCTCATCAATATCTCTCAAAATCGAGTACCTGTTGTGGTTGGCAGCGCCTGCCAACCACAACACGGAACTGCTCACTGACAGCATCCGGGGTCTAGCCAGCACCCTGGCCTGTCACGTGATCGCCGGAGATCCCGTGATTCTATCGCGGGATCTCCGGAGCAAGAGGGGAACAGCGCGTTCCCCGCCGAGGCCGCCTTGGATCCCGTTGTCAGAGACTGACAACGGGATGCAAGGGGTTAACAGCGCCGATCGGATCCTGAATCCTATCGGTGCCGTTACCCCGACATCTTAGCTGATGAGATCAGCTGAGATGTCGGGGCTTTGATGTGAGCTCACATCAAAGCCCCCTCTACCGGCCCATGACGTTGTACAACGTCATAGGTCGGGAAGGGCTTAATTGCCACGCCCACCAAATGTGATACCACAGAGCAAGGGGAAAAATGGCCCACACGTCTACATAATGGGGGAAAAGGTAAGATATAAAAAAAACATTTTTTCAACTATTATACTTCACATTTATGTCAGACAGAGATGCTTAGGGATGTAGTAAGAAACTGAAGGGACAGGTAGTGATAGGTTTGAGGGTAAAAATGATCTGACAAATTCCCTTTAAAGAGAGTCCTCACTCTGTTGACCATCTAGATGCAATAGTTACTATTGACAGCAGTATCCTAGGGGGTTAAATGGAGCAGGTCGTCCACTGTAGTGTACACCAACACTTGCTACATTTTCACCAGTGTTGGGTACTATTCACTTATATCTCAAATCCATTAGAAAAAAAAAAACAAAAAGGAAAAAAAACGTATTGCCCTCACTAAAAAGGTTAAAAAAAGTTTGACATTGAAGCACTTGTGTATGCCTGCTGCAAGGCAAAATACTCAACTAAGCCTTCACCAAAATGGACAACAAAAGGCAATAGTGAAACAAAATAATAAAGATGGAAAATAAAGCCATTCTAGTGCAGCAAACTAAACAAAGCAAATGAAAATGCAACTGATAAAATGTCACACCTGGACAGAGGCGGGATGCATGGCTAAAAGAGCACTGCTTGGTGGAGTATCTGCAAAACTGACCCAATTTTCCAGATGTGGAAGTGGCGAGTGTGCTGGCCATGATCCGTCACCCGTTGAACCACCTAGACAAGAAACCAACAAGTTAAGTATTCAGATATAGAGCAGATTTTCAAATGTATCAGAAACCTAAAATAATTATATTTGAGGACATTGCTGTAATAAAAAGTTTACTTTTATTTCTAGCAAGTTAGGCTGGTTTCACACTGCAGTTTTTTTCCCTGATCAGGTTCGATCAGGTTTGTTTGTCAAAACCAGAAGTGTCTACAAAACAGGTGTCAATCTTTCAATTACCGTATTTTCCAGCGTATAAGACGACACCCAACATTTCCACTTAAAATATAGAGCTTGGGATGTAAGACCCAGCCCTTACTGTCTATCAGAGTAGTAGTGCATCCCCCTGGCCCGCCCTTGAATCCCACCAGCAGAGCTGTGTCCAGAAAAACACGTCTTTTTCACCCATCTGGCACACCCCCTCCACCCAGCTCGCCCCCCACCACGTCTGAGAGGCAGAGAAGAAAAAGGCAGGCTAGACGGGTGAAAGAGGCACTTTCACTTTCTTCCCTACCTGACCTGCGGCTTGCCTGCCATGCACCCACCATCGGTGAGTACAGTGAGGCTCCTCCTCACTACAAGCCACAGGAGCTCATTGAGGCACAGAGGTACTGGTGGATTGATAGCTTACAGTACAGTACGGTAGTTACAATATTGTAGTCCCTGACAACCTGATGTTTACCTTCCCAACTGTCTCTATTCAAAGCTCCCAGAGACAACCTTTGGACAGTGCACATTAAACGCAGTCTGCAGCGGTTTCCTGTGCGCTGTCCTAAAGCGGTCTCCGGGAGCTTTGAATAGAGACAGTTGGCAAGGTATTATGGGAGAGCACAATTGCGTCTGCCTTGTGATTGGGCTGCTGGGGGAGGTGCCTCATAAAAGTCTCTGCCGCCGCTTCCTCCTCGATGCCTGCGGGTGATTAGTCTCAACCTGCTCCCCGCACTCCCTGCAGCTGCACTGGCAGTGTGATCTCCGGCGGATGTCCCGACATCTCTCACACATGGACCCGATACCTCAGGTATGCAGCAGTGATGCTGTGTGTTGTCCCGGGGCTGCTTCCTCTGGGGCTGCAGGAGTGGAGGAGGATGTCTGTGGGACACCGTCTGGATCAGTTGTCAAGGTAAACATCGGGTTGTCATGGGCCACAATAACTGCAGCGCATAGTGTTCCTAGCTGCTAACACGCGAGGCACAAAAGCCGTTAGTGCTTCTGTCAGGTCAGCTTATGTACCCGGCGTATAAGATGACCCCCAACTTCAGAGTAGATTTTGAGGTGTTAAAAAGTTGTCTTATACGCCGAAAAATACGGTATTAGTTTTTCTCTGCAAGTTCCTCTCCTGGTTTTGGCACACAAACCTGATCGAACCTGATCAGTGAAAAAACTGCAGTATGAAACCAGCCTTAGGCCTCGTGCACACGCTGATTATTTGATGAGTTTTTTTACCTCAGGATTTGTAGCCAAAACCAGGAGTGGATGATTAAATACACAAGTGGTGCAGGTGTTTCTATTAGACCTTTCCTCTGATTGCTCCACTCCTGGTTTTGTCTACAAATCCTGAGGTAAAAAACTCATCAAATACTGAACGTGTGCACGTGGCCTAACTGATAAACCTAAATGACAAATCCTGAAATCCTGTGAACTAGTGGAAGCATGCAATTCCCAGCTGTTGCTTAATTTCCTTTCTGTTGACACTTTTAAAAAGATTTTCCAGAATCACAATCAAAACTTAAGATTGCAATTTTAACACCAAAAGGGAAATGTGGAAATTTCAGGATGGCTAGACATGTTAATGATATGCATATGTAGAAAGCTTTAAATAAAAAAAATAAAAAAAATAAAAAAAAAAGACAAATAAATATTCAAAACAACTTGATTTATTCAGTATTAAATATTCTGGCTTGTTGAATGAACTCGGGCACACAAATCATCAAGCTGGCAGTTCATCTTGCAATTGCCTACCAATGACGTCCCAGATATATTGAATGGGAGACGAGTTAGTAGATGCTGAAGGCCATAATAGCATGTTTAGGCAACACAGGCTGCTCATAGCTCAAGCAAAATGTGGCCTGGTGCTGTCATGTTTAAAAACAGTTCATGGGACTCCTTGGAACAAGAGGCTTTAGGCTGAAGGCACACTGTCGTGCATCAACCACGGAGCGTGCTTGATGCACGACACTGATGAGAGTGTGATGCGTGTTTTTGGGTGTGCGTGGTGCGAGTGTGATGCGTGTTTTTGGGTGTGCGTGGTGCGAGTGTGATGCGTGTTTTTGGGTGTGCATGGTGCGAGTGTGATGCGTGTTTTTGGGTGTGCGTGGTGCGAGTGTGGTGCGTGTTTTTGGGTGTGCGTGGTGCGAGTGTGATGCGTGTTTTTGGGTGTGCGTGGTGCGAGTGTGATGCGTATTTTTGGGTGTGCGTGGTGCGAGTGTGATGCGTGTTTTTGGGTGTGCGTGCTGCGAGTGTGATGCGTGTTTTTGGGTGTGCATGGTGCGAGTGTGATGCGTGTTTTTGGGTGTGCGTGGTTCGAGTGTGATGCGTGTTTTTGGGTGTGCGTGGTGCGAGTGTGATGCGTGTTTTTGGGTGTGCGTGGTGCGAGTGTGATGCGTGTTTTTGGGTGTGCGTGGTGCGATTGACGTACCATGACAGCCGCTGTCCCTGGTGAAGCTCCAGCATGATATTACAGTAATATCATCTGAAGCTGCAGGACCTTGTGGACAGCTCAGTGGAGGAGCAGAGTGGCTTCACAGTACTGTAAAATCACCGACAATTGCCAAGAGAAGAAAAAAGGAGATTTTTGTGTACTCGCCGTAAAATCATTTTCTCTAAGCCTCTAATTGGGGGACACAGGACCATGGGTGTTATGCTAGGCCACTAGGAGGCGACACTAGGCAGAATCTGCAAAAGAGTTAAAGGGAACCTGACCCCTCCAAATGACCCCCAACTCTATTAATACCTGTCCCTGCACCCTTAAAGATCATTAGCAGCTGTCCTTTTGTGTAAAAAAAAAAAAGTGTTCAGTAACATTGGGAAAAACGCTATTATAAACTTACAAGTCAGGGACCTCTTCACACTGAGTACGTTCCCTGTGAGACTCTAAGCCCTCCTGACCCGCTCATTATCACGCCCCGATGGGTGTGATAACTAATCCTACTCGCCCTGCAGAAGGGGCTTAATAGCCGGTGTGACGCCATTTGCATCACATCCGGTCCTTGTGACGTGTGTACACCCTTTTGGTGTAAGCCGACCTCACCATGCGCACTGCGCATGCGCGGCATACACCTAAAGGGTGTACACACGTCACTATGACCGGATGTGACACAATTAGTTATTTGCGTCACACCGGCTATTACGCCCTTTCTGAAGATTTTAGCTTTAGTTAGTTCACCCCTGCTGGTAACCATGGTAAACACCGGGTATCTAGGCAGCGCGCACTGCCTAGATACACTGTGTTTACCATGGTTACCAGCCCTGTGAGGTCACTGATCGCTGGTTTCTCGCTGTTACACGCAGCGATGCGTGCTGACGAGTGGGAAACCAACGATCAAAAAAATGACCCGCAGCACTTTGCAACGATCAGCGACCTCACAGCAGGGGCCTGATCGCTGCAAAGTGTCACACAGAACGATATCGCTGGAGAGATCGTTGTAACGTCACAGTTACAACGATCTCTCTAACGATATCGTTATGAGAGACAGGGCCTTTACAGGACGGACCAAAAATGTCCAAGCGCTGCCAACCACTCACCGTGCGTAATCCTGACAGATACCGATGTGCTGCAGCTCATCGGTATCTGTCAGAAGCCATCAGCCACTGCAGTGTTGTGGTGCCCTATGGGGCTGTGTAAAAGCAAGAATTAGGCCCCTAACGGCCGCACTTGCGGTACACTTGCGGCAAGCCCCATGCATTGTCTATGAGGCTTGCGGCAAGTGCGGTAATGCCGCGATCCAGCACTTGCAATAGCGAAAACAAACACTGTCAGCTGCGGTTATTTTGCGCAGCCGCACCTGCCGGATCGCAGCAATACCATGTTTTTCGCACGCCCCATAAGACAATGCCTAGGGCTTGCCGCAAGTGCACCGCCAGTGCGGCCGTTAGACGGCACATGCAGTAGTTGCGTTTTTTGGTCCAGATCCGGAAAAAACGTTGATTAATTGATGAATAAAGTTTTTAAAAATATGAGAAACAAACAAAAAAAAAAAATAGTATGTTTAAATCACCCCCCTTTACCCCCCATTCAAAATAAAAGTATTAAAAAAAAAAAAAAAAAAACACATCTCCGGAAACTTTTGTGTAAGCTCCAGTTAGTCGATGTTTGGAGGGTCCTTAACTCTTCTGTTAATGATTACACTTTTTACTCAGGGGTACACGGTTCTTACAGTCGTATCGACCTGTTCCTTGTCAGTCATGGGATCCTCTCGTGGGCACCTAAGGCCACAATTGGCAATATTGTCCATTCGAACCATAGTCCCATTTTCCTGTCCATAGAGGTTCCCGGTCTGGCTGGGAAAAAATGGTCCTGGAGATTAAATAGCCACCTCTTAGCCAATGTGGTCTGTCTGGAGGACTTAAAATCTGACATTCAGACGTTCTCTCAAACTCATGATCGACGCGTCCCTCTGACATTAGGGAAGCCTTAAGTGCTCTCAGAGGAACGCTAATTAAGCATGGGGCGAGGATAAAGAAACAACAATCTGAACGGCTAAGTGAATTGCTATCTCAGATCAGCTGATTGGAGGCTGCACATAAGACCTCTAGAAGCCATGGGGTGCTGATTGACCTGACATCTAAGAGACTAGAGTTAAAGAATCTTTTAGACAGCAAGTACGATAGATATAAGGAGAGACCGAGGGCGTTTTTCTACAAGAAAGCCAACAGTTGCGGACGACCCTTAGCTAGGCTATTACATCCCCTCCATAAAAAACTCCACAGGTAAGATGGTTCACAGCACGGAGGACATAGCGTATTCCAAAATGTCTATGCTGATTTGTACGGCCTGAAGGGGAAGTTTTTTGACATGCATCCTGACGCCTTATGATCTAAAATTCAGATATACATCTCTGGGGTGAACATACCATCCATGTCTGATGAGGGAGGGATCCCTTAGGAAGGTGCCAGGAGGGCACCGAAACGCGTCGGAAACAATCAAGAAACCTGTTTGAACATCACTTACCCGTGTGTTCCTTGAAGTAAGTGGACCTTGGCAGCGCGGACTGTTGTACACCTTGATTTCCCTACATCTTCTTGGTAGCGAGACGAGATATAGGAGGGTCCACCTGTGGCAGATCTGTCCAATCCTGGGTGACCTTAGGTAGGAATGGATAACGTGTTTCCAGAGCCTTATGGTACCTTTAAACGCAGCTACAGGTAACAGGTTTTCCACAGGTAACTTACTGGTTGCAGTGAAATCATGGAGACATGGTTCTATCTTGTTGCTGTGTACAAATGGAACTATGTCTCCATGATTTCACTGCAGCCAGTAAGTTACCTGTGGAAAACCTGTTACCTGTAGCTGCGTGTAAAGGTACCATTATGGTTACCAAACCTTTTGTCAGGGTGCAACCTATGTTTTTTTGAGAATTTCCTGGAACTCTGGATGGTCTGAGAAATGTTTATATGGTCTCTTGGCCCTTTTAAAAGACACCTTATGCTCCGGAGCATCAGCTGGAGGGTCTGACCCATCCAGAACCTGGTTGATGGAAGTAATTAGATCCTCAACCAGCTCCACCGTATCGGTCGCCTCTAGGTCTAGGGGCTCATCTAAGTGACTCTCTGAGTCCGAAGTACAGAGACCTTCGGACTCCGGCGAGTCTTCTTCACGCCTGCGGGCTGGAGAGGCTGCAGGGCCCCCAGGGGATTCTGGAGACGGAGACCTCTGTGGTCCCTTACACCCAGAGTCAGAAACTGACGGGGCAGGGTCGTCAGTCTGTCGCGGCTCCGACACTTCTGGCTGAGACGCAGAAGCCTGAATGGCGGTTTCAGGTGGCGAACGGACTTGCATAAACTGCAGCAGTGTGGCAGACAATCTGTCAATGGACTGCATCATATTCTGAGACATAGCTGTAGCCCATGCAGGGGTAGGGTCAGGGACACTGGGAGAAGCCCGGGTAGTGGGGGTCTTTGTCAGAGCTGCACACAGGCTGCAGATACCATGTGGCGAGGTGCATCCTGCAGGGAGGTCAGCCTTACAAGCAGTGCAGGTAGCATAGTAAGTGCTGGCTGCCTTGGAGTTTTTCTTACTCCTATTGCCAGACATTATGGTATGAGCTACTGTGAAAAGTAGGAGGTAAACCAGGTGTCCTTTGTGTAAGCAGGCACTCTCTAGCTGTCCAGCTAGGTGCCTGGACCCTTAGAGGAGGGGGGCTGAATAGGGTCACTGTGTATTTAACAGTACCTGCTGCAGGAGAGGATGTGGAGAAGAGGAACAGAGAACCTCTGCAGAGAAGATCCCTGTAGAGGTCTTACCAGCGCTGCTCCTGTGAAGAGGCTGCCTAGATCCTGTGTCCCCCCGGATGGCTGAGGCACAGGGCTCAACGTATAGGGCTTAATGGCGGCGGCGGAAGAGAAGGAGGAAGGGGCGGAGCTAAGAAGGCGGCCTCCAGCCTGGAAAACACGCCCTTTCTCAGCTCCGCCTGCAGTATGATGCGCGGTAAGCATCATCCGGATTGGCGGGACGGGGGCGGCACATGGGAGGCGGCTTCCGCGCTAGGCCCAAGACGGGGCCTGCGCGGAAGTGCGGAAAACTGCTGGAGGGGGCCCAGAATCTGGCTGGAGGGGGCCCAGAAGCTGTGGGCATTGCACTGGCGGTAGAAACCGCCAGCCTAGCAAGAAAACCTTCTCCCCTGTATATGCTAAGCTGCTCCTAGGATGCAACTTGCAAGTGCTGCTGCAGGCTGTGGACATCATTATAAACTGATTGCAGCTATGTTGTGCTGAGCCATAGATGCAGCCTGCAAGCCTGCGCTGCTGCAGGCAGCTTGCAGCTTCCAGCCCAATGCAGCTAGTGCTGCTGACACCTGTGGTACAACTACTTAAAACACCCAGGGGTGATTAGGGGGACGTCATCTGGGAGGCAATCCAGCTTCTACTTCACCTCAGACCGGAAAGGAGTGAGGAAGGAGGGTGGTATGCTGGGCTGTCTCGACTTTAACCCAGCAACCCAACAGTGTTAGGCCGAGAAAGGAGTACGGCATATGTAAAGAATTCTCAACCTCAACCCAGCGCACCAACAGTGGGTGGCCGAGGAAGGAGCATGCCGGACCCACTTTTCTTCTTTAATGATGAAAAATTCACCGAGAAGCAAAGATGGTCGTGTGCCTCCTAAGACACTAAGCAAAAACTGGGGAGGCAGTGCCTGCTCCAGGGGTGTATACTGCAGAGGAGGAGCCACTGTTACTCTTTTGCAGATTGCTTAGTGTCGCCTCCTAGTGGACAGCAGCATAACACCCACGGTCCTGTGTCCCCCAATGAAGCGAAGGAGAAATATATGATTGCGTCTGAGAATACAACTTGTCCCGCAAAAAACAAGCAGTCACATGTATATATTGATGGGAAAAAAAAAAAAGTTATGGCTCTTGGAACCAGGGGAGTAAAAAACGAAAATGAAAGATTCCCAGGTCATGAAGGGGTTAAAGTATTTACGTTTGCCCCTAGTAGCAGCCACCTATAACCAAATGTTTTTTTTCTCTGTCAGACAAAACAATTTTTTATTTGATTAAGGGAAACGGTCAGGCCAAAAATCCATGTGTAACTGCTATAATTTTCTAGTTCCTTTCTCTATTCATGCGTTTCTATTATTTAGATTTCCCTCCTATCTTCTGTAAACTTCAAAATAAAAGATTACCGTATATACTCGTGTATAAGCCGAGTTTTTCAGCCCAAAAATTGGGCTGAAAAGTCCCCCCTCGGCTTATACACGGGTCATACGGTATGCTGTGGAGGGACGGGGGCTGTGACCGGGGGCTGGAGGAGGCATGAGGGGGCCGCGGTGACCGCAGGCGGTCACGTGGTGCCGCCTCATTAGTGCAATGAATATGCACGGCATCCCCCCGTCCATCAGCGGCGGGGGGATGCCGTGCATATTGCACTACACAGCCCCCCCTCCTTAATATGGGTCCCCCAGTAGTAATAAACAGCCCCCCCTCCTTATCATGTCCCCCCCAGGCTGCGGCAGCTGTCAAAATAACAAACACTTTATACATCACCTTCCGGCGCAGCTCCTCCGGTCCTCCGCTCGCCGGCTTCTTCTTCCTTGTTGTGCCGGTGTCATGTGACCGGGCACAGGAGATGACGTCATTTCCTGCGCGCGGTCACAGAAGCCGGCACAACAAGGAAGAAGAAGCCGGCGAGCGGAGGAGCTGCGCCGGAAGGTGATGTATAAGGTGTTTGTTATTATGACAGCTGCCGCAGCCTGGGGGGGACATGATAAGGAGGGGGGGGGCTGTATACTACCACTGGGGCTGCTGGATACTACACTGGGGCTGTATATACCTCTGGGGCTGCTGTATACTACCACTGCGGCTGTATATACCTGTGGGGCTGCTGTATACTACACTGGGGCTGTATATACCTGTGGGGCTGCTGTATACTACCACTGGGGCTGTATATACCTGTGGGGCTGCTGTATACTACCACTGGGGCTGTATACACCTGTGGGGCTGCTGTATACTACCACTGGGGCTGTATACACCTGTGGGGCTGCTGTATACTACCACTGGGGCTGTATACACCTGTGGGGCTGCTGTATACTACCACTGGGGCTGTATACACCTCTGGGGCTGCTGGATGCTACCACTGGGGCTGTATACACCTCTGGGGCTGCTGAACTACCACTGGGGCTGTATACTACCACTGGGGCTGCTGTATACTACCACTGGGGCTGCTGTATACTACCACTGGGGCTGCTGTATACTACCACTGGGGCTGCTGTATACTACCACTGGGGCTGCTGTATACTACCACTGGGGCTGCTGTATACTACCACTGGGGCTGCTGTATACTACCACTGGGGCTGCTGTATACTACCCTGGGGCTGCTGTATACTACCCTGGGGCTGCTGTATACTACCTCTGGGGCTGCTGTATACTACCTCTGGGGCTGCTGTATACTACCTCTGGGGCTGCTGTATACCTCTGGGTGCTGTATACTACTCTGGGGCTGCTGTATACTACCTCTGGGGCTGCTGTATACTACCTCTGGGGCTGCTGTATACTACCTCTGGGGCTGCTGTATACTACCTCTGGGGCTGCTGTATACTACCTCTGGGGCTGCTGTATACTACCTCTGGGGCTGCTGTATACTACCTCTGGGGCTGCTGTATACTACCTCTGGGGCTGCTGTATATACCTCTGGGGCTGCTGTATACTACCTCTGGGGCTGCTGTATACTACCTCTGGGGCTGCTGTATACTACCTCTGGGGCTGCTGTATACTACCTCTGGGGCTGCTGTATACTACCTCTGGGGCTGCTGTATACTACCTCTGGGGCTGCTGTATACTACCTCTGGGGATGCTGTATACTACCTTTGGGGATGCTGTATACTACCACTGGGGCTGCATATACCTCTGGGGCTGCTGTATACTAACTACTGGAGCTGCTGCTGTATATACCACTGGGGCTGCTGCTGTATACCACCACTGGGGAGGCTGCTGTATACTACCATTGGGGGGCCTGTATACCACACTGCTGGGGGCTGTATACCTGTGCTGGAGTCCACCCTCGGCTTATACACGAGTCAATAGGTTTTCCCAGGTTTTGGGGGCAAAAGTAGGGGGGTCGGCTTATACACGGGTCGGCTTATACACGAGTATATACGGTAATTCCCTCTGTCACTTAGTGATTTCTCTGCTGCCCACTCCCACTCAATGACTGAATATTCATACTTCATGACACTGTCCTGCCTCCTCTCTGATCTGTCTGTTGTGTGACTCATTCACAGCAGACAGAGAAGGGAGGGGGAGTTTAGCTGCAGCTCTTCATGTAATTGTGTGTATGAGACATGTGTAATGTATTCAGTCTGAGCTATTTCTATGTGATTATAAGAACATGTCATCATTAGCTCAGCAGATACACACATTACATCTCTGCAGGAAAACCAAAATTTATATATACACATAGAAATCTTATAGACTGCAGCAGAAAACACCTCCCCCCTCCCAGCCCAGAGCACAAAGGGGTCATTCCATGTCAAGTGATCCAAAAATGAATATTTTTTTTCCCTGACGTCCTCAGATTTTTAAAAAAATTTTTCTATCTGAAGAACAACTTTATCTAATTACAAAAAAAAAGTTTTGAATTTTTTTCTTTATCTGTTAATTTTTTACAGATTTTTAAAGTTTTAAAAAAGTGCGAAATTTGGCCTGGTATGGCTTTACATTTTCTATCATATCTCGGGCTAGAAATAAGATAGAGAAACAAAATAAACACCAATCTACTCAGAACTGTCCAGGCTTTCATCAGATATGTCACAAGAGGATATTTGTTAATATTTTACCCATGTGATCGCAAGCGCAAAACTTTAAAACGCATTTCCGAAAAATCGGCGCGCTTTAAATATTTCAAAAACTGCCCATGTGTCTGCTGTGCTCTTAGCCACATCTGTACCAAATTTCAAGTTGGGATCGCAATGGGATCATATTTTAACATATTTTACTAGTAAGAGCGTCAATGGGTCATTCCATATCAAGTGATCTAAATATGAATATTTTTTTTTACCTGACGTCTTTAGATTTTTTTTTTTTTTTCCTTTATGAAGTACTACTTTAGTTAATTACAAATTAAAAGTTTGGAATTTTTTTCTTCATCAGTTAATTTTTTACAGATTTTTAAAGTTTAAAAAAAGGGTGAATTTTGGCCTGGTACGACTTTAAATTTTTTTTATCTCAGGCTAGAAATAAGATAATGAAGTGGGAGAGGCATCATTTTACTCAGAACGGTAACAGCTTTCATTTGAGATGTTACAAGACTATGTTTCTTTATATCAAATTCAAACTATTGACGGGCAATTGTGAAAAAATGACTGATTGTGTTCTTGGTGACTTTTGAATTGACACTATAATAGTTAAATATTTTGCACTTAGGTCCAATGAATGCGTCCATGGGGTCAAGCTGGGACAGAGTCATCACAAATTAGCCTTATTTGCAGATGACCTGCTACTTTACATCTCCCAGCCCCTGGTCTCCATCCCTTCGGTCTTAATGGAGTTTGAACGGTTCGGACAATTGAGCAACTTTAAAGTGAATTGCTCCAAAACCAAGGCACTCAATATTTCTTTGCCTGGAGAATTGGTTTCTCATCTATCTAAACAGTTCCCATTTAAATGGAAAGTAGAAGCCATTAAGTACTTGGGAGTCCTTATACCAAAAGATCTTAAACAAATATTCAATTTAAATTATCAACCCCTTTTGACTAACGCGGAATCGGCATTTACCTCCTATAGACAATTAAAGCTATCCTGGATCGGGAGAATAAACGTAGTCAAGATGGATGTCTTGCCCCGACTCTTATATACTTTTCAGACAGTTCCTGTTCTATTGGATAGAGGTTTCCTCTCCAAAATGCAATCTATGATCCTTAGATTTGTCTGGGGGGGCAAGAGGTCCAGATTGCGAATGAATATCCTATCCTTGCCCGAGACCAGAGGAGGGGTTGGACTACCCAACATACGAGCGTACTTTGAGGCTTCCTCTCTTGTTAGAGCTCTAGATTGGCATTATCATGCGTCCTCCAAGAAATGGGTAGGGGTGGAGCAAGAGGGTTTGGGGATTCCGCTGAAACACCTGCTTTGGATTTCCCCTAAAGACTCCACAGACCTAGTACCTTTGACAGACATGACAGAAACACCTTGAAGGTATGGCACCTAGTGACGAAAACCCTCCGCTTAAACGACAGACTTAGCCCTTTGACTCCCCTTTTTTCCAACCCATCTTTCCCACCCAGATTTGACAGGCAGAGATTTTTATGTTGGCGGATTGTGGATGACACCCGAGTAGGACAGACTCTGTCCAGTGGTGGTTTGCCCCCGATGGCAGAGCTACAACTCAAAGAACCTACGAGACCTCTTAAGTGATTCGAATTTCTCCAATACAGAGCATAATTATATTCAGCTGACCACTCTTGCAGGGTAAGATTGACGCCCAACGTATTGGAGAGGTTATTCCAACTGGAGGCTCCACCGAGGCGCAAAATATCATTTCTATACCAGGCCTTAGGGTCCATGAGAGAGCAGGGCACCCTTTACTTCCAACGTGCTTGGGAGAGGGAATTGGGGTGTAGCATTTCAGAAGCTAATTGGCAGAAATGCTTTATATTTACTCACTCACTAGCTAGCGCTTGTTCTGCACAAGAAAGAAGCTATAAGCTGCTCACTAGCTGGTACTTGTGCCCGACGACACTCCGGAACATGTTCCCTGGAACCCCTGATACCTGCTGGCGCTGTGGGGAAGAGAAGGGTATAATGATACACATTTGGTGGAGTTGTGGGGAAATCCGGCGGTTCTGGTCTGAGGTTTTCAATGCATACGCCCGGATAACAGGTAAAGAAGCCGAATGCTGCCCAGAATCGGCAATGTTATCCATTTTTCCAGGTCCTATTGGGCTACAGAAGAGGGATATTCTCCGCTTTTGCATCTCAGCTGCTCGTGCTGTGATCCCGAGGTTCTGGAAATCAAGCCGGGCTCCATCTCTACTTGATTGGTTCAAAGAATTGATGGACACATATCGAATGGAGGAGCTCTCGCAGCTGATGCGTCGGGATCTCGGAACAAATTCTTAGGGATTTGGGTTGAATGGATTCTTTTTCCCGACTCTGCAGAATTTAGGAGTATCTTTTCCAGCACAGATAATATGGCTCGACCTCTGGCTGATGGGGAGCCAGTGGGATGAGTACCCTTTCTCCTTCCCATACCTCACCCATCCCCCCCCCTCCTTTTTTTCTTTTTTTCTTACGTGGCTTTTCTTTCCCAGTATAACTTTTTCTAATGGTTTTTGTTTCTCTTCTCTCTCTCTCTTCTTTTCTATCTCTCTTTTCTTCCCATCTGATACATTCAGTCTAGGTATTTCCTTTCTACGCCTATACCTTCAGAATTCTAGTGAACATTAGACAGGTATCGGAAACTCTGAGCTGTGAGTAGATCATTAATATTTCGGCCTTCCTTTCCGGTACACCAGTCGATAGACTATTCCAACTAGGCCTCAACGGGTAATGACCCACTTACGTGGTCAACCTGTTAGAAGGGGCCAAGTAATAAAAATCATTCTGCTGGGGCTGCTTGTCCCCTTGACATCAGAACATCTCAAAACCCTGAGAAAGGTTGTATACTTGAGTGTTTGGAATTATATTTAGTTTGTAGTATATATTGCACCAGAGATAAGCGCAAAAGTAAATTTGCAGCTTATCTTAAAGTTACTAATAACTTTGTGAATTCTCTTTTTGTATATTTTATATGTCTCAAGATTTTGTTAAAAGATTGAATGTATGTCTTTCATATGTTTTTTCAAAATTTAATAAAAATGAGATTAACCATAGTTAAATATTTTAAAATATGATCCCATCACGATCCCAACTTGAAATTTGGTACAGATGTGGCTAAGAGCATAAAAGACACATGGGCAGTTTTGGAAAATTTTTATTAAAATGTTTTTTTCGGAAATGCGTTTCAAAATGTTGCGTTTGCATTCGCATAGGTAAAAAATTAAAATTAACAAATATACTCTTGTGACATATCTGGTGAAAGCCTGGACAGTTCTGAGTAGAATGGTGTTTATTTTGTTTCTCTATCTTATTTCTAGCCCGAGATAAAAAAATTTAAAGTCGTACCAGGCCAAAATTCACCCTTTTTTTAAACTTTAAAAATCTGTAAAAAATTAACTGATGAAGAAAAAAATTCCAAACTTTTAATTTGTAATTAACTAAAGTAGTACTTCATAAAGGAAAAAAAAAAAAAAAATCTAAAGACGTCAGGTAAAAAAAAATATTCATATTTAGATCACTTGATATGGAATGACCCATTGACGCTATTAATAGTAAAATATGTTAAAATATGATCCCATTGCGATCCCAACTTGAAATTTGGTACAGATGTGGCTAAGAGCAAAGCAGACACATGGGCAGTTTTTGAAATATTTAAAGCGCGCCGATTTTTCGGAAATACGTTTTAAAGTTTTGCGCTTGCGATCACATGGGTAAAATATTAACAAAGATCCTCTTGTGACATATCTGGTGAAAGCCTGTATAGTTCTGAGTAGAATGGTGTTTATTTTGTCTCTCTATCTTATTCCTAGCCTTAGTTATGAGGAGAAACGTAAAGGCAGGCAACAGCGAAATTCACACTTTTTCCGAACTTTGAAAATCATTTAAAAAAAAAATAAATTTTTTAAAAAATTTTTCTCTTCACATTTTGCATTGTCTGACATGCTATTATCAAATAACAAAATCTCAAAAGAATTAAAAATATAGAGGTAATAATCATTGGTTCACTTGACATGGAATGACCCAAAGGGGAGGGAGTGAACCCAAGCCTGGATGGGTGTGGATATTTAAATAACACGTATACAGCAACTGGACTATTCAGCTGGAAATATTATGGAGAGGACTAATGCACCAGTTCCTTGCAGGGTATGAAGATGCTGATAACATGGAAACTAGAAAGTGCACAATAATGGTTTTACATGTTTTTAAAAGGTCTGCCCAGGTCTCATTCAAGGGTATTATTAGTATCATACTGAAAAATGACCATCAATGTCCCTTTAACTATTTATAATCACAGTCTGAATTATCACACAGGTAACACAATTATCCCTAAATGTGAATTGCAAAGAATACTTTTAAGCTTTGGAGAGAAAAAAAAAAAAAAAAAAAAAAGGCATTCTTTTACCAGTGGCCGGAAGTTGTGGGGCTTGAGCAGCTCAGGTGGTGGCCGTGGTTTGCCATCGTGGGAGTGACTCGGCACTTCACCGAGGGAACAAATGTTAACTACACGCGGCAATGGAGGTTATTATAATAGAAGCGGGGGTCTAATCTATAATGGACCCTGCATGATCCATTATAGTACGGGGGTCTGGGGGTAAAACCTACAATGGACCTTGCAGCATGATCCATTATAGCGCATGTACAGCTGCCTCGCCATGCCTACCAACTAAACTAGTCAAGCTCACTAATACATTTTAAGTATGCAATTACCCTCAGATTCCTGCTTCTATTATAATCACCTCCACAACCACGTGAACTTAAAAATGAACGCTTATTCGGTTCTCCAAAGAAACCACCAAGCCACGCCCACCGCCTGAGTCGCTCATGCCCCGCAACTTCCGGACGTTTGTTGTAAATGCAAAAAAAACAAAAAAACAAACAAAAACAAAAAAAAAACCTTCTTAGACTAAAGGTGTTAGAAGAACTGACTCCATTTACCAGGACCAATGCATTTAGTCCCAACTTATCTCTGCTGTAACTATTAGGGCTAGACAAATTATGACAAAATCTCTCTAAAATGTAATTCGCTTTGTGATACATGCAGCTTGCTCACATATTAGCAATAGGCATTTCAAAGTCAGTGTACAAGCTAACCTGATTGCGCTTCATTGTAAGGCGTCCAAAATGGACCGGATCCCGATACAGCCCGTTCATTGTTTCCTCCACTGGCATGTCGGCTGTGCTTCCTCCAAGTATGAGGAGAAGATGGTGGAGACTGCTGGGGTGATACTACGGGTGAAGTGGACTCCTTAAGCAAGGAAAGGAAGAAGTACTGAAGTAAGCTTTGTGGTAGTAAATGCTGAGACACATCTCAGTAAAGTAATATATAGTTAACAAGGTAAACATAGAATAGGGTTTGTTTGGATCAAAATCACTGACAGTGGTCAAAGAAGAAGTAGATAACAAAAGTCTTCTACTTAGGATAGAGTCAGACGGCAGTATAATCTGATGTCAACCACCCCGCAATGCTTGGACTGGCAGGCAGCTCTCCTGACCAGAGCATGACAGCTGCATAGAAATACATACTCAGAGTTTTACGGCCGTCTGATTGTGCCCTTAATCCAACCTCTCAAAGCACTTCCCAAGCCAATATCTTACTGGCTCTATTCCTCGTTCCGTCCCACCTTCTACACTGACCAACTTTCAAGTCAAGCCAGTTACGCTGCCTTCACATTTGTGGACGCCCCCAGCAGCGTTCTGCGGAGGGGATCCGCAATGTGACCGCAGCACCACAAGCCCCTATCTTTATAATGGCAGCGCACGGTGCTGCGCATGACCGTGCGCACCCACTCACTCCTATATGTGATCTGTGCGCAGGCGGATGTTATTAGTTAGAAGGGTTCAAAGTTCATCAGCAATTTCTCATTTTTCCAGCAAAAATTACAAAACCATTTTTTTTTTCAGTGACCACATCACATTTGAAGTCTCTTTGAGGGGTGTACATGACAGAAAACACCCAAAAGTGACACCATTCCAAAAACTGCACCCCTCAAGCTACTCAAAACTACATTCAAGAAGATTATTAACCCCTTAGGTGCTTCACAGGAACTAAAGCATTAGTGGAAACAAAAAATGGACATTTTAATTTTTCCAACAAAAATGTTCTTTTAGCCTCAATTCTTTCATTTTCACATGGGCAACGGATAAAATGGATCCTAAAATTTGTTGGGCAATTTCTCCTGAGTACATTGATACCTCATATGTGGTCATAAAACACTGTTTGGGCGCACGGCAGGGGTCCATCTATGCACCCACTCACTCATCTATGCACCAACTCACCCATCCATCCTGGGAGGAGGAGCCTGGGAGAGGAGAAGGGGCCCACACCGGAGCTGGCTGGCAGGTGCACCGGCAGGCGCAGCCCGCCGGGAGGTGAAAGGGGGGCACAGGGGGTGTCCGCTTCCTCAGCCCCCTCCATGATCGCACCAGGAGGGGGCTGAGGAAGCTGAAAGGCGGGTAACTGTCATTTACCGCCGGCGGATGACTTGCCGCTGGGTGGGGGGGGGGGATAGAAAGGGATCAGGGGGGCCCTGGAGCAGGAGGGGGCTAGGAGGGGGAGGGCACCTGCCATCCCGCCACTCCAGATCAGATTGGAGAGCTCCAATCAGATCTAGAGGGGTTTACTCGCTCCGATTGGCAGTCTCAATTTCAACTGCCAATCAGAGCGAGTTTAGCCAGGGGGAGGGGGGGGGGGAGGGCTAAGCCACCCCCGGGCAAAAGTATAGGTGTTTGCGTCGCTTCTAGGTGGGGTCTGAAACAGCATGTGGACAAATCTTCTTTAACTCCTTATTATCTTTAACATTGATGGCCTATCTTTAAGGAACCGTTATATGCTTCAATATCGTTAAGATCTCACCAACGATGTCACGGGAGCGCGGTCGTTAGGACATCTTTTTGACATCGTTGGTGAGATGTCACATGTCTAGACGTAGCAACGATGTGGCGAGCAGCTATCGTTTGCACAACCCAGCGAATGATACTTGCTCACTGTTGTGAATAGGGGAAGTCGTTAACGACATCGTTAGCACAGTGTCACACACAATGATGTAGCAGGTTGTCTGAACGATGATCGCCTGATTTGAGAACATGTTTTCAAATCTGCGATCAACGATCCAACGATTTATCGTAGTCATATCTCGGTGTCACAAGCAACAACGTACAAACGATGTTGTTTGAACGACTCCAAACCCGTGATGTTTGAGCGATATCACCCAGGATCTCGTACTGTGTAACGGGGCCATTAGGATCATCCATCCTTGCATGATCGGTAAGGGAGGAGCTGGGGGGGGGGGGGGGGAGAAGAGGGGGGAAACACACCGGCACCCCGGCCAATCAGCTGTTCCCTTTGTTGGCCAGTTACGGAGCTAGACAGACCAGCTCTGTCACCTCTACAGTGGCCCCTGTCGGGTACTGCATATCTTCCTCCTATTCAAATCAATAATTGATTACCTCTTATGACATTTTGTTGCAATGTTGCGATGAACAAAAACATAATTCTGGCGTTTGTTTTTTTCTTGTTACGTTGTTGATCAGATGAATTTATTTTAAATAAAGTGCCTGTGGCGCCCCATCTTGATGAAGATGATGGGGAGTGTCCCCATCAGCGTGGAGGGGGCGATCCCTGCCCCCTCCAGCCTTTAGAAAGGGCTCTGACCGCACCTTCTATAGATGGAGACAGGATCACTGTGATTGACTGTTTCAACAGCCAATCACAGTGACTCTGGGGGCGGGGTGGGGAATCGACCCCCCCTGACCTCGAGCCTCGGTCCTCTGTGATAGGAATCACAGAGCACTGGGGGCCCGATGGTGGTTACTGCAGCAACGGTGCTGCAGTAACCGCCATGACGTTGTGCAATGTCATGGGTCGTTAAGGCACTGACTTTCATGACGTTGAACAACGTCACAGGTCAGCAAGGGGTTAACATTCTAAAATTATATTTAAATTTTTTTGAAGGTGCCATCTGGTTACATATAACTAGACATTTATTGTGTAAAGTATGAGTTGCTGTGCACTCAGTTTCATCATTTGTGGCTTCAGCCAAACATTATTTTATTACTAAAGAGAAATGTAAATGTTACCTGTTGATCAGTTGGACCACGTGACGGAATGGCATCATGACTAACTGAGCTTTTCTTGACGTTTGGTCTGGCAGGAGGAGGTGGAATAACTCCAGAATAAGAGTTATCACCTTCCGCACAGTGGGCGGCTGGGTGTCGGGAATCTTGCTCATTTTTGACACCAGGAATCTCGGCAGAGGCAGATCCTTAACTGAAAAAGAAATAGAAAACAGAATTTTTTTCTGCTTCAATGTGGCATCTATGTTTGATGCAGCTTATCACAGTTGGTTGTCACATTAGATTCTCAAAAACATAAATTAGCCTGTCATTTTCATAGCCTGCTGTGGTAATGTGGAAGTTTTTTTTCAGCTGCTTTAGGCGGCAAGAGAAGTGTTGCTTGAGAATGGTTTTGGTTTTATAAAAAGCTGTGGAAATCAGGTGGAAATCCCCCTAACATTCAAAATCATTGATTTTATTTTTGACAGTCTACTACTATTATAATTGGTTGCAATGTGTGGCATGTCTAAAGGTACGATGTTGTTAACGATATCGCTCAAACGTCACGGGGTTTGGAGTCGTTCAAACGACATCGTTAGTACGTTGTTGCGTGTGACACTGAGATACGACTATGGGCTATGTCACACACACACATCTGTGCAGATATTGTTTGCAGATCTCTGGTTGCAGTGAAATCATGGATACATTGTTACATTTTGTGGCCGTGTATAAATGGAATAATGTGTCCATGATTTCACTGCTGGGGTTTAGAAACAAGGATGGAGCCGGGGGGGGGAGAGAAACGAGGATGGAGCCTGGGGGGGGGGGGAGAAGAACGAGGATGGAGCGGGGTGGGGGGGAGAAACGAGGATGGAGCCGGGGGGGGGGGAAGAAGAGAGACGAGCGAGGATGGAGCCGGCGGGGGGAAGAAACGAGGATGGAGCCGGGGGGGGGGTGGGGGGGGGGGGGGAGAAACGAGGATGGAGCGGGGGGGGGGTGAGGCGGGGGGGCGGGGGGGAGAAACAAAGGGATGGAGCGGGGTGGGGGGGGGTGGGGGAAGAAACGAGGATGGAGCGGGGGGGGGGGGGGGAGAAACAAGGATGGAGCCGGGGGGGGAGGGGGGGGGGGGGGGGGGGAGAAACAAGGATGGAGCCGGGGGGGGGGGCGGGGGAGAAACGAGGATGGAGCCGGGGGGGGGGGGGGTGGGTGGAGAGAAAACGAGGATGGAGCCGGGGGGGGGAGAAACGAGGATGGAGGCGGGGTGGGGGGGGGTGGGGGGAAGAAACGAGGATGGAGCCGGGAAGGGGGGGGGGGGGGGGGGTTTGGGGGAAACGAGGATGGAGCCGGGGGGGAAGGGACAGAAGATGGAGCCGGGGGATATGGGGTGTGGCGGGGGGTCAGAATGGAACGTCACAGAGTGACAAAGCCACGGTCTTTTGCGGGGTCCGACACGGAAGTGCCTACGGCAATTATATAGTAGATGTGCTTATGTTAAATCCTTTTTTTGCTTTTTTTAAAATGTAGGAGCCAACATGTGCACCATATCTAAATAAGTATACAATAATTCAAAAGACAGGCACCACTCCAAATTACCAAGTATTCTTCTCTATTGGCCCGGTGACCGCGATGTTTCGGTTCAGGCAGAACCGTTCTCAAGCAGCTGCTTGAGAAAGATTCTGCCTGAACCAAAACATCGCGGTCACCGGGCCAAGAAAGAAGAATATCTGCCTGAACTGAAACGTCGCAGTCACTGGGCTAAAAAAGAAGAATACTTGGTAAATTGGAGTGCTGCCTGTCTTTTGAATTACTGTATAGAGAGCAACAGAGGGAGAGGTCGCCAACAGGACTTGCACCAAATGTTAAAATTTTGTTTCGGTGCTGCTCCAATTTTGATTCTATAAATAAATATACACATATGGCAACCTTCAGAACTTCATTGGTCATGTATTTCTGCCACATTAGTACCTAAAGTATGTCAACATATATGATTTTAATTCAGAGATGCAAAGTACATACATAACCAACCAAATACAGTTACATGTACACGTACATATACACATACATCTATGCACAGACACAATTACTACATGCATCCTAATAGGCAGACACGTATATACATAGTGTTGTGTGTAGCTTGCCATCTTGAAAACATGTACACATAGCCATACATCGTACTGGCAACAGTGCACACACGAGCGTTCATGTGTGACAATTTGGGGATGAATCAGTGGCTTGCATAGGCGTCACCAAATGAAAACAGCCTTGAATGGTGAGATGGTTGAAAGGGCAAGAGCACTAAGTGGCCATTTTGCCAGACAAGGCAGACCAATGGTAACGCAGTTGTGGCCACCAATCGGAGTTGAAGGGGCGTGGGAAAACACAATCTGACATGCTAAGCTCCTAGCCTGTGTCACAAACTACGCCCATATGGAGGTTGGAGTCGTTCACGTAGTTGCTGTGTGACAGCGTGATAACGACCGCCAAGATCGTTGGCTGGGTCCTTTCAGCTATCTCTGGATCGCTGTATAGTTGGTGCACCGTTCACGATATCTAGACGTGCGACATCTCACCAACAATCTCAAAAAGATGTCCTAACGACCGCGCTCCCGTGAGATCATTGGTGAGATCGTTATTGTAGCGTGTAACGGTACCCAGTGGCGTAACTTCAGACCTCGGGGCCCCGATGCGAAAGCTCCAACGGGGCCCCCAATTATTGCAAATCTTTAGTAGTATTAGTCTTTTTCTATGGGCCAAAGGGACTTTTGGGGCCCCCTAGGCTGCAGGGCCCGGGTGCGATCGCAACCCTGCACCTATTGTAGTTACGCCCCTGACGGTACCTTAAGGCTGGCCACACACATTAAATTGGCGTCAGATGAATGATCGTATATCAACAGCCACCTCATTCAAAACTCCCAAACACAGAATCGTTCATGTGGATGCTAACTGTGGTGTAGGTACAGTGTACAGAACATTTTGGGTCTCTTAAGGCTCAGTTCACCTTTATCTTGTGCTCTACACTGAGATCTTAAATCGGGGTTTCCATCCAAATTACGCAATTCACACAGAATAATGACAGATCCATTGATATGGCAGCAGTTACTCTGGACTCATTCTGGCCTCTGTTTAGCAGTGTCCATCTTTTGAGAAGTGCACAAAACAGTGGCCAACTGTGCTTTAATGCACGCCTAAAAGACAATCACCACCAGATAATAGGGCTAAAGTATCCCTTTCATTACAATGAATCTTTCATTGAGGGTTTTGATTTACATGTTCACAACAATGTATGCGTTTAGGCAGAATACAGTATAAATGTATACCAAGCCTCATCTGTGGGGGAAATTAAAGGGAACCTGTCACCCTTCCCCCCCACCCCCAGGGCATTACTATGCCCACCAGTATTTACATGATGTAAATGGGGTTCTAGTAATCCCTGTATGTGCCCAGACTGGCCATTCGTACCGGAAATATGAACTTTTATTCTTTCCAGAGCTGGTCTCCTACTGAGACTAGTAGGATGTTGTTTAGACCGGGTGGATGGTTTTCTCACCGCCCCTCCAGGCTGCTAAACCCACCCTTCAGTTTTCAAATTTCCTGCCCCTCCTCTGGCCGTCACGTGAGTGACAGCCTCACTCGCACTGGCGCATTGAGGCTGTCACTCACAGTACATTGAACAGTGGAGATGTCTTACGACACTTCACAAATCTCACGAGACGCGGGCACAGACAGGCTTGCGCAATCCGTGCATACTGCCGGTGTCTCGCGAGATCTGTGGAGTCCTGCGAGACATCACCACTGTTCAATGCATCGCAGGCACCCACTCCACTGCACTGATGCAAGTGAGGCTGTCACTCACCTTGACGGCCAGAAGAGGGGCGGGAAATTTGAAAACTAAAGGGTGGGTTTAGCAGCCTGGAGAGATGGCGAGAAAACCATCCACCTGGTCTAAACAACATCCTACCGGTCTCAGTAGATTATTTTTTCACGCTATTCACAGAGTGGCATAACTAATGAGGAAGCCTTATTCTTCTCACGACGATTACAGGAATACATTTATATAGAATTTGCTGGTTTTACACACACACACACACCCAAAACAGGAGTTGTCAAAAAAAACACACCCAAAAAAAAAAAAAAAGATCTGTTTTTGGATGCGTTTTTTGATCCGTTTTTGACTGTTGCGTGTTTTTCACCATTTGGATGGTCTCCTATGGGAAAAACGCAGGACAAAAACACTACAGAAACTGAAATGCACTTTTTAAGAATGGAGCTCTCCTAACGTGAAAAAATGGATCACTTTAAAAGACAGTCTGAATGGCAAAAATTAAAACCCATAGACTTAGCTGGGATGTCATTTGAGTGATCAGTTTTCTGCAATGCACTGCAAAATAAACGGATCAAAAAACGCACGGTCTGAATGTAGACTAACTGTCCAATACATTTGGTCCCTTGGATAAGAGTAAGCTACATATTAAAGAACTGTAATTCCTAAACCCTTACTCCAATTAGGATGTGAATACCCTCAAATTAAAGCCTAGAGTCAGCACTTTAACTTTAGTGACCGAGCCAATTCTGACCTTAATGACCAGGACACATTATCGAAATCTGACCAATGTCACTTAAAATGTAAAAAACTCTGGAATGATTGAAAGACTCCCAGTGATTTTTTTTTCTATGACACATTGTACTTTAAGTTAGTGGTAAATATAGGCAGACATGTTTTGCTTATAAGTTGTGAAAATACCAGAATTTTGGCGACAATGTTGAAAACGACACAATTTTCAAACTTAATTTTTATATCCTTAATGGTAAACTGACTCTTTATGACCAAGGGGGTTGTATATGGTACGTCCTTGGTTCTGTTGCCCTTTGATACAAGCTCAGCGTGAGCTCGCATCATTCCTGACGTTGGCTGATCTAGTAGCGGAAGCGCAGCTATAGATTGGACTGCAGATCCACCTGTTAACCCTTTAGATTTAGATGGTAAACTGACAGTGCTATAACATGCGGCAACGGGGATTGCAATATTCTCCGCGACCCATGAAGCGATCACAGGGTGCCGATGTGTTGCCTTGACAGTAAGGGGTCAGATGATGACCCCTGTCACTGTCATGACTGACTTCCTGTGACTGCTGGCTGAATACAACTGACATTGCTATAGCACACGGCAAGATCCACCCGTTAACCCTTTAGATTTAGATGGTAAACTGACAGCGCTATAACATGTGGCAACGGGGATTGCAATATTCTTTGCGACCCATGAAGCGATGACAGGGTGCCGATGTGTTGCCTTGACAGCAAGTTGTCAGATGATGACCCCTGTCACTGTCATGACTCACTTCCTGTGACCGCTGGCTGAGCACTGGCGTTTACAGGAGATCATTTCTACAGTGCAGAGATGTGCATCAGCACAGCTCTGTACAGTAGAAGCGATCGCACACTGCAGTGTTAAGGTGCCCTAAGGGGGCGAGTAAAAAAGAAAAAGTGGGAAAAAAAAATATAAGTTCAAAACATCCCCCTTTTTGCCCCATTGAAAATAAAATATATGCCGATCTGTCAAAATATAAAATCAATTAATCTGATCAGTAAGCTGCGTATCGGGGGGAAAAAAAAAAAGACCAAACACCAAAATTATGTTTTTCTGGTCGCCGCAACATTGAAATGAAATGCAATAACGGGCGATCAAAAAGCAAATCTACCCAAAAATGGTATTAGAAACGTCAGCTCAAACAACAAAAAATAGGTCATCACACCGCCGCCCCAGATCCTGAAAAATGAGAACGATACGGGTCGCGGATAATGCAATCTTTTTTTTTTAACTTCTGTTTTTTTCACCACTTAGGTAACAGTAAAAGTATACATATTTGGTATTTATCGGATTTACCATGTAGTGAACATAGTGAATAAAAAAAACAAAATACAAATGTGTAAATTGCATGTTTTTTTACAATTTTACCACACTTGAAATTTTTTTTACATTTTCCTGTACACTATATGGTAAATTATTTCATCTGAAAGTACAACTCATCCTGCAAAAAACAAACTATTATATGTCTATATTGATGGAAAAACAAACAAGTTATGGCTCTTGAAAAAAAGGGAAGAAAAAACAAAAACAGAAAATGAAAAATAAATATACTCTCCTCTAAAATTTGGTTGTAGCCCCAATTTGTTCACTTTTACAAGTGATATGATGAAGAAAAATGGACCCCACAATTTTTTACCCAGTTTCTTCTGAGTGGGTTAATACCACACGTGGTCAGGAACCTTTGGGCAAACAGGAGGGCTCAGAAGTGAAGGAGCGCTATGTGCATTGTAGAACACATTTGTCTGGAATTTATTGTGGACACCAAGTTGTAGAGTCCCCAAGATGCTGAAACCCCCCACAAGTGACCCCATTTTGGAAACTAGACTCATAAAGGAATACATCTATGGTTGCGTTCAGCATTTTTAACCCATAAGGGTTCACTGAATTTTTTTTAAAATGTGGATGTGAAAATGAAAACTTTCCTGTTAAAAATTTTGTTGTAGCTCCAAATGTTTAACTTACACAACGAAAAAAGGGGAGAAAACAAACCTCATAATTTGTTATGCAATTTCTTCCAAACGAACTGATACCTTGTATGTGCTCAAAATCTGCTGTTTTGGCACATGTCAGGAATCGGAAGGGAAGGAGCGCTATTTGATCTTCGGAGTGTATATTTGGAAACTGTATTTTTTGGACTATAAAACACACCCAGAAGCAGGTTTTAGAGGTGGAAAATAAGGAAAAAAATATTTGAAGCAAAAAATGAGGTAAAATATTTATAACATAAATAACATACTATTATATGTGGTGTTAGTATATATAAAATGATGCTATTATGTTGGAAGCTAAGGGCAGAAGATGGTGCTGTGGGACCAGTGTGGTGTCAGTAAAGTACCATATGAAGACGCTGGAAAGAGAGTATAAGAATGGAGGCATTGGGCTTACACTTAAAACACCACTGAAAAATAACACTGGAGTGCTGCTTTAAGATCCCATGGGAGAACTATAACTCCCAGCATGTCCTGCAGATCTATGGCATGCTGGGAGTTATAGGTCACAACAGGAGTGGCAGACTGCTTTTTTATGTGTTATTACTAACTTTTAATTACCGTATATACTCGTGTATAAGCAGACCCGTGTATAAGCCGACCCCCCTACTTTTGCCCCCAAAACCTGGGAAAACCTACTGACTCGTGTATAAGCCGAGTGTGGACCCCAGCACAGGAATACAAGCCTCCCCAGTGGTATATACAGCCCTCAGCAGTATTACAGCAGCCGCCCCAGTGGTGAGGTATACAGCCGCCCCAGTGGTGAGGTATACAACAGCCCCAGTGGCCCCCAAATGCTGGCACTCCCCCCCCCCCCCCTCTGTTGTAAGGCCCCTCCTGGTGCTTAACTTACCATCCCCGGTCTTCTGCACAGTGCCAGTCTTTTGTGCTCAGTCCTCCATGCTCCCGTCCTCGCTGCATCTGGGGTCCCCGGCCGTCGCGTAGTGATGACGTCATGCCACCGGCCAGTCACATGACCCCGGATGCAGCGAGGACGGGAGCATGGAGGACGGAGCACAAAAGACTGGCGCTGTGCAGAAGACCAGGGATGGTAAGTTAAGCACCAGGGGGGTGGTCTTACAACAGAGGGGGGGCGGAGTGCCAGCATTTGGGGGCCATTTATTTAGATATGCACTGCTTCCCCCTGCCGCTGATTGACAGGGGGAAGCAGTGCATATATAATGAGCGGCCCCACGTGATGGGGCGCTCATACATCAGCCGCCTCCTCCAGCCTCCCCAGCCCCGGACTACAACGTATTAACCCATGTATAAGCCGAGGGGGGGACTTTTCAGCCCAATTTTTGGGCTGAAAAACTCGGCTTATACACGAGTATATACGGTAATTTTTACTTGTACAGGCTGTGCTCACATCAGGGCAGGTCCTGCAGCCACGCTAGAAACCTGGAGTTCTCCCTCTACAGCTTACAGGGCCTGTGGTGAGGTAATAAAGGGCTGGGGCACAGAGCCCTCCTATTACCTCACCACAGGTCTGTAAAAGGAAGCTTCCTTGTTTCTAGTGCAGTGTCTGCAGAGCCTGTGGTGAGGTAATAAAGGGCTGGGGCACAGAGCCCTCCTATTACCTCACCACAGGTCCTGTAAAAGGAAGCTTCCTTGTTTCTAGTGCAGTGTCTGCAGGGCCTTGGTGAGGTAATAAAGGGCTGGGGCACAGAGCCCTCCTATTACCTCACCACAGGTCCTGTAAAAGGAAGCTTCCTTGTTTCTAGTGCGTGTCTGCAGGCCTATGGTGAGGTAATAAAGGGCTGGGGCACAGAGCCCTCCTATTACCTCACCACAGGTCCTGTAAGAGGAAGCTTCCTTGTTTCTAGTGCGTTGTCTTTAGGACCTGTAGTGACATAATGAAGTGGGAGGGCTCTGTGCAGTCATGTGATGCTCCAGCCCGCCCTCTTAATTACCTCACCACAGGTCCTATAATGACGGGAGAACTCAGCATCAGCACAGCCTGCAATGTGCTGTCAGGTATTCGACTGCGGCTATCCCTCCTGGGGCCCCCTGCTCCTGCCACCTCCTTCCTACTGGACACACAATCTCCCCAGCCACTGCAGGAATCTGGTGCTGCAGAAACCATGTATGTCTGATGTTTAAGTGAAGGAATATTCATTTGCTGCTCCCCTGTCCCTGCCACGCAGCTTTCCCAGTACAGGATTCCTGCAGCAGCAATGTATTTCTGCCTCCTGTGAGTGAGATCCCAGTCCATCACGGCCCCCTACACACGTTACATGCAGACCAAAAGACGCACTCCACACTTTACTGTATTTTCCGGACCATAACATGCACTTTTTCCTCCAAATTTGGGAGGAAAAAGTGCATGTTATGGTCCGGAAAATACAGTAGATTGTGAATGCCATGTTGTATTTGTGGAGCCACTGACATGCCGAAAAGCAGAGATCTAGTGGTGGACTGAGCATTTTTATGCTACAGGTGATAAAACTTTATAACATTTTAGAAGTGAAAGAAACAAAAACAATTACATTTTTCCCCTCAAAGTCTACTTTAGCACCAAATATAGCATTTATACTAGGAATAAAAGGAAAAAAACAGACCCCATAATCTGTTATGCATTTTCCCACGTACACACATGCTAACCTCTGACAGCATAGTGAGCCATTTATTAATCCTCTGTTCATATTTATTTTGAACTTTTGTGGTATCGTCATCAAATTACATTGAATTATAAATATTTATTGTACCTTTAATAAATTAATATTATGTATAATGCTTCAATATTATTGGCGTTTTCCATTTTGCAAATCAAATTATTTCACTATTTTTAGACAAACATCTTTACAAGCCTTGAAACAACTCGTGGAAAACACACAGCTGAAGTGATTTCACATCCCCCAAGTGTGAGCAGAACATGGGAGGTCAGTCTCTGCCTCCCATCTTCTGAACCAAGCTCTTTATGGACTAGAAATTCTTGCATGATCTGGGTCCTAGCCATTACCATGACTAAGGCTGCGTTGAAATGCGGCAGTTTTAAGGGGTATTCTGTCTTTTTTGTATGCGTTTACGGTTGGATCATTAAAAATTAAGATTTTATTGTCTAGATATATTCCTCACTCCCCTCGCTGGACTCTTCCTGTTTTTTTCTAGTAAAATAAGTTATGGTTCTTGGAATGGGAGGAAAAATGCAAATGTAAAATAAAAATTGGTTGCGGAAACAAAAGCTTAATACAGCCATTGACTTAATACATTTGCCCTCATTCTTTGTGTTGGCTCTAGCATAATTACCAGCACTCCCAATGTAAATTAAAAGTTACATTCTGCATTTCTGAATAAACCTGTTGTATCACATGATGGAAACCTCTACGGAATCACTTACCAGTATTTAAACTTTCCACTCGCAAAGGTAAACCAGACTGTGCAACAGCCACAAGCTTCAGCGCAATATAGAACTGGCTTCTTCCAAAGTAGCCAAGTCTAGTCGCTCCACACAGCTCCATGATCTGAAAGATATTGGGGAAAACAAGTATAAACACAATAGAAAATCAAACAAAGCTAAAGACATCAGATGGAGCACTAAAGTCCAAGGAAACCATCAGATGTACGGTAAGTAGAAAAACAGCCTCATGCTCCTCCAATATTTCCATCTATGGTGACAAGAAATGGCAGGTTGGCAAACAGATTTAACCAGGAACTTCATACTATGGAGGGATTTAGGGAGAAGCCAAATCTTAGCTCAGTTTTCACTACAGGTTTGTAAGTTTTGAGTTCTCATCATGACTCACACCAGCTCAATATAACTATTCTACTATTATGAAAGGTATCCTCTAATAAGCACGAAGCAACCTGGCAGGTTTTCTTAGCGTTGCTTGAGAGATCACACCCTAGAATAAAAAGCTGAATTTAAAGAGGTAATTTAATCCTTCCCCTGTGAGTAAGTGTAATCAGGACGGGGCAGGTATGGCTGCACAGCACCCAAGCATAAAACAGAGTAACCGCCAAGTGGAGAGTATAACAAGAATATCTCTTGGAACACTCTCATGAGATCTATGTGAAGACCTTCAGAGGAATTCATACTCCAGGAGTAAAGTACATTTCTGCAGTCAGAGAGCCCATTTCTAAAGCACTGTTGGTTTAAAAAAAAAAAAAAAAAAAAAAAATATCTGTGCCTTACCATCCCAAGTCCCGGCACTGAAAATGGATGCAGTTGCGTCCAGTTCAAGCTGGATACACACACAGATGGCAAAAAAACGCCAGTGAGATACCAGCATTACCGATTCCACAGCGCTGTGTGCGCAGGTTGAGTATGTGGTTGAAGAAATTTCTGCACCAAATTTGCACCTCTTGGCAAACAAAAACACGTTTGCTGCATTTTTACCATGCATTCTGGGGTGGAAAAGAGCTGCAAAAACGCTGAAGGAACGCTGCATATTTATTTCTACATCAAATTTGCAAGGGTAAAAAGCAACATGTGAACAAATCTTCAGGAATCTCACAGACTTTGCTGGCATAAAGATTTGCTTGCAGTTTTCTGACAAAACTGCACAAAACAAATCCATGAAAGAACATGATAAAAATACAATGTGTGCACAGAGCCTTTGGTTTTGCTAACCTCTTATTAAAGTGAACCTGTCACATGAAAAAATGCCATTAACCTGTAGATATGGGGTTAATCTGCAGGTTAAAAGCATTCTGAACCGGCCTGGCATCTGCACATTAAACCCCACTTGCCGGGAGGAAATGAACTTTAATCCTCCCAGCACCGTTCCAGTTTCAGTCATGGGGCAGTCTCAGCTCTATGAACGGAGAACGGCCGGCAGGTCACAAATCACAGGACACTGACCAGAGCACTGCTGGAAAACGATGAAGACTAGGGATGGGTGAAATGTTCTGTTTTACCCAGGTTCGTGACCAGGGTTGCTCTGTTAAAGCAAGCAAACAGTTAATGCACATAATACACTTACCAGGTAGGCGTTCTCCCTTCCTGCTGTGCCACAGCACTGCGTCACTTCCGGGCCGCCCCCATCTTCTGGGCTGGTGGAGCCAGCCACGTGACTATCCCCCCAATCCCCCTCCCCGCAGCGCCGTGGTATAGCTGGAAGGGATAATGCGGACCTGGTAAGTATAATCAGTATGGTTATTAACAGTTTGCTTGCTTTAACACAGCAACCCAGATCATGAACCCGGGTAAAACCGAACAGTTTGCCCATCATGAATTAAGAAGGCAGAAAGAGTATAAGACGAGACTTACATTTAAAGCACAGCTCCAGTGGTGCAATAAAACAAATATGCTGGAGTGGTTCTTTAACTTTAGAGGAAAAGAAAAATGTGGGAATACAGATTGACTAAATTTATACATACCGTATATACTTGTGTATAAGCCGAGTTTTTCAGCCCAAAAAAAAAGAGAATTTTGTTTACGTACCGTAAATTCTTTTTTCTTTAATCATCAATGGGAGACCCAGACAATGGGGTTTAGGGCACTGCCCTCCGGAGGTCACACTAGGTACTACAAGTTTGTAGACACCGCCCCCTCCGCTTATAAACCCCTACCGCAGGGAACATCCTCAGTTTGGTCCATAAGCTGCGAGGAGACAATAAACCACACCCGAAACGTCGGGAAGAAACCGTGCACAAACGGTTCAACAACCCGGATAACACTGTCCCAACAGGGAACAGAACAAATGCAAAACATGCAACGGAACAACTGGGTGGGTGCTGGGTCTCCCATTGATGATTATGTACCGTAAATTCTTTTTTCTTTAAACAAAATTCTCTTTTTTCTGGTCATCATAATGGGAGACCCAGACAATGGGGATGTCCTAAAGCAATACCCCAGGGCGGGAAGAGTTCCTCAAAGACGGATAACACATGGTCCCCCTCAAAGGTGGGCAACCGCCGCCTGGAGGACCCGCCTGCCCAAACTTGCATCCGCAGAGGCATGGGCATGCACCATATAGTGCTTAGAGAATGTGTGCAGGCTGGACCAGGTGGCTGCCTGACACACCTGTAGAGCAGAAGCTCGATGTCGCAAAGCCCAGGAGGCACCGACAGCTCTGGTAGAGTGAGCTTTCAATCCCACCGGGAGAGGCAAACCAGAAGACCGGTAAGCCTCCTGAATGGGAGCCTTGATCCATCTGGCCAAGGTTGACTTCGATGCCGCGGACCCCTTACAGCGACCTGTCGTCAGGACAAATAATGAATCCGAACTCCGGAAGGAGGCAGTCCTGGACACATAAATGCGTACAGCCCTCACGAGATCCAGAGTATGGAGATCGCGCTCGACCTGATGAACGGGAGCGGGGCAAAATGATGGGAGAACAATCTCCTGGTTCAGATGAAAAGTGGAGACCACCTTTGGCAAGAATTCTAGCCGCGGGCGTAACACCACCTTGTCTTGGTGAACCACCAGAAAGGGCGACTTGCACGATAGTGCAGCCAATTCTGAGACCCTTCTCAGAGATGTAATCGCCACCAGAAAGACCACCTTCTGGGACAGACGAGACAGAGAATTGTCTCTCAGCGGCTCAAACGGCGGTTTCTGCAGTGCCGCCAGGACCATGTTAAGGTCCCAAGGGTCCAGTGGTCGCCTGTAGGGCGGGACCACCCGAGAGACTCCCTGGAGAAACTGACGGACCTTGGGAAGGAGCGCCAAGCGCTTGTCAAACAGCACTGAAAGAGCTGACACTTGACCCTTCAAAGAGCCTAGGGATAACCCCAATTCCAACCCCGACTGAAGAAAAGCCAACAATGTCGGAATGGACAAGGGCCACGGGGACCGACCACCCGAGGCACACCAGGTGAAGAAAATCTTCCACGTTCTGTGGTACATCTTCCTGGAAACAGGCTTCCTAGCCCGAGTCATCGTGGCAACAACCGTAGGAGAGAAGCCCCTGGACGTCAGCAGCCAGGCCTCAAGAGCCATGCAGTCAACCTGAGGGCCCTGGAATTGAGGTGGAAGAATGGGCCTTGCGCGAGCAGATCTGCGCATTCTGGAAGAGCCCACCTGTGTCCGCCTGACAGTTGCCACAGGTCCGGATACCAGGACCTCCTGGGCCAATCTGGAGCCACTAGAATGGCTACCCTGCACTCCGACCTGAGCTTCCACAGAACCCTGGGAATCAGAGCTAGAGGCGGGAACACATACGGAAGATGGAATCTGGACCAACTCAGGATCAAGGCATCTGCCCCCAGAGACTGAGGATCCCATGATCTCGCCATGTATTGCGGCACCTGATGATTCAGCCGCGAGGCCATCAGATCCACGTCCGGAGTGCCCCATCTGCTGCAGATGTCCCGAAAGACTTCTAGATGAAGGGCCCATTCTCCGGCGTCCATCCCCTGCCGGCTCAGGTAGTCGGCCTCCCAGTTCTCGACCCCTGGGATGTGAACTGCGGAGATCAGGCAGTCGTTGTCCTCCACCCAGGATAGAATGCGGTGGACTTCGGCGAGGGCCTGAGCACTTCTGGTCCCTCCCTGATGGTTTATATAGGCGACGGCCGTCGCGTTGTCGGACTGAACCCGAATGGGCTGTCCTGACAGGAATTTCTGAAACGCCAGGAGCGCCAGATAGACCGCCCTGATCTCCAGCACGTTGATCTGCAACTCCGACTCCGACTGAGTCCAGAGGCCCTGAGCCCTGTGGTGTAGGAACACCGCACCCCAGCCCGTCAGACTGGCGTCGGTGGTCACCACTGACCATGACGGTTTGAGGAAGGACCGGCCCCGTGACAAATGACGTGGCTGGAGCCACCACTGCAGGGAATCCCTGGTCGGTTGGGAAAGTGTCACCAGCCGATTCAGAGAGATCGTCCTCTTGTCCCATCTGCGAAGAATCTCCAGCTGGAGAGGACGGAGGCGAAACTGCGCAAAAGGCACCGCCTCTATCGCAGCTACCATACGGCCCACCAGCTTCATCAATACCTGTAGGGATGATTGTGGTGACAGGAGGACTGCTTGCACTCCTGATTGGATCGCCATCTGTTTGACTCGTGGCAGAGACACCAGGGCTGAGTCCGTGTGGAAGTCCATGCCCAGATATGTCAGTGACTGGGTTGGAACCAGGGTCGACTTCTGGATATTGACAAGCCACCCGAACTGTTCCAGAGACTTCATGGTTACCTCCAGGCTTTGCCGACAAAGGTGTTCTGATGGCGCCCTGACCAGCAGGTCGTCCAGATAGGGTATTACGGCGTGCCCCTGCACGTGCAAGAGAGCCATCATGGAGGCCATCACTTTTGTGAACACCCGCGGTGCCGAGGCCAACCCGAACGGCAGCGCCACAAATTGGAAGTGTTCTTCCCCCACTGCAAATCTCAACCAGCGCTGATGAGCCGGTGCAATGGGCACGTGAAGGTAAGCGTCTCGGATATCTATGGACGCTAGGAAGTCCCCCTGTGACACAGCTGCGATCACGGATCGCAGTGATTCCATACGGAACTTCCGAACCAACACGTGATGGTTGAACAACTTTAGGTCCAGAACCGGGCGGAAGGATCCGTCCTTTTTTGGGACAATGAAGAGGTTGGAGTAAAAACCCCGAAACCTCTCCCCGGACGGTACCGGAACCACCACTCCGTCCCTGCGGAGACCCTCCAACACCCGGTGAAAAGCCTGAGCCTTTTCTGGGGATGGGACCGACCGATGGAATCGGGGTATCGGTTTTGACGTCAGCTCTATCCTGTAACCTCGCGAGACCACGTCTCGAACCCACTGATCTTGAACGTGAAGTAGCCACCTGTCCTGAAAACGAGACAGGCGACCCCCCACCTGTGGGGAGGCAGGGAGGGAGAGCGAGTCATGTAGAGGCGGGTTTGGGGGTGGCAGCCGCTGCCCCCGCCGGCTTCTTTGGACGACTCTTAGAGCGCCACTGAGAAGCGGGCTTGCCCCCTCGGTCCGTGCGAGCGGACGGTGCTGATGACTGTGAGCTGGAACGAAAGGACCACTGCTTTGGGTTCCTCTTAACGGTGTACCGTGGCTTAGGTTTATTCTGCGGGATCTTAGACTCAGCAGAATCCTTTATCAGTTTGTCCAGTTCGGTGCCAAAAAGCCTGTCACCAGAGAACGGAAGATTCTGTAAAATCTTCTTAGATGTGGCATCTGAGTCCCACAGACGCAGCCACAACAACCTGCGAATCGCTATAGCATTGGCTGAAGCCACAGCTGAGCGAGTGGCAGTTTCCAAAGTCGCCGTCCTGGCGTAGTCCGCATAGGCCTTTGCCCTTTCTGTAAGCGCCAGGACCTCTGGACTGGACCTTGCCAGGTCCGAGATACCATCCAAGCACGTAGTAATCGCTTGTAAGGTCCAGACCGTGGCAAAATTAGGGGCAAATGAAGACCCTACAGCCTCATAGGAAGACTTGGTGAGTTGTCTATCAGTCGCATCCTTCAGCGAGGAGCTATCAGAGGCAGAGAAAAGGGAGCGTGCAGCAATCCTGGTCATGGAAGCGTCCACCTTCGGGGACTGCGACCACTCCTGAAGCACCTCCTGGGGGAAGGGGAAGCGATTGTCCTTTGGTTTGCGGACATAACGCCGCCCAGGATGTAACCTGGGTGCTCTGACCACCCTTCCAAAGTTAGTGTGGTCCAAGAAGGAGCCACTTGGTCTAGCCTCCGGCCGCAGCCATTGATAGGCCTCCCTCGGGTGTACAGTCACCTCCTCAGGGGGTGTCACGAGACGTAAGGCCTCGTTGATAGAGGACACCAAATCCTCCACCCCGTCTGGTGGTTCAGACACAGACACAGACCCGAGAGTCGAACCCCCATCATCTTCCTCACCATCAGAGGAATGCTCCTCCTCAGAGAGAACCTGGAGCTCGGGTGAATCCTCACGACGAGCCCGCTTAAGGGGTCTCACAGCAGAAGAGGGAGACACCCGGGGGTAACTGGAAGGAGTAGCTGGACTTTCCAGCCTCCTATTGAGTGCCTCCAGGGACTGCGACATGGAGGACAGCTGGGACAACAGAGATTCATTGATCTTATTCTGAGTTTCCCATGGCCCTGGGATCACCTGAACCTCAGGGTACAGCACCGGAGCTACTGACTCAGCAGTGTCAGTCCGGGCCTCTGGGCGTCCGCAGTTATTGCAGGAGCCCTCCACCAGAGTCCCATTGCATGTAGCACAAGTAATGGTGGCATCTGCCGCCTTAGCAGCACGCTTCCTAACTGAGGACATCGCCACAGTAGGGGAAAATAAGCCAAATTGTGTAAACAAAACCGGGAATCCCGGTGGCTTACCGACCGCAGCGAAGCGGTAGGAGGAAGCGGTGTGTGTGTGTGACCTCCGCGAGAGTTTCCGGTCTCCTCTGGAGTGCAGACGCACGCTGCAGACAGATCCCAGCCGGGAAGTGAGGGTAAAGATGGCCGCCGACAGTGAAACTGTGGGCGGCGCCGAAAACACGCAGGAAGCACACACACACGCCCATCGATGACGTCACCGCACGGGCTGCTTCCTATCCTCCAAGCAGCGTCAGTATGAAGGCGCCAGAGCCCGCAGCGCGGGAAGTAGTGTGATAATACACACACCGACTGCATGTACAACCAAACATCCGCAGCCTACAGCCTCAGCCCCTGCGACACACAGGGCGGTCAGCCATGGTAACCCCAGCACAGGGTATACCTCCAGATCCGCGGACCCGAGAGTAACGCGCGGTCTGAGTGTCAGGACACAAAGTGACAGACACTACCCCCAGGCACACAGGAGACACAGAGTGCCTCAGTGCCGGTCCGGTCTGTAAGCACCATTTAGGGAGGCCTCGGACGGGGGTTCAGCACCAGTCCGGAGTGTAAGCACCATTTAGGGAGGCCTCGGACTGGGCTGGCTCCAGTCCGGTCTGTAAGCACCATTTAGGGAGGCCTCGGACGGAGCGGAGCTGTGCAAGGCTCCCATCTCCCACTCTCCAGAGCCCCCAGAGAGGGATGGAAAGGAGCGCAACAGCGTACCGGGAGAACACAAAGTGTCCAGGCTCTAGGCCCTCCGGTACCTCCACCAGCGTGTTCCACAAGGGTGAGCGGGGAGGCTGTCGCAGGTCCCGACCGGAACCATTTTACCTTGTCTTCAGACGCCATCACGTAAGTTGTGAGAATGCAGTGAAGTGCAAGCAAAGCGTGATCCTCCGAGCACACTAAGTTTAAAACTGAGGATGTTCCCTGCGGTAGGGGTTTATAAGCGGAGGGGGCGGTGTCTACAAACTTGTAGTACCTAGTGTGACCTCCGGAGGGCAGTGCCCTAAACCCCATTGTCTGGGTCTCCCATTATGATGACCAGAAAATTGGGCTGAAAAGTTCCCCCTCTGCTTATACACGAGTCAATACGGTCCCCAAATGCTGGCACTCGCCCCCCCGCCCCCCCGCTGCTTAACTTACCATCACGGGTCTTCTGCACCGCCGGTCTTCTGAGCTCCGTCCTCCATGCTCCGAGTCCCGTCCGGCTGCATCCGGGATGATGATGACGTCATCGTAACTGACGGCCGGGTATCCCGGATGCAGTGAGGACGGGAGCATGGAGGACGGAGCTCAGAAGACCGGCGCGGTGCAGTGCAGAAGACCAGGGATGGTAAGTTAAGCAGCAGGGGGGCCCTTACCACACGGGGGGGGCGAGAGCCAGCATTTGGGGGGGCCTGTATACACCACTGGGGGATGCTGCTGTATACACCACTGGGGGATGCTGCTGTATACACCACTGGGGGATGCTGCTGTATACACCACTGGGGGATGCTGCTGTATACACCACTGGGGGATGCTGCTGTATACACCACTGGGGGCTGCTGCAGTATACACCACTGGGGGCTGCTGCTGTATACACCACTGGGCCTGCTGTATATACCACTGGGGTCTGTATATACCACTGGGGAGACTGCTGTATACCACACTGCTGGGGGCTGTATACCTGTGCTGGGGTCCACCCTCGGCTTATACACGAGTCAATAGGTTTTCCCAGGTTTTGGGGGCAAAAGTAGGGGGGGTCGGCTTATACACGGGTCGGCTAATACACGAGTATATACGGTATGTTGTTTTGTTAGTTTTGCACTATAAACAATACAACAGTTTTTATTTGTACAATTTTGGAATATATGACTATGCTCACTTAAATTCTGTTTTTTGGGTGACTGGATGAACTAAATTAACATGACACTTTACTTTTTATTACACTGGGGTAAATGATGTTCTAAGTTGTAGGTAAAAAAAAAAAAAAGTGGGGATGGTTTGACAGAGGGAGCCTGGCTACTTAGCTACAGCACCTTACACATGTGACAACTGGCACAAAGGAGCATGATAGCCTACACCAGGGGTCTCAAACTCGCGACCCGCGGGCCACATGCGGCCCCTGGGGCTTCCCTGTGCGGCCCCCAGCACTTTGGACAAAGAACCATGCTGGCGGCGGTCCAGTGCATGGTGCCGCCGCTGTCTCCGCTATAACATTACTTGCGGCCACTTCACTGTCTCTGCCGCTCGCTCTGCAAGCTCAATACAAGCCCTCAGCCAATGAGAGGCCGCTGACGTCACCTGCGGGCCTCTCATTGGCTGACGGTGACTCGCATTGAACTTGCAGAGCGAGCGGCAGAGTAAAGCGGCCGGAAGTAATATAACGCGGAGACCGCGGCGGTCCCATGCACTGGACCGCCGCCAGCATGGTTCTTTGTCCAAAGTGCAGGGGGCCACACAGGGAAGCCCCAGGGTCCCCATGCACTGGACCAGCATGGTTAGGGTAATAAAAGTGTGTGCTAGGGCGAGCGCCTGCGGCGGGTGTCGGCGAGTGCCTGCGGCGGGTGTCGGCGCGCGCCTGCGGCGGGTGTCGGCGAGCGCCTGCGGCGGGTGTCGGCGAGCGCCTGCGGCGGGTGTCGGCGAGCGCCTGCGGCGGGTGTCGGCGAGCGCCTGCGGCGGGTGTCGGCGAGCGCCTGCGGCGGGTGTCGGCGAGTGTGAATGCGTGAGGGTGTCAGAGTGCGCGATTTTGTACAGAAGTGTGTGATTATAGCAAAAGTCCTTGGCGGTCCGCATTCTTCATCAGGTGGATTTACCTGATGAAGACGGCGGAACGCCGTAGAAACACGTTGTGGTTTATTAAAGGTAATTAAACGTGTGCCTCCTGTGCTCTAGCGCTTCTGTTATAATCACACACTTCTGTACAAATATCATATCCCCATCCCCCCCCATCCTAGGTTTGCAGCAGGAGCAGCTGTGAGCCAAAGTCACCGCTAACAGAATCCAAAGAGCCTGCAGTGACGTAGCTGAGAACGTCACAGGGGCAGGTGATCGGCTGCTCGAGTCACCTGACTGGAAGAAAGAGCTGCTCATGGAGGACACCCCGACCGCTGGAGTCCAGAGCCATCCACTGCGATACGCCGAGGTTGTGCAGGGTTGCAGAACCTCCAAAGGTGAGAGGTTATTGACGCCCCCACTAGACCACCAGGTACCGCTCATGGGTTGTGCTTTCCCCCCCTTTTGTTCCACGTGAGTGTGAGTTAATGTGAGTGTGGGTGAGTTAATGTGTGAGTGGGTGTGATTGTGAGTGAATATGTCTGAGTGTGTAAAAAGAAGGCAGACCAGGTTGGGGATATCACTAAAAAAGGGGTCTAGCATGGGGGACATTACTACACTATGGGGGCCAGGATGGGGACATCACAACAAAAGGGGACCAGCATGGGGGACAGGATGGTGACATCACTACAAAAGGGGATCAGTATGGGGGTCATCATTACAAAAAGGGACCAGCACGGGGGACATTACTACAGAAGGGGATCAGGTTGGGGATATTAGTACAAGAAAGGGACCAAGATGCGGACATTACTACAAGAAGGGGATCAGGATTTGGACGTTAGTAGTGTGACTGGTCAGCTCGTTAAATATGGCGCCCTGTGCAGGGGCAGCCAATGGTTACACAGTAGCCCCCACCAATAATAGCTGATAGGGCGTGGTATACATGACGCTGTGGCACGCCCCAGGGAATTCACTAGGGCACGCAAATACCTTGCCTGTGCCCTGATTACACGCCGCCACCATAGGGATTATGCCTTCCTGTTTTTGTGCTTGGCTCAGACACAGGTATTCGAAGACACAGGAAGGCAATTCCTGAATTACACGCCGCCACATCGTGGTCTTTTCAAGGCAACAGGCATATTGTGTCCGATGCCTGCCGGTTTCTACCTTCCTGTGGCGGCGTGTGAAGGGACCATTAAGGTACACAGATATCTCTAGACACATTGCTTGCAACTCACTGGTTGCAATGAAATCATGGACACATTGTTCTATTTTGTTGCCGTGTACAAATGTAACAATGTGTCCATGATTTCACTGCAACTAGAGATCTGCGAACAATCTCTGCACAATTATCTGTGTGTGTAACTGGGCCTTTAGAAGCCAGAGCATCTATACTTAAAGGGAACCAACCAGCAGGATTTAGGGCTATTGCGCATGCGTGCTTGAAGCCGGACGAGCGGCGTGGGTGTACTGACGTCACCCAAAACAGAAATGACGCGATTCGCGTCATTACATGCCCAAACAGCGACGTGCAAAGCAGGCAGCACCTGAATATGAATACATATGACGAGAAAGGCAGCAAAGCAACACACCCTGAGGGCTAAGGAATATGGTTCCTACTCATTATAATGGCGGCGTGTGAAGGGACCATTAAGGTACACAGATATCTCTAGACACATTGCTTGCAACTCACTGGTTGCAATGAAATCATGGACACATTGTTCTATTTTGTTGCCGTGTACAAATGTAACAATGTGTCCATGATTTCACTGCAACTAGAGATCTGCGAACAATCTCTGCACAATTATCTGTGTGTGTAACTGGGCCTTTAGAAGCCAGAGCATCTATACTTAAAGGGAACCAACCAGCAGGATTTAGGGCTATTGCGCATGCGTGCTTGAAGCCGGACGAGCGGCGTGGGTGTACTGACGTCACCCAAAACAGAAATGACGCGATTCGCGTCATTACATGCCCAAACAGCGACGTGCAAAGCAGGCAGCACCTGAATATGAATACATATGACGAGAAAGGCAGCAAAGCAACACACCCTGAGGGCTAAGGAATATGGTTCCTACTCATTATAATGGATAATAAGTATAAATACATATTTTTAGTACTTTTACAGCCAGCATTTGGAAGACAAAAGGATTGTGAGAATGGTCATAGGATGATGCAAGGACATGTTTTTAAGGTTAGGTGGCTTTTTGAAGGTGACCGCTTCCCTTTAAGGCACTGGGACCCTAAATGTAATCATACCTTTACTTGAATGATTCCATGTTTGATTGCAAAGAAAAGTGTCATAAAACACTTGGAAACAGGGCAGCAGAAGATTGATGTGTGCAGCATTGCATCACTCTTTGGGGTTGTTTTTTCCCCCCTCCTCTGAAGGCATGCCTTTCGGCTGTAAGGCCGGCTTCACACGACGATTTTTTGGGTCCAGGGCTGTCCGGTGTTTACCAGACAGCCCCGAATCCGCCCCCCATGTTTCCCTATGCCGGATGGCTGTTATTTGCCATCTGGGTTGGGGCTTTCCCGGGAGGATCTGGTTTTGTCCAATTTTTGCATTGGACACAAAACCGTAGTCTGCAGCATTTTTTCTGTCCGATGCAAAAATCAGACAAAACCGGATCCTCCCAGATCTGGCAGAAAATCTGGCAGTTCCCGGATGCCTGGTGCTGAAAGAGCGACGGCTGTCAAAAGAAGCCGCTGCTGAATTTCAGCACTTGGAGAGCTCCCCGGCTGAAATCTCTGCACCATGGCCAGCTCCCCTGCAGCCACAGTGCTGAAATTTCAGCACTGGACAGCGGCACAAACGAAGTCGGCAAAAAACAGGATCGGAGGGCAGATTTGCCCTCAGTTTCTCCTTGTCCGTGGCGGTCAGGTTCTGGCCGATGCATCCTGCAAAACACCGGACAGAACCTGACAGTGAAAAATCGCAGTGTGAAGCCGGCCTGAGGCAAACCCTCCCCCCCCCTTTCATCTCTACTTGCAGTTTTGTCAGGCACCCTGTGGGAAGGGGGGGAGGGTTTGGCTTCCGGTTGAAAGGCATGCCCACAGAGGAGGGGAGAAAAAAAACAAAAACAAAACACAAACAACCCCAAAAAGTGACGCAGTGCTGCACACATCAATCATCTGCTGCTCTGTTATCCAGACGTTTGACACTTCTCTTTGCAATTAAACATGGAATAATTCAAGTAAAAGGTAAAATTGAATTCGGCATCCCAGTGCCTGTACAGCTCTGGCTTCAACCCCAAATCCTGTTGGTTGGTTCCCCTGATGGCCCCGTCACACACACTTCAACTTCCGAGCAATCCGACCAACGATCCGACTTGACCTAGATCACTTGAACGTCATTGTTTGATCGCTAGTGAGTTGTCACATGTACAGATATCATGAACGACGCAGCAACGACTCCGCCACAAGCGAACGATATTGGCAGTCGTTTGGATGCCTATATTCCTATGTCCTGAATAGGCAAAGTCGTTAATGACATCGTTATCAAGGTGTCACACTCGCCGATGCTGCAGGTTGAAGGTACACTAATCGACTGATTTATGGTCCGGTTCATAAACCTGCAATCAACGATCAGCCGACTTATCGCTGGTTGTATCGACGTGTCACACGCTACGACGTCGTTTAAAGGTCTCAAAACCTGTGACGTTTCAACGATATCGTTAACGATATTGTAGTGGGTGACGGGGCCTTTAATGACAACATTTGATCTTTATAGACAGCCATTACTTCTGCTCTCTCCTCTAAAATCTCCATACTCCGTGCATACAAGTGTTCATGAACAAGAGCCAAGAATAAATCACTGGCAAAACCTCTGAATGGCTAAACTCTCTGGCGAACAACAGGATTCTGTGGATAGGTAATAGGTTGTAATCTTGGGACAATCCCTTTAAGAAGTTTAAATGAGCGTGACGTGAGGAATGTATGGTGGATATGTCAGGCAGTTTCCTGATTTTAGTATAGCTTGTTTGCCGCTTCTCCCATGACGCAAATTTAACAAATTTCCTCTATTTTACCAGCTTATCTGAGTTTTGGAGAAAAAAATAATATATATAAAAGAAAAAAAAACAGTATTCTGCAGCCAAGATGATCACGTGACAGGCCTTTATCTTGCAGTGGTAAGGAAGAAAATGAAAAAAAAAGGGCCAGGATTTTGTTCTTTGATTTTGCAAACATACAACTATTTTCAGGGCGTAAGTCAGAGCAGTTATAAAGCCATAATGTCGAAAGGCATTAATGTCTACTCACCACCAATACATATAAAGGCCTCATTGACTTACATGTCCAGAAACCAAAGCAGATGGAGGCTAAAATGTATTGTTAAGGGAGCCTAAACTAAATCAAAATTAATTCACAACAACGATACCAGAACCCCAATGTTTAGGATTGTGTAACGGATACCAAGACAAAGTTTGGTTAAGTTGTTCTTCAGAAATGTTAATCCAAAAAAAAAATAAATAAATAAAAAAAAAAAAATCAGTCAACATAACGTCATGTCTTGTGAAGAAACCCCAGTTATGTTATAAAGGCAGACAGTGTCCCTCATAAAGAGTAGGAGGGAGGCACTGAAGCCTTAGAGTCAGCCAGAAACCCCACACAAAACCCATAGGTCCTCCTATATCTTGATATCTGAGAAGAGGCATTGGGAAGGCTCTCATCTACAGATACTGAGGCAGCAGGTAGATTAAAAATCTGCTACGTGAATTTATTAACCCCAACAAAATGTGACTGTAAGGCCCCCTTCACACTGCATTTTTTGCCTGTCCGTCTGGATCCTTTAATTTGAAGGACTACACGGACAGGCATGGATGTCTGCAAACAGATGCTACTGATGCTCCCAGATCCTTTTTTTTACGGATCTGTCAGTTACCAGAGATTGGGGGAGTCTATTTGCATGCATTACAGCGCGAGAGAGCGAGAGAGCGAGAGAGCGAGAGCGCGAGAGAGCGAGGAGCGAGAGCGCGAGAGAGCGAGAGCAGAGCGCGAGAGGAGAGCGGAGAGAGCGCGAGAGCAGAAACGAGAGGAGAGCTGTGCAAATTATTTGGTACAAAGCAAATCTTTACTTGTTTTTCTTGCATTAATTTTACTATTTCTGAGAAGTGTTTTATCAGTTCTTGGTGTCGTTTTCCTTTTCTTCTATATTTCCCTTTTCGTTTTGGAGAAAACGATCCAGTTTCATTGTGTGCGAATTATTCTTGAAACGGTAGATTTTCCAATACCAACGGTGAAATGATTTCTCTTACAGTCAGACTTGTATGTTCATTAACAGTAATAATTCTAGACCTCTTCCGTGGAGTAACATCCATTTTTACAGGCACGAATCACACTGAGAAAAAAAGTACACTAAACCACTCCTCACAGAAACAAACTCTCAACTGAAGCTGAGGGGGCAGCTAGCTGTTATTTTCTGACTAAAACCAGTCAAACCACATTTTGTTACTCAAGGTTGTACACTCACACCTGCTCAAAGCAGTTAAAACTGGTTTGAATCACTGACTGGTAACCCCAACTTACGATTTTACTTACAAAAATGCTTTGTCCCAATTAATTTGCACAGCACTGTACGTGTCACATGCAACAATGTTGTTTCGACATCACTGCAACATCACAAAACCAGTGACATTGCAACAATATTGTTAACAATATCGTAGTGTGTTATTTATGTATGTTTTTACATTTATTTTGGTATACTTTATCATTGGACCCGGGAAGGAGGAGGGGGTGGGTTGGGAGGGAATGAAGATGGGACTGAAGGTACTTTGAACTCCTTGTTATGTTAAAATTCTTAATAAAGAATATCTGATCAAAAAAAAAAAAAACTATCGTAGTGTGTGACAGGGCCTTAACATGGAAAATAAAAAGATAAAAAATAATAACAAATTTTCATCAGCAAGCTGGACCCAATTATCATTTGCTTTTTGTGTATTCATTTTTAGCCCGTGTGTGGCATTTGTAAGTAGCCCTGAACTAATGGTGGGTGTAGTCCTGTTCATCCCATACATGTTACGGTAGTTGTGTGTGTGGATTGAGATTTGTAGGTCCTTCCTAGAAAGTGCTGTGTGTGTTTCTTGGCTCTGCTGCCACAGTAAGTATGTATCTTATGGTGACAATGTCCAAATATTAGACACAAAAATCCTGACAGATTGGTATTGTGATTGCTAAGCAGTGAGTGAGGTAAAGAACCACCATTATGCCCACCTGATAGACCTCTTACAAACTCTTGTAGAAGGGATGAACTCCTTGCCTACCTAGAGTCCCAGGCTCCGGGTTAGGTCCCATGTCAGTGGATATGTGATTTGAGGTGTTTGCTTTACAAACTGTCTACCCTCCTGCATGGCTGCAGTTTCTACCTGTGGCCACCCTGGTCGCAGGGGCGCCACACTTTGGCCGCATGACCTGGGTCACTACTAAAGCCATGGAGTAGCCCTAGATACAGCTACCATTACATCAAAGGAAAGAAGGTCGCTCACCTTCTGAATTGGTCATGTAACAGACCAAAACACCATAATCAAGGCTCTGCTCTCATGTTACAACTAGAGGTCACATATCACATGACCGCGAGCGGGCCAATCACAGTGCCCGATGTCATTATGACATCATGCAAGGTCTTTGCAGGTCGATGCTTGCTCCTGCTACCGGTTACCGAACACTCGGCAGAGGGCAAGTATAAAAATCTTTATTATTTTTAATACATTTGGCAAGAATGCTCTTGCTACCGCCAAACAAACCTTCTTCTCATCCCTAATAACCTCCCTGGCCCACAATCCCATACAACTTTTCAAAACCTTCAATTCCCTACTCCGCCCACCCGCCCGCTCCATCTCCCCTTATCTCTGCTGAAGACTTTGCCTCCTACTTCAAAGAAAAGATTGACAGAATCAGAGGCAGCTTTGATTCACTGTCCCCACAGCCTCCCTTCTCACCTATACTGCCCTCTCCTTCCATCAACTGCTTCCTCCCCATAACTGAAGACCAGCTCTCCTCCTTCCTGTCAAAATCACACCTCACCACCAGCACCCATGACCCGCTCCCATCCCACCTCATTCCCAACCTCTCCTCCGCTATCATCCCAGCCCTGACTCATCTTTTCAACCTATCATTCACCACCGGCACCTTTCCCTCAGCCTTCAAACATGGCTTGATCACACCCATCCTCAAAGAACCCTCCCTTGACCCCACGGCTGTCTCCGTCTCCAACTACCGCCCAATATCTCTCCATCCCCTTCGCCTCTAAACTACTTGAACAGCATGTCCAGTCTGAGCTGTCCTCTCACCTCTCCTCCTGCTCCCTCTTTGACCACCTGCAATCCAGCTTCAGACCACTCCACTCCACGGAAACAGCACTGACCAAAGTCACCAATGACCTACTGACTGCCAAAAGCAAGCCACTACTCTGTCCTCCTCCTCCTTGACCTGTACGCCGCCTTAGACACTGTTGACCACTCCCTTCTACTTCAGATCCTGGAATCTCTTGGAATCAAGGACCTTGCCCTCTCCTGGATTTCCTCATACTTAACGGACCTCTTTGCACAACCGCATACAGGACTTCTCCCGTGCATCACCCATACTCTGGAATTCGCTGTCCCACCACATCAGGCATTCCCCTACCCTGGGAACCTTCAAAAGAGGCCTGAAAACCCACCTCTTCCGCCAAGCCTACAACCTGCAATGAGACCCAGTCCATCGCACTGCCTCACAACCGACACCTCCCCCTCCTACTCTATCCCCACCCGCCCCTAAGACTGTTAGCCCTCGCAGACAGGATCTTCTCCCCTATTGTATCTGTACGTTAGAATTGTCCAAAGCCATTGTTACTTGTATTGTTACTATGTTACTTGTCCTAGTCTGCCCTCTTAGCATGTAAAGTGCCATGGAATATTATGGCGTTATATAAATAAATAATAATATAATTATTATTTTACATTTGATTTCGCAGTGTTTAATACACTGCGAAAGCAAATGGGGCCGTGACAGATGTCACAGATGGGAGAAGGAACAGGATTCTTCCTCCCCTCTGTGACATCAGAACGGCGATGCGTAATTCTAGAGGTTATAATGGCGACTATGGGAGAAAGCGCGCGCAAAAAGGCGGAAAGACATGTTCATTCTTTTTACACGCGCTCTTTCTCCCATAAAAGCGCAGCCAAAAATAGCGCTGCGTATGAACAGCAAAAGTGAAGGTCCATTCACTTTGCTGTCAAACTCAGACACCCTTTGGGGGGAAAAGCGCGTGCAAAAATGTGCGAAAAATACGCACAGTGTGAACGAGGCCTTAGGGTGGAAAAACACTGGCGAGTGCAAAAATGGTACGATTGATGGATCCGAGAGTCGGACGAGATTCATCCGACTTTCGATCCACGTGGCTTCTGTGTGTTATCCGAGTGCAATCTGTTTTTTTCACTCAGCAGCTATTTACTGTATAATCATTTACAGTTATCTTAGCTACAGAATGATAACACTGGGGAGCACAATTTTTTAGGAGTTAGGCTGCTTTCACATCACGATTTTCGGTCATCCGATTGTATCCGTTTAAAACGGATACAATCGGATCCGAAATCGGACCCCATATTCCCCTATGGGAATCGGATGGGATCGGATGTGCCACTATTGGCGTCCGATTTTGGCACCATCCGATCCCATCCGATTTAATCACGGGCACAAAATCGTAGCCTGCTACGATTTTGTGTCCGTGACTCACATCGGACAGCCTCGGAACACTGCTGATCCGAGGCTGATCCTAGTGCCCACAGCATGGGAGCCTATGGACATCGGATCCGAGTTCACCTCGGATCCGATGTCGGCTCCGTATCCCCTGTCTTTCCCTGCTTCTTCTCCTCCATCTTCTGCCCTCTCCTATTCTATATGCTGTGCCCCCGCTATTCTTTGCTGTGCCCCCGCTATTCTATCCTCCTCTATCCCTATCCTGTCCCCTTGTCCTCTCCCTGTGTGTAAAAAAATAAAAAAAACCTCCTCCCGGAGGATACATCACCTGTCACCGGCTCCAACGCTGCAGCATGATCAGGGCAGAAGAGCCTGTGATGATGTAAGAGACCCGGTCAGCTGACGGGTCATGTGACTCTGACATCATCACAGGTCCTTCAGTCCTGATCATGCTGCATCGTTGGAGCCGGTGACAGGTGATGTATCCTCCGGGAGGAGGTTTTTTTATTTTTTTACACACAGGGAGAGGACAGGGGACAGGATAGGGATAGAGGAGGATAGAGAAGCGGGGGACACAGAATAGAAGAGGGCAGAAGATGGAGGAGGCAGGAATAGGGAGAGACAGGGGACCGCAGGATCCACACGGATCCTGCAGATTGGATGGCTATTTGCCATCCGATTGCAGGGATCCGTGTGGATCCGTGCCTGTCCGTGGGATCCCCCTTCAAAGTCGGATCCCACGGACAGGCACAAAAACGTTATGTGAAACCAGCCTTAGGTCTGACAACTGTTCTTAATTAATTCTTGGATGCTGAATCCAGAAATGATCTCAGTTTTTCTCTATCACGTCAAGTTTTTGAACTATAGGATTTTTGTTTTCTCAAAAATATGTAAACTACTGTACCTAAAAAGTGTTTTTTTTTTTGTTTTTTTTTTTAAATAGTACAAATATGAACAAAAAATGAAATATATAAGAAATAGGCATGACAAATATGTTTTTTAACACTATCATGTTTTTTTACAAAGGATATATTATATATATATATATATATATATGCAAGTAACAAGTCTTATTACAGATATCAGTGCAATTGTGCTTCTCTGGCAGGTAAGTTGTTGAGGAAAAACTTGACGTGCTAGAAAAAAACTGACTACATTTTTGGAATCAGCATGCCAATTTTAGCATAAATCAGCTCAAAAACCTAACTCAACAGAAAATGTTTTTCAAATTGTTCCCCAGTGTAATGTATCAGTGAAAACTCACATCAAACTCGGATGGTCGGTGTGCGGTCCGACTGCAGTCCATCTTTTTTGGCGGGCCCATAGACTTGCATTGGCGCGTCTCGGCCGTGAATCGCATACTGTTGCAGCATGTTGAGACCGATTCGTCATCCGTGAATCGGACGAGAAAAAAAACGCCCGACACTCGGAAAGGTGTTCTCGGACATTGACTAACTTTGGTCCGACTGCAATACGACTTTTACTTGCATTGCAGTCGTCCTAGTTTCACACCAGTGTATCTAAGCCCTCAAGGGCCCGTCACATGGGGCGACATCGCCGCCAATTACTTAGGTGATGTAGGGGTGTGGCCTATCAGCGGCGACATCACCCCTACGTCGCCTCATGTAAAGGGGCAATATCAGCGCGGCCGGGAGAATGCCTGGTTTCAGAGCAGTGCTCTGAAACCAGGCGACCGATCTGGGGCGATGTGCATACATCGCCCCATGTAACCGGCCGCCGGCGAGCTGACAGGCGATGGGAGCCGCATCGCCGCTGGGGTTTTGAGACACCCCAGCGGCGATCCCACCTGTCAGCTCGCCGGTGCGGTGCTGTAGGTGTCGCCGACGCTGGCGGGGCGTCAAAAATGTGCGAGCTGCCGCCAGTCGCCGCCATCTACAGGGGTGTCGCCAGGTGTGACGGTACCTTTTAGGTACAGTTCAATTACTTATATTAGTCATAGAAAATAGGGGTATGGATCAGCTCAAGATAGGGACACAGATATAAAGTGTGGATTTTTCCAATTTTAAAGAGGACAAAAACAAAAAATTGTGCCTAAGCACTAACAGGAAACTAACTGCCACCTACCTGCCTGTTGTGCCCAGTTCTATTCACCGCCGACATGGAGCAGTCACAGAACGCTCCCAACGGCGATTTTGCCTCTTCCAGTGACCTCACCACTACAGAGGGGAGGCTTCTCTCCTTTGTAGATGGGCACATAGCTGATGTCAACATGATTGACAGCCCACTCCCCCAATCAAATATCATGAAGCCGGCTGTCAATCACCGTGAAGTCAGCTATGCGCCCACTTCCTCAGAGAGGAGTGGAAAAGAAGCAGCCTGTTATCTGCTCTGCTCACCCCACCATGCTGTCCCTGGCAGGAGTAGTCTGTGACCACTCTGTGCTGGGGGTGAATGGTGGTGAACAGTGCTGGGCACAAAAGGCAGGTAGGTGGTAGCTGCCTGTTAGTGCTTGGGTACTTTTTT